>OX578133.1:156222098-156272098 GCA_951213105.1 Amaurobius ferox
GACCCAGCAGTGCAGAAGCCTTTGTTTGCAATGGTGTCGGGATAGAGCCACGTGAATTGCTGAATGGCACAGGGTCGTGTTCTCAGACGAACTACGCTTCTGTTTTAGCAATGATAATCGCCGTGTACGAGTCTGGCGCCGAAGTGGTGGCAGGTCCAATCCGGCCGCATCTGTGGAACGCCATACCGCACAACAACGCGGCATCATGATTTGGGGCGCCATCGTCTACGATAGCAGGTCACCTCTGGTCCATATTGAGGGCACTATGACGGCCCAACGATACGTGCATGGCGTGCTGCGGCCAATGACACTACCCTTCATTAAGGTTATGCCCAATGCCATTTAACAGCAGGATAACGCCCGACCACACATGGCAAGCATCAGCCAACATGTCCTGCAAGGTGCCCAGGTGTTTCCCTGGCTACCAGTCCGCCTGATCTCTCACTAATCGAACACGTCTCGGACGTAATTGGACGTTGCTTGCGTGCGCTGCCACCACCGCGCTTAGAAAACGAACTCTGGCAAATGGTTGACAGAGAATGGGCAGTCATCTCTCTGGACACCATCCGCAAGCTCAATGACTCTGTACCTAGACGTGTTGATGCGTGTATCGCTACCAGCGGTGGTCCAACAACCTACTGATCACTTTCTGCCCACTTTTTTTGATGTCTCATTTTCACTGTCACGTAGTGTATATATTAGAAAAATGGATTTATATCAAATAAAATGTAATTAATGACAAAACATCAAAACATTACGCTAACCAAAACAGTTAAAACACAGCCACCACGCTGAAAAAAGAAATGAACAACACTAGGCCTAATTTGGAGGTTAGTTCAAATTAGATTCCTCTTCAGGTCTGAGCAGCCAACTTTAATTACCGCAACGAAATGCTTGTTTCGAATATGGCAATAATTCGTCACTATAAAACACCATACTCAGACTACAAGCATAAATAGAGGATAAAAATTGAAAATATATTAAGAAATCAAGCATGACCATGAACCATAAGGGAGGATTCCTGAATCCACGTTTAAAGCAGATGAGCAGTTGAGATTGAAAGACAGGGAGTTGAGTTGTGTCCAAGAGAAAGAGAAGGAAAATAGACCATGGATTAAGAGGGGAATTAAGATATGAAGGGTCTTCTATTGAAACTCAACCCAAGGAGTAAGTGTTGGAAACTGAACAGGAATTATTGATGAAAATTCTTACTATAATAAATAGGAGGCACATGAGAAATTAATAAAATAGTATGTCACTAACACCATTAAAAAGGGACTTCAAGTTGTTGCGACAAGCTTTTTGAAGGGTTAGAAGGACAATCAAATGATACAATTATTATGTAGATATTTAATTTGAAGTTCACAACGTTGGCAGCCCATAAAAACTCCTTCTTTGACCAGACTCTGCCCGCCTGTCACGCCACCAGATGGATAGTCCTGTCATGATAATTATTTTTATGTGTATTTCATAGGTGTATACAAATGTAGGAAATAAAGTATGAAATGTTTTATTTTCGTAAATAACGTTCAAAATGCACATTCCAAATTCCACATCATTTAAGAGAAAGAGCATTCCAAATCTCGCGTTTTCGATGAATGACACTGATGTATCACCTAGAAAGATAAAATAGAAGTATCGGTGTAAGACAGTTTGTAACAATGCATCATCTGACAAGATAGCTCGAGTGTTATTCCATTGAAATGCACAAAAAGATCATATCGGCTTTGTATAACATATCTGTTTCAGAATCTTCTACTATCTCTTTGAAATCAATATCTACAGTCTGTGGAATTCTTTTGCACAGTTTTCAAAAATATTTCGCTATTTCTATATTTAGTTCTATCTAAGTTTAAATATTTTCTTCTCCTATATATTGAAGAATTCATATTTAAATTATTCGCACGTGTTATATTTTTAAAAATTAATAGAGCATTATTTCGCACGCGATCTATATTTAAAAACCATCTTCTACATAAGGAAAACTTGAGCAACGTATATAAGCACACATAACACAATAATGCGGCATATAGCTGTTTTGAGGATACGCTGGATCCTCTTCGTTAGTGCAACAGAACAAACACAATAATAGATTGATTTAATGAATTTTCAATTGCTCAACATTGCTAGTAATTTGACCACTGATTTCAGTTGTCATCAGTAAGGATCACACAAAATGTTCGGTGATCTATGACCTTGACTTCTTTAAAGCCTTCCATATCCAGAAAAATTCTAGTAATTTAGTTAAAGACTTTTCCAATACTCCATTCTTGTAAATTTGTCCACTTTCTTCGTTCAATTTCTTAAACTTTGAGGCTCTCATGTGTAGTTTCAACCTATTTTTCGTCTTGTCGGGCCTCATTTATTCTTGTTCGGATTTTACTCTTCTTGTTGGGATTTTCCTGTTGCGTTTTGCCACACACCAATCTTGTTACATCCCTTTTCGGATTAGCTGGACCGTTCTTTATTCTGCACTGATTGGTTCTCCTCTCAAGTGAGCTCTTAATCCAGGTCTTGGTTATATAACTCCCCTCTGTTTCTTCTATTTTTGTCCATTTCGCTTTTGGACTTCGGGTTTGTTGGTTCTCTTGTACTGACGAAGGGAATCCAGCGTTTCCTCGAAACCGCTGTATGCCGCATTATACAGGATGTCCCAAAAAGATTGAAATGCGCTTTAATTCGTTACCTGTTGGGGATAAGTGGGCAATGTAAATTGCAAAATTGTTGAAAGTAAGGTAGGAAATAAGACTACGCTAATGAAATGTCCTCCCATTAATTTTCAAAAAGTTACACTTTTAAAATTTTTATACGACCCCTTAGACAAATTTGGTCAATCACAAAATTTTTATTTTTAATGCAACAAGATCATTAAAATAACCGCTTATTTGTATGTTTAAAATTGAGCGAGTTATATTTAATTGAAAATTGAACATTGTGAATGGGGACCATATATCAAATTAGAAATGTAAATTTGTGACATATCACAAAAAGGTAAAACTGGATGATAATACATAGGAGACATTTTTGCGAATTCCGCTTAGGCTTACGATGCAATAACGGAGAGATTCTTAAGTTCTCTTCAATAACAAAGTACTTTTTCAATAATTAAGTACTTTTAAGTATTTTTATTTATCTAAATAATTTCTATCGTCAATTTGTTTATGATCCCTATTTCTCACTGGTGAAACAGCCTTTCACATGGTACGGTAAAGTGACATAAGTCAGACTTTTTCCTTTATCATAATTCAGTTGAGTTTAAAGATACAGATATGCGGTTTTTTTAACGATCTTGTTGTATTAAAAATAAAAATTTTCTGATTGACCAAATTTGTCTAAGGGGGTCGTATAAAAATTTAAAAAGTGTAACTGTTTGAAAATTAATGGGAGGACCATTTCATTAACGTAGTCTTATTTCCTACCTTACTTTCAACATTTTTGCAATTTATATTGTCCACTTATCTCCAACAGGTAACGAATTAAAGCGCGTTTCAATCTGTTTGGGACACCCTGTAGTGTTATTTGTGCTTATATACGTTGCTCAAGATTTCCTTATCCTTTGCACAAAGTGTATTTTGTCATTGATATTTTCTACATATATAAAAATTACATGTAAATATATATAATTGTTTAACGTGATTTTCCGGTGGCCTAAAGGGCTAAAAATGCATATACTTATGGTATAAAGCCCGTGGCAGAACTTGAAGGTACCAGGTTTTCGATTCCTCCCGGGGGAATAGAAAATGGCCTTTATTTTTGGCATCTTTAATAAAAACAAGTTTATTCTTAAGCTGTAGAAATCATAAAATAAACTCCATTAACGTAATTTACAACCAATAAATTAGAATGTACATGGTCTATCCATTCAACCATCGTCTTCATCCATACACGCCACGCTCCACATACCAACTTGTTCTCTCTTCTACCATCTCCCACCTTTCGTGCTTCGCACTTCGACTTTTTAGAACCTGGTTGCCAGCACCCTCTACCGTCCGCAATCTGCGCTACTGCTATTTAAATTTAGACACCTCTTTCTCTGGGGAAGACACTGTTTGAAAAATAAGAAGTCGATAATAGAAATTGTTAATCCTTACAAAATCACACCCGACCCTTCAAAACTGCATCCGATGAGCAAGAAACTTGAATCTCTGTATATTTATAGTGCCGACCATGGGGCAGAACCTAACTGAACCCGATTTCCTCTGACCAATTTCGACGCTAAGTGTTATGCATTGCAAAACAATATAAAATTTATTAAAATAAATTTGCAATCTAATTTTTTGCGAGTGTTAATCCCCGTCTTTGAGAGGCTTACATAAATTGTTAATATTCCGTATGCGGTCATATTTAATAATTTGTATTTAAAGCACTACTAAAATACAATGAATAAGATCTAAATTCGGGTAATGATTATCACAATAAAATTCCATGTCTCATTGTTATCAGAATCACATAATTTTTGCACAGATGAGCTACAAATATTAAATGTTTCTACATAACCAATTTGTAACGAAATGCTGTTTCTCACTTATCGTGTATCTATCAACAACAAATAAATAACATCTCCTGAAATTTTCTGGCTAGTAAATCTTCCAAAAGAGTCCTCAAAGCAAAATAGAATACATTTCATATAAAAGTACTAGTATAAATATGATTTCGAAGTATCATAAACTAGTATTTAAGCCTCTCAGAGACGGGGAGACTAATACTCTTAACAAAATTAGGCTGTAATTTTTTTTCATCCAGTTTTCTTTTGCTTAAGAATATATGGTTCTAAACATCGAAAATAGTTGTCTCAACTGAAAATTGGCACGGTTAGATTCAGCCTCATGGTCCAGTTTCAGCCTATATGTCTCTAATGGGGGGATTCGCGAAGGTTCCGGGATACTTTACTTACCCATTTTGTACACTTCGGAAGAACAATAAAAAAAAATCCAGCTCCGGTAATTTCGGTGAATTTGTCGATACTATAAGTGTGCAAAGATTCAGCTAAGGCTGCTTTAGGATCTCGAAAGACTTAAAAAAAATCTTATAAACTTCGTCCAGGGGAGGTCGAAAATCCGACTACGTTATGTTCTGTCCAATAGTTTGTACTATAAGTGTTGTTGTTGAGACCCAGACCGTCCGACCTACCAGAAAGGTGTAAGGTAACTGTATGGACGGCCGGGAAGTGCCACCCAATTTAGACCGGAACCCAGTGGGGGAGGCATCCACAGGGACCGTACCCTCCTTCCCCTACCACCAACCTCTCGGAAGGACTTACGGACCCACATGTTTAACGTGATCGTACTCCGCATGAACACGGCGGCATTTGTGGTAGCGTGCAAATCTAGCGCGCAAACCACGGGGATACCGCACCCGAGATGGCCAACAGCACGCGGTGTTCCGAGGTGGTCACCCACCAAGTACTAACCGCGCCCGATGCTGCTTGACTTCGGTGATCTAACGAGAACCGGTGTTTTCAGCACGGTACGGCCGTTGGCCCTGTACTATAAGTGTAGAAGACCCAGACCGTCCGACTCGTCCAGAGGACTAAGAGCAACTATTTGGACGGCCGGGAAGCTGTACTATAAGTGTGTAAATATTCAGCTTTCTGGGTCATCAGGGGCTTTTAGGGAGTCTAAAAAGACCGTTTGAAATATCCTCCATTTCCTCCTCCCACGGGGGGGGGGGGGATAAATTGAAAATCTGACTCCGTTAAGTTCTGTACAGTAGTCGATGCAATAGGTGTTGTTGTTGTTGAGATCCAAACCGTCCAACCTACCAGAAAGGTGTAAGGTAACTGTTTGGACGGCCGGGAAGAGTCACCCAATTTAGACCGGAACCCACTGGGGGAGGTATCCACAGGGACCGTACTCTCCTTTCCCTACCACCAACTTCCTGGAGAGACTTACGGACCCACATGTTTAACACGATCGTACCCCGCGTGAACACGGCGGCTGTTTTGGCAGCGGAGGGAATCGAACCCGGGGTTACCGAGTGCAATTACCGCTCGCTAACCAGTGGGCAACCGCGCCCGATACAATAGGTGTGCAAAAATTCAGCCTTTTAGGTTTTAATTGTCTTCCACAGCCCCTCCTCTATTCATACAAACTAACTTTCTCTATGTCCCCCCAAGAATACATATCATATATCTAGGGAAATCCTTAAATACCCAATAACTTTGCAAGGAAAAGTCCACGAGTGTACATGCTTGATCTTTATAGTAAAGCAACCATTCCCGATCAAATAGTGATTGTAATGCCTCAAACGGAGAATTGTAAAATTTGAGATAACGGCAACAAAGCGAATTAGAAGAAAAATATCAATTACAAAGTTGTCGAGGATTATCTAATAAGTAGGGATCGACATCAGGAACGTACAAAATGAGTATATGGAAGACAATAAATATTATTGAAAAGCCGCATTATCAGGGACTGTAACAGGGTGACACCTGCAATGCTTGTCAAAATATTTTCTATCGAGTTGAAATGTACATAATTGCTGACGGAGGGCATTTTGAACATTAGATTTAGTTCGTGTAAGTGTTTTTCATTTTAGCATTCCTGAATAGGACAGAAATTTGCTAATGACCACATTGTGTCAAATAAATACTTTCTATAACCGATTTTTGTCGATCCCTTCTACACAATGATCGCTCTATAACTTTTTAATTATCTCTTTTCACCAATTTCGATTTGTTTGCCGAGTTTGTTCTTAACTTCCCCAATTCTTCGCAAGGCCGCTGCAATGATTTTAATTCAATCGGACATGGTATTATAGATAGACCTAACATGTACACTCACGGCTCTTTCCTTATAAATTTATTGAGATGCTTAGGGACTTCCCCCAAACCCTGTACATCGAGGGAAAATATGGTGATGGAGTCAAAAGGATGTCTCTTGAATTTAGATTACACGCTTATTTGAATCTCCTCTGATACGAATCAATAAATCTTCAGTGATTTCTGTTTGGCTGTTTCTGTGTGTGAGGAACTACCAAACCGAATTAAATTTGTCATGCCTATTATAATCAACAAATGTCGAGATGTATACATTTTTCAGAGAGATCAAGTCACAAGAACGCTCTAATTTAAGTTGTTTTTCTGAATATCGAAATTTACTCATTTGCCCAGAAACTCATGGGATCCGATTACGCATCAGATTTATTTAATGGAGGACTTTTTCGTAGAATCAAAATTATAAATTTAGCTTCCAAGTATCACAATGTTGTCAACTGATTGAGGAGGTTCAAGGATATTATTGTCAAGTCTGGTCTGCGAAAGTTAAGTTTAAGGATTTGTGTCTTAATGTGCAGTGCGGGGACAAAATGCATTTTTGTTATGTGCAGCATCATAATGGGGCCTTCGCATCTCGTTTTTATTAACACTTTCCAACATAGTTGAAACGTGTTTATGACTTTGTTCATTCTGTCTGCCTGTCCGTTCGCACGATAACTGCCGTAAACATGACTTTATCAAAATGAAATTTCAGTATGTTGGCCAGACAGTCTGTGGGACATATGGGAATGTAAATGAATAATATCATCCAATTAGTTTTGATTTGAACCCAGGTTGAAAAAGTGAAATACATTGAAATCTATGGGATCTAATTTTTTAAACATTTTTTAAGTAAAGTTAGAATTCTCAAATTGTTTCGAAAATTTTAGGAAATATTCAAATTACCCTATAAAATATATAAAAAAATTGAGCAAAATGTGTTTGGTAGCTTTTTAAATAAAAATAAATCTAATAATTGCAACCACATTATATGAAGAGAAAATATGGCATCCATCTTTTTCTCCAGTGTCAAAACTGGGATTTTTAAAGTTGTTTTAAATCTATTTTTAGTGTTGCATCTGTCCTAAAACCTCTTTATTTTTGCGTATTTTCTGTGCATCCATATTCTGCGCAAACGCAATTACAATATTTTTGAAATTAAATGATCATCAAACTTTGATTATTTCTACAACGAAGCCTAATTTTAAGTGATGCAGAATGGGAACAAAACAAGCTGTAAGATGGGTTGTATAAGAATTGCTGAATTTTTTTAACGCAAAATTATTTAGCTCTGGAGTCAGCAGTATAAGTGATATGAATGAAATATTCATTGATTTTACATAGATAACTAGACGATTTTATAGCATTGCCGTTTCAAATCAAGTTTTAAACATGGAGTTAGAAAGTACTTTTACCTCCATGGCTTTAAGTTTTAAGTAAAATAAATTATTGTAGTACTGTGATGATTTAAAAAATAATCACCGCTGAATGTATTGCATTTTAGAGATGTTTAAATAAAATTACATTACAGTTGGAAAGTGTTTCATAATCAATGCTTTATGCATGATTGATCTTCCTTGTTTCTTTTCTCTCCTCTTTCCGAAAAGGAAGACGAAACGAGGGGAGCTACATAGCGAAGGTTCCGGTCACAACCACTGATTGTATTATTATTCAAATAATTTTTATTTTAACAAACTATAAATACACTATGGAATATAGTTTTTGAATATACTTTCAAACAAATGGATAATTAAACAATGGAAAATATAAAAATTAAATGAAATTCATATGATAGAAGATCTACTTCATTTTCACACACACACACACGCAGGGACTGATTACCGAAAAGCCACAAGAAGCATGTGCTTCTTTTCAAAAGATTTAAAGGATACCCCCAAGTTGTGCTCCGATTTTTAAATTCAAGTTATCAGAAATTGGTTTTAAGATTTAAAAGTAAACATTTTATATTAAAAATAAAAGTTAAAATAGATGCATTTATAGATGTGTAGTGATAAAAAACTAAAGGTTAAAGGGATCAATATGTGGCTCTAAAATTAGTCTAAGATACAACTTATGTATAGTGAACTATCGGAAATTTCGTCGTAAAGAACTGTAAAATCCTCCAATTGTCACCAGTGAGAGACTACTTACTTTTATTTCAAGGAAATATATTATTAGTCTTGTCATTAAGAAAACCTTAGTAGCAGTTTTTAAAATTTAACCTCTTTTAATTATATTGCATTCACGTTATTAGATATAACATTATCGTTATCAATTACAACATCATTTCATTCATTAACTCGTAGCAACGGAAGAACTAATTCTTGTCATTTTGAGACCAGAATCGTAGAATTGTTAGACCAGAGTGGTGATCAACCTTGTTTTTCCAAATACAAAATATTTCTAAAACTCCATTTATAATACTATAGATGCTGGTACATACTTCCAACTGAATGGAACGTGTTGATCACTTCATAATTGCCACACCGCCATGATATTGGTTTGGTCCTTTAAGTCACACAAGGATGTTAATTTTCTGCACTTTTCTCTCCGTCATTTCAAACTTTTTAACACCATCCCACTATAAATAATCGATTAGATTGTGCTCAATCAATCAATCAATAAATAAATCACCGTGGGTGAAGGGTCGACCCATTGGGTTTATAACCTGACTCTCCCTCGTCATGGAATTTGATATACTAATATATCGTAACGATACTAATGACGATACTAATATATCGTAATTGACGATACTAATATATCGTTTGATGATACTAATATATCGTAAGTAAATTGACTATTATAGTAGTTAACTCTCTTGCATCTACCCACAGTACTATATACCGAATCATACAAAACATACATCTACGCATATGTTTAAATATATCAAAAATAATGCATGTTAAGCATTTTTAAATGGCATATGACTATCCAATCTAATTTCTAAAGATAAATATAGTTATACACATATATGCATAAACATGTTTGAATTCAAACATACACACTTGTTCTCAGAGCAACTTATATACCGGGTGATGGTGATTCAAAAGTTCGGAGCAAAAGTAAAACGCTATAAAAAATATCTATGGCTCGGAGAGACATGCGGTTTGCAGATTAATATTCACCGTGGTGGGGGGTTTTGTACGGCATGAAAAGAAATAATTCAAAATCTAGACACTGGGGGAGCACTGCTGCGAAGAAAACAATGCGAGGTAATAATTGTGAAATGAGATATTTTATTTTAGCATGATTAACAGCTGCAAGTGCTCTCTCAATGTGTCCCCCATCACATTCCGGTACTGAGTGCAGTCGCGGTATTACGGCTGATACAGCATGAAACAGCGTATTAACGGGAATGGTTGCTACCTCCTGCCGTAAGGCGTCTTTCAGTGCTGGTAAGGACTGGGGCTTTCCTCTATAGACCCGTGATTTTAGGTATCCCCCCAACGAGAAATCACAGGGTGTGAGATCTGGGGATCACGGAGGCCAGTCATGTGTGCAATCACCTCCATGCATAAGTCACCTCCATGGCTTTATCTGCCGCAGCCCCCGAGTGTCGAGAGTTTGAACTAATTTTTTTTTTCATGCCACACAAAATTTCCCACCACGGTGAATATTAATCAGCAAACCGCGTGTCTCTCCGATCCATAGATATTTTTTATAGCGTTTTACTTTTGCTTCGAACTTTTGAATCACCCGGTACATAATACACACAAAACTTAAAATTACTCAATATAAAAGAACTAAAGAACTCTGATGTGAATAATACTCCCGAGTGGTAACACCCAAGATCAGTATCCAATTAAAATTATATCAGACACATTAAAATTAAATCATATAATGCGTAACACAATGAATACCTGTTATCTTAAAGGACTATTGTCTAAGCTATACAGAATGCATATACAGTCAAATAAAGCGTTCATTTCCCTCTAAAGAAGCAAAAATATTTTGAATACGTTTCTGTGTCCTATTATTTGGGATGTTATTTGCCCCCATTTCAAAGAGTACTGTGTATAATTTGGCAAGATGGCATTTCTTCTTTAATGAACCATCGAATATGTAATGTAGATTAGTCCCTTCTCAGCACGCGCACATTTCCGTATCCCGTTTTCCAATCTTTTGGAGAAACTTCGGTAATGGACCGCGTCCCGAGAAGAATTGGGTGACATGTCTATGAAAACTTTTCGTTTCAAATGATACTTTTTGGAAGAAATCATATGTGATTCTTCCTTTAGACGAATAGTCGCAACTGTCTTGCCATTGTTGAAGTAGTCTTATTTTAAAATCTCTTTTAAGGAAGAACTGGGAACTAGAAGTTCTAAGGTTTGAACAGAGTCTTCGGATAAAGTCATCGACTGAAGAGTCATCGACTGAACGCTAATGAATCGGCAAGATCATTTTCAATTACACCTGAGTGACCTTTGATCCATATCATTTGCATTAATATATTGGAATCTCTTTGGATTAGTATGTGGATATTTTTGAGCTAATATATTTCTAATTGAATGCTGGAGTAATTCCAAAAGGCTATCTTTCCACTGTAAGTAGTCAAATGCACTTTGAATACTGAAAATCAGGGCTGTGTGTAATCTTTTATCAAATTAACTACTTTGCGTATAAGCATTTCAGTTGAGAAACTTTAGCTAAAACAAAATTGCCTTGCGCTGAAGAACTCTTTTTGTTAAAAAGAAAATAGATAAACCTGTCTTTCTTATGTTTTTCTAAAATTTTACCCAAGGATGATATAAGACATACTGGTCTGTGTGAATTTGCTTAACTCGACTCTTCCTGGTTTCAGAAAAAAAAATCTCTCAAACTTTCCATTGCTTTGAAAAAACTGAATATTTTAAACAAAAATTAAATATTTTTAATAGTATGCTCATGCTGGGAATAATTTCAAATAATTGCATATCAATTCTTAAGCCTATATTGTTAGGTCCAGGAGCTCTATGGACTTTCAAAGACCTGGTCTCAATTGGCCTCAATTCGGCAATGTAAACCTTGGTTCATCTATAGTTGAGTTGATATGATTTTATAGTTGAGTTGATATGATTCTATAGTTCAGTTGACATTGTTCATCTATAGTTGAGTGGACATTGAGATTACATGTCTCAATTCGGCAATTGTAAACCTTGGCTCATCTATAGTTATGTTGATATGATTTTCGGCAGAATTCAGAGTATCTTGATCTGTTCAAAAATACTTTTTGCTAGATGCATAAGGACATTCTCAAACTGTTGCATTTTGGTAATATGCTGCTTGCGACCTGGTCAGTGGCAAACTGCTTTCTAAACGCTACTTTAAAAGCTTTACCAAACTAGCTACTATTTTCCCAAAACTCACTCCAGGATTTCTTCTTAGCTTGTAAAACAGATTATTTATACACTATGTGACAGTGAAAATGAGACACCAAGAAGGAGTGGGCAGAAAAATATGCAAATTGCAGCGTAGATGCAGCTCATCGAGTTATGCAAATGATGCGAAATGCGCAGATGTTCCGCGCACATTGAATGATATATAAGGGAAGGAAGCCGCAGAATCGGCAATAATCGCGCCGCTCTGTCTGCCAGGGAAATCAATTTGCAATTTCTTTTTGTCTCAGAGGAAACGTGTAGTAGAAGAGAATGCCAGACCGTCATCAACCGAGGCAGTTCCAGCAGACAGACGATTTCACGAGGGGTATGGTGATAGGACTCAGAAGGGCAGGTTGTTCTATATGTCAAATCTCAGCGGACAACCACCTACACGAGTCCACGGTGCACCGACTGTAATGAAGATCGTTGGAACAAGGGAATGTGGCGCGTTTGAGGGGTGCCGGTACGGCTAGAGCGATGCCAGCATGCCTGGACCGACGCATCGACCGGCAAGCGTTGGCGATCCCGCAAACCACTTCCGTCGCCCTTTTGCAGCATGTGCAAGACACCCTTGATGCTCCACATATCGACCAGAATCATTATCCGCCGATTGGTCGCCGGCGACCTGCACTCATGGCGCCAGTTAAGAAGACTACCATTGACCCAACAGCACAGGCGCTTCCTTTTCAATGGTGTCAGGATAGGGCCACGTGGACGGCGGAATGGCACAGGGTCGTGTTCTCAGACGAACTACGCTTTTGTTTTAGCAATGACAGTCGCCGTGTACGAGTTTAGCGAGTAGTAAAGAGTGGTAGCAGGTACTAGTGGCAACAGGTACGAGTGGTAACAGGTACGAGTGGTAACAGGTACGAGTATTAACAGGCACGAGTGGTAACAGGTTTAATCCGGCCGCATCTGTGGAACGCCACACCGCGCGACAATGCGGCATCTTGGTTTGGGGCGCCATCGCCTACGATAGCAGGTCACCCCTGGTCCGTATTGAGGGCATTATGATGGCCCAACGATACGTGAATGGCGTGCTGAGGCCGGTGACACTACTTTTCCTTCATGGGGTGCCCAATGCTATTTACCAGCAGGATAAGGCCCAACCCCACACGGCAAACATCAGCGAACATGCCCAGCAAGGTACCCAGGTGCTTCCCTGGCTACCAGTCTTTCCTGATCTCTCACCAATCGAACACGTCTGGAACGTGATTGGACGTCGCTTGCGTGAGCTGCCACCACCACGTTTAGAAGACGAACTCTGGCAAATGGCTGACAGGGAATGGGCAGCCCTACCTCATGACACCATCCGCACGCTCATTGCCTCTGTACTTAGACGCGTACGAGTCTGTATCGCCTCCTGCGGTGGTCCTACGACCTACTGATCAGACGGTGTTATCGCTCAATGTATAGGTGTATCATGTTGCAATAAACATCATTTATTGTTCGTTGTTGTCTCTATCTGCCGATTTTCATCACTTTCTGCCCACTCCTTCTTGGTGTCTCATTTTCACTGTCACTTAGTGTATTTTGCCATTCCTTTTTTGTAGGATATTCTACTTTCCTTCTGTAACGAAACCTAAAGAACCATGCTTGTTTTGTTTATAGAAGGTATATCTTCCTGACCTTTCAAGTCATGCATTAAATTTTTTGATGGTGCTGAGTACTGTGTACCGATTGAAAGTGATCCTGTTGAAGTTCTAATGCTTATAAAAATTGCGTTGTCTATTTGTGTTGCACCTACATACCTGAACCTTTTGGAGCATACTATTATTTCTGTTGTTTGTTAAATGGAAAAATGCCGTGTCCGTATTTGAGAAAAACCACATAATTGACCTCCATACAAGTATGGATCTTGATTAAGAGCTATGTCAAAAGTTATTACTTGTATATAAATCGCTATCGTTGCAACCTTTGAGTGTTGTAAGTTTATATGTAAAATTTTTAGCAGGAATGCTTTCAAATTTTCAACATAGTTTGCCGGTCCTGTTTTTTTTTATTAAATAAAAAATAATTAAATATGGCTTCGATGAAGCCCGCCTTCTTGAATTTGTATGTTTCTTAGTGGTTGCAGCCTCGCCCCCTTCAGTGATGCAGTTTAGAGGCAGGTCTTTGAGTGTTGGTTCGATCTCCCTCAGATCCGGAGATGGATCTCATCATTCTCCCTCCTGTCCGTGATTGCATTTCAAGCGTAATTAGTATATTTATCGATTATAAACCAATGTCCGATTTACTATCGATTTAGACGCTGTTCCATCTCATCTATTATTAGTCAGCTCGCTTCACCACTGCCGTTTTAATATTCAAATTTATTGATATCTCAAATTTCACAAGATATAAATACATATATAAGTAGATACATTGAAAGAAATATATATCATAGATAGATGAATATATAAATACATACATAGACACATTAGTAAAAATATACAGGGTGTCCCAAAAACAGACCTCGGCTTTTATTCCTTAAATATTGATCTTAGACATATATAATAAATTACAAAGTTGCGTAAAAAAGGTACAGAATTTTATGAAATCGATTAAAATTTTCAAGGAAATTAAATTTTAAGAAATACAAAATTTAAATTTTATACGGCCCCCGTACAAAAACATTTCCAATGAGTGATTGTGCCCCATACACTAATAAGGATATGTACAAAATTTCAGCATTTTATCATAAAAAGTCCCAGAGATATGAAAAGACAAAAATACTGACTTAAACCACTTTTCGATGCATCGACATGGGTTCTCAGAGGCGAAAAATCATGTCGGCAGGTCGCGTTTCAGGGGTCATACACAAATTACGAAAGAAAACAATGATTACATAAATAAATAATAATTTTGCTATTTATTGGTATAAAAGTATCTACACTGTGTAGAAATAAAAACTTTACACAAAGAGTACAAAGCTTGTTCAAAATGCTTTCCATCCATGCCAAAGATCCATTAAAGATAAGAAGCAGATATTATTTGCCTATGATGCATTTCTGCGTTGCATCATTTCACTCTTGCTGCAAACATTTACATTTTAATTTGTGATTAATCCCTCACCAAATTTGTTTAAACATATCTCTGGGACTTTTTATGATAAAATGCTGAAATTTTGTACATCATCTTATTAGTGTATGGGGCACATTTTACTTATTGGAAAGGTTTTTGTACGGAGGTCGTATAAAAATTTAAATTTTGTATTTCTTCAAATTTAATCCTCTGAAAATTTTTATCGATTTCATAAAATTCTGTGCCTTTTCTACACAACTTTGTAATTTATTGTATATGTTTAAGATCAATATTTAAGGAATAAAAGCCGAGGTCAATGTTTTTGGGACACCCTGTATATAATAGATGCATATATAGATACATATAGACAGATACAAATTCGTACTCATTTTAATTTACTTATTATAAATGCCAGATGTTTGACTAATTAGCCATTAACCTACAAGATTTTCAATATATCTGAACAATATTAGTAGAAATATTCTAGTGCATTGCACACGTTAAGATGACTATCTGTCATTTGTTGTCTACTGTTAATAAGATACAATTAGGTGTTTCGGCCAGTCCAATTTTGAATAGATGAGCTTGTATGTGTTTTAATTGAGCAGATGCTAAATATAATATATAATAAACTTGCACAATGAATGGCTGCTTGTACGAATTTAAATTCTTTGCACTTCCTTAATAGGTAACAGGCATAAGAAAGTTAGGTGACTACAATTGTTTCAAGGGCGCTGTGAACCCCCATCATCAGCTCGAAAAGCGTGCTTATTAATCGAGGACAATTGTGTTTGATTATTCGGTATACACACTGCTTTTTACCTGATGTGAGGAGTTAAAGACAGTTATATTTGATCCTTCAATTAATGTAAGCTGCTTTCGATCTCACTGTGATTGCCTTTGAAGAAATTGTAGCCACTTAATTTTCTTAAACCTACCTCCATAAAAAATGTGTAAACCATTTGTAAAATTAAATTAATTTCTAAAACCTCATGTGAGAAACACATGCCTTTCGCTACAGGCTCAAATGTATTTTTCTTTATTTCTTTTACAATCCATTGAAATGAGTTTAATTGCCCAAATTGACACGTATATTTATTTAAAATTCTATTCAATTATATATAGTTTTGAAACATATTTAGAGACTTATCGTATTATGAAACGTCGCCATCTTGCAAAAATTATCAAAAGGAAATTAAATATCTGGAGAAGGGGGGGGGGGGTACTTTTTCTAGGGATATGAGGTTGGTCTTGTTCTTTTTATTATCAAAAATTAAGTACAAGACAACCATTTATTAAAACAAAAATTAAGCATATTTAGTTTTATACAGATTTTGATGATTTTTGCGGGCCAATTCGCAAAAAAGGCTGGTTATTATCTTTCGAAACGTACCAAATTCTAATCAGTACTAGGGTAATCTATAAAGTGACTTATTTACGAAATGTTGGAAAACTTTATAGTATAGTTTTCGAGCTAGAGTGGATACATATATTGCACAAACAAACAGACAGACACACACACTGACGCCACGTTGAATATGATGTTTCGCGTTACTGTCGACACATAACGTTTAGATCTGTCGAAAACTCGAATTCCGATTTTCGACACCTTTTCCTATACATTACCATGTATTGTAAGGAAAGCAATAAAAAGGCAGTGATTTTATTTCCTAAGCTTTCACTTTCATCGCAGAAGATCTTTTTGCATCTCACAGTTCTCCGTATTTCGAGAAACTCGACTATATGTAATAAGGAAAATATTACACATTTTCCTTGTGCCTTAAAGTCATAGGTTATAGGCAGTTGCTAGGAAACAAATATGATATTCAATGTACGCAGATATTGAAATAAAATCGTGTTATATAGAGCAGAAATTTTAAACTTGACATGAAAGTGAATTACAAATTCAGGACACCATGCGTTCAATTATATGTGAAACGCTTCTCGATTTCGCATTGGGAAATGAAAGTAGCTGTCACTGACCCCCCCCCCCCTCCCACTCCCCACCAAACATATATGCTTAGAATTTAAAATGTCTGACGTAGCATATACAAGAATGACATTCGATTAAAAGTTCTGGCACTTCTGTAACGTTTTTTTTCTACTTAGCATTTATCAAAAGTTTAATTTTTTTACGTTCTTTTATATAGACATTAACTTTTACCTAATCTGATGCATAGATAGTGAAATATTCGATGTTTCATTTGTATATATTGTATTGCAGCATATATATCCATGTATATATTGATGATAGTTGATTTAATAGTTGGTTAATCGACATGACAGAAATATTTAAATTTTCACTTGTGATACTTCATCATACCTATGCATATATTCATGATAATTAATTTGTTAGTTGATCTGAGTTTATCTGGTTTGATTGACGGAGAATTATTCATATTTTTCATTGTATATGTGGTACTCCAATATATATATATCTTTGCGTATATTAATGATAGTTGATTTGATAGTTGATCTATGAGTTAATATACATTTACAGAGAAATATTCAAATTTTCACTTGTATATGTGATACCCCAATATATCTACAGGTATATTGATGATAGTTGATCTAATAGGTGATCTTTGAATTAATATTATTGATTGAGAAATATTCTTATTTTTCCTTGTATATGTGTTCCATATATACACCAACATATCTATGCTTATATTAATGATAGCTCAGTTAATTGTTGATTTTTGAGTTAAACTTAATAATAGAAAAAAATTCAAATTTTCAATGGTATATATGTGGTATTCCAACATGTCTATGCGTTCATTGAAAATAGTTGGTCCTATAGTCAATCTGATTAACAGAGATATATTCAACTCTTTAATTGTATATGTGATATTCCAACATATCTATGCGTATATTGATATACTTGATTTAATAGTTGATATTTGAGTTAATATGATTTACAGAGACATATTCAAATTTTCACTTGTATATGTGACACTCTAACATATCTATGTGTATATTGATGATGGTCTATCTTGGAGTTAAACTGTTTAACAGAGAAAATTATGTATACACCCCAACAACAAAAATTCAATATATTTGAATGGGAAATAATGCGCTCTGAACACCAAAACCGTCTGCAAGCGCAGTCAAGCTTTTTACTTTCCCTGTAATACATAGTAATGTATGGGGAAAGTATTGGAATCCTGCCTAAAATCGCAACTCTACTTTTCAATGGATATACAGGTTTTGGGACCTCTTTAATACGAAAAAGCTATTTTAGCGTGACGTGTGTGTGTGTGTATTTCGGTCTGTGTATATCTGTCTGTGTGTCTATCTGTATGTCTGTCAGTGCAATGTATGTATCCACTCTAATTTAATAACTAATTGACCGAATTTCAGAAAATTTCGTAGGTAAGTCACGTGTGGGTTACCTTGATGCTGAGTAGATTTTGATACGATTTGGGATAAAAGAACCGGCCTTTTTTGCGAAATGACCCGCAAAAGTCTAATGTATCCACTCTAACTAAAAATCTAATTGACCAAATCTCACAAAATATGGTAGATAAGTCACTTGTAGGTGACCCTGGTATTGATTCGATTTTGGTACGATTAGGGAAAAAGAAACCCGCCTTTTTTGCGGAATAGCCCTCAAATTTAAAACATCTGATCTAAAATAAAGTACTACATATGCTCATATGTATCAATTAAATGCTTGTTTTATACATTATTTTTGACGACAACAGGAATAAGATCTACCCTATTACTCTAAAATGGGCCATTCTCGGGGAATTTAAATTTTTAATTTCGAGGAAATGAAGACGATTTACACTGTAGTTAAAAAACTGTTTAATAAAATTATTTGAAACTTAGCAGTTAAGTCCTCTGATAATTATCCTAATGCTATTTTGCTGCGAATTTGACATAATTCGGAAAAGTATGCCTGACTCTTTTTTGCGAAATTTACCCTCAAAGATAATGAAAATCTGAAATAAATGATTAAAATTGTTGAAATATAGTAGTACTTGTTTTCCAGATAAATTTTGACAACTAAGCGAATAAGACTGACCCCATGACTGCAGGATGAACCGCTCTCGAGATATTTTAGTTTTTTGGAATTTTGAGGACCTGAAGTATTTAGAGTGAATTAAGTTGCCAGATGAAACAAAGATGCAATAAAAATGCAAATTGGATATAATATCAGAAAAGTATCCATGTTATTTTCTGCAATTTAATGCATAATGAAATAAAATATTACAAAATGATTTTGAATATGCAGGGAAAGTCATGTGCTGCTCACATAAGATTTTTTAATGTTATAGTAGTTATACAAGTTTCTCTTCTAAATCCACGGCTGCCCTCTTGCATAAAAACAACTACTGCGTCTACCCTGACTGACATTGCTTCTGGAACAACAAGTGCAAGTGTCAGCGTGTCAATAACAGAAAATGCACTCGTTTAAATACTGCCGCTTTAGACACGCGCTCTAGTAACGGTAGTAGCTAACTAAAAAAACTGTAATGGCAGGAGGAAAATATTTACTACACTTGATCTCATCTAAACGCGATTCTCGCGCTGTCCCGCGTGGCTGCCATATGAGACTCGAACAAGGCCATTCCATAGCTAGTAATGTAACAAGGTTTTTATGGATTTTGTCGTATTTTGCTGGTTCAAAGGACGTACCATAGTACTTTTCCTTTATATATGCTATGCATTATAAGGAAAATTAAAATAACTTTGAATTCCCATGAGTACGAAAAGGAGTAGCATCTAACAAAAGGTACAGAAAACAACAGGATTCGGAAACTAAATTGTAGACAGAAAAAAAAACAAGTGATTGTATAGAAGTTCCTATTACAGTTACCAGCATCCTTGGACTGATTTCACACTGGTTAACATGGGATAGCCGATATCTGCAATGACAGCAAGAAACTTGCTGTACGCCATAGTTTTATTGAACTTCTGTGGGAACTGACAATTGCAGTCTTTCCACTTGGTTAGTATAATTTTATGTCGATGTATCTGAGTTTTATTTGAAAATTTAAAAGATAAAATTCTGAAGCAGTAACTATAAGAAATTAATCACCTGAAATTACAAACTTACAATAACTTTGAGATAAAGTACTATATACAGAGTTTCTACAAAATCCTTAACCATCCCAATAAATGTATGCAGGAAAGCTCATAAGGGTCATTAGGACAATCTATAGTATATGACTATGTCTGATCAAATAAGAAAGATCAATCTTGCATAAAGCCTTGATTACAAAACGCTTTTCAACTGAAATGCAATTTTATTTAAACAACCTCTAAAATGCGATACATTCAGCGGTGATATTTTTTAATTATCACAGAACTACAATAATTTATTTTATTTGAAAAGTTAAAACTTCATCGAAAAAAATGCACTTTATTCAAATGACGTCATCGAAATATAAATCGTCTGGCTCTCTATGTAAAATAAGTATATAATGTAATATACATTCATACACTTTTGTTCCAGACTCCAGAGTGAAATAATTTTGCGTCAAAAAAAATTCAGCAATTCATATACAACTCATTTTACAGTCATTTGTTTACATTCTGCATTCATTAAAATTAGGCTTCGTTGTAGAAATAATCAAAGTTTGATGATCATTTAAACTCAAAAATTATGTAATTGCGTTGGCACAGAATACTGATGCACAGAAAATGCGCTAAAATAAATCGGTTTTAGGACGGATGCAACACTAAATATAAATTTAAAAGAACTTTAAAAATCACAATTTATATTATGGAAAAAAAAGATGTATGCCATATTTTATTTTGAAGTGGGTCACGTGATCTCTTCATATAATATGATTGTAATTAATATTTTAATTTTTATTTAAATAACTGCAAAGCATATTTTTCTGAAATTTTTTTTTATATATTTTATGGTATGATTTGAATATTTCCTAAAATTTTCGAAGAAATTTGTGAATTTTAACTTCGCTTAAAAATTGAAAAATTAGGTCCAATAGGGTTCAGTGTATTTCATTCATTCAATCCGGGTTCAATCCAAAATTAATTGGGTGATGTTTACATTCCCATATGTACCACATTACATTCCCATATGTACCACAGACCGTCTTCACAACATACTAAAATTTCATTTTGATAAAGTCATTTTTACGGCAGTTACCGTGCGAACGGCAGCCAGACAGAATGAACAAAGTCATAAACACTTTTCAACTATGTTGCAAAGTGTTAATAAAAGTGATTGTTGCGACCCTTGTGTAAAATTTAACAAGAAAGATCACACATGTATAAAGCATTGATTATGAAACACTTTCTAACTGCAATGTAATTTTATCTAAACATCTCTAAAATGTGATATATTCACCGGTAATATTTTGAAAATTATCACAATAATACATTAATTATATATGAAAACTTTAAACTTCATCGAAAAAATGAACTTTATTCAAATGACGTCATTGAAATATAAATCGTCTGGCTCTGTATGTAAAAGCTGTAAATATTTCATTCATACACTTTTATTCCTTTCCTTTCATTCATCGCAATACTACAGTAATTTATTTTATTTAAAAACTTAAAACCATGGGGGTACAAGTAATTTAATTCTCTGCTTAGAACTTCATCGAAAAAATCGTCTGCTTCTCCATGTAAAATCAATGAATGTTTCATTCATATCAGCTATATTGCAGACTTTAGAGCTAAAACATTTTACGTCATAGAAATTAAGCAATTCTTATGCAACTCATCCTACATCTTTATGTGTTTACATTCCCCATAAGTGAAAATTGGGCCTTCTTGTAGAAATAATCAGAGTTTGATGATCATTTAAACTCAAATATATTGTAATTGCATTGTTTCAGAATGTAGATGCACAGAATTTAAGCAAAAATAAAGCGGTTTTAGGACAGATATAACACTAAATATAAATTAAAAAGAACTTAAAAAATCACGATTTTGACACAAGGTGGATGCCATATTTTATTTTGAAGTGGGTCGCGTGATCTCTTCATATAATATGGGTGTAATTATTATTTTAATTTTTATTTAAAAAACTACCGAATATATTTTGCTGAAATCTTTTTCATATTTTTTATGGGATAATTTAAATATTTCTTAAAACTTTTTAGAATTTTAAATATTTTAAATTTTTAGAATTTTAGAATTTTAAATTTTTTTTAATTTGAGAATTTTAAATTCGCTTAAAAAATGTTTGAAAAATTAGGTCCCATAAAGTTCAATGTATTTCAATTTTTCAATACGGGTTCAGTCCAAAACTAATTGGGTGTTGTTATTCATTTATATTCCCATAGGTCCCACAGACCGTCTGAATAACATGCTAAACTTTCATTTCGATAAAGTCATTTTTACGGCAGTTATCGTGCGAACGGACAGACAGACAAACCGAATGAACAAAGTCATAAACACTTTCCAACTACATAGAGTGGTAACACGTCAAGATTTTAAATGATTTAATTAAATTAAAGACGAAATATTTTATTCTAAAAAGTCATTTAAGAGACATCCTATTGACGTACAAAAAACTATTTGTACGGTAATAAGAGTTCTATTAGTTCTGTTCTATTTTGTCTATTATTACTATAGTTTTTTTTAAAACTATTTGTATGTCAATAGGATGTCTATTAAATGACTTTTTAGAATCAAATGTTTCGATGTTTCGTCTTTAATTTAATTAAATCGCTTTTCAACTATGTTGCAAAGTGTTAAAAAGTTGGACAGGAAAGCAACAAGGCGAGGTAGAATAAAAAGCCAATTACGCATTTGTACAGCATTATCTAGTGAATAAAACATCGAGCATAAATCTGAGCCATTCATTTACAAATTATTGCGGAATGCTGTCATATTCACGAATGCTAAATTAGAAACTTATATGCGCTACATCAAATGTACAGCGAACTCAAAATACCCCCCTTCAGCAGCAATACACATCTGAATTTAAGAAATAATATGTCCACGTACTTTGACAAGCATTGTAGGTGTCACCGTGTTACAGTCCCTGATGATACGGATTTTTGATAGGTATTTATTGTTTCCTATGCGTGTCGTGCGTTTTTGATGTCGTATTCTACTAATTAGACAACGTCTCTACAATTTACCATTTACGCCTCTGGTAATATATCTCACTTTGTAGCCCAATTTTCTTTATTCTAGTTTGTTTGTTTGAGACCCAGACCGTCTGACCTACCAGAAAGGTGTAAGGTAACCATTTGGACGCCCGGGAAGTACCACCCAATTCAGACCGGAACCCAGTGGGGGTCCTTATTCTAGTTGTTAAAACTCTTCACTAGGGGCACTGCAGTCACTTTTATTCGATCGGGCTCATTCACTTTACTATAGATAGACCTAGCGTATACACTCATGTAACTTTATTTGACTGGGTGCTAAATAACTTATTTTATTGGGGTGCTGAATAATTTTTTGAAGAAACCTTGTATAAATATTTAAAATTTTATAGCATATTCAAACGTTCTATCCAATAAAAAAAGGCGTGAACAAACTGATAATTGTAAGCTTAGCATCCCGTGCTCTAAATTTAGTACAGACAGGAACTAAAATTCTGATACCAATTATGATTAGGATCAAACTTGACCTCAGACTAATGAAACTCAATTAAGAGTATAAAAGTCTCTTAAAAGCAGAACGGGCTTACAATGGAAATAGTAGAAATAACAATAAAATACTGTTTATAAACGAAGTCAAAACTATTGACTTTCATGCTCGAGAAAGTGAATTTGAAACAGTTCCAATTTCTACAAGAGCTAATTAGAGAGCAGGATTAAAAGCATTGTTTATGGGCCAATCAGACACTTCCTTTAAGAATCAATGAGACTCAACCAACTTCAACAAAACAGTCAGTCTTTTGCTGATAAAATCGGAAATAAATTATTTTGAGGTATCTGGCTTTGTTTGGGCAATTTTATTTAAAATTAATAATATTGACCATTATCACTGTGTTTTCGAGACGTAAACGATAGAAATAAATATATCATATGCATTTAATTAAAATTGTTAATTACTTTCCTTATATACATAATGTATAAGGAAAGTATTGTGACGGGGTCGAAAATTCGAATTCGAGTTTTCGACGGGAGAGCACGTTTCAAGCATCCCTGATCACGAATCAAACATTTTTGAAGTGATGTCTGTGTGTGTGTGTGTGTGTGTGTGAAAGTATGTGTGTATGTGTGTGTGTGTGTCAGTGAGTCTGTGGAGACGATAACTGACGAACGAATGGACCGATTCGAACCAAATTTGGTACAAAAATCACAATCCGTAAACACTGGAAGCCTATTGTTTTTAAACGCAATCGAATGTTCAGAACCCCCCTAAATTTTCGAATGAAATTTTGAAAAAATCGTCAAAAAATTAAAACCACTAATAAAGTTACGCAAATAGGCATTTCTTATGTAATTTTTCATTAGAAAACGATTGACATAAATTTTAGAAAGCTAACGTGAACCGTTCTCGAGATATTGTACATTTTTTAAAAAAATTATCAAAAAGTCATATAAAATAATAAGAAAAATATTTCCTATTGAGAAACATGTTTACTTTTCATATGTAATACCATGCGATAAATTGAGTGTAATCCTTCTCGTGAATCTAGCTCGTCCCATTCTTGAAAAAAGATACTTTGAATAATACTTTTGTATTTGAACGCCAATAGTCATTTATCTGCTTTAAGAAAAACTTATTTCTTAGTACATAACGCTTGGCGAGATTTTGGCGACGAATTTGGCGGAATGTCGCCAACTTGGCGACTTTTTTTAAATGTTGCCAAATTAACGAAAATCTCGCCAAATGGATAAAAATGACGCTAAATCAATGAAAATGACGACTAATTGTCGAAAATTCAATATCTTGGAAAGAATATTAGTATCTACTACAAGAAAATCCTATTTTTTACTGTAAAAGTAGCAAATTCATTACTTTATATAAGGAAAGTCATGTGTTGCCCACATCAGATTTTTTTTCTATTAAATTGAACATAAAAAGCATTCTAAAAAGAAAAATTATGGAAAAGTGTTACATCAGAATGTGTTCGTATAGTGTAATGAACAGAAACTTAAGAAATACTTTTATTATCATTTAAGATTTACGATGAAAACCTTAGAAAAAATCTGATGTGGGCAGCACATGACTTTCCTTATATAATGCAGTGAATTTACTACTTTTACAGAAAAAAATAGCTTATTCTTATAGTAGATACTTATATTATTTTTAAGATATTGAATTATCATCAATTTATCGTCATTTTCATTGACTTAGCGTCATTTTTAACCATTTGGCGAGATTTTCGTTAATTTGGCAAAATTGAAAGAAGTCGCCAAGTTGGCGACATTCCGCCAAATTCGTCGCCAAAATCTTGCCAAGCGGTATGGAAGGAGAAATAAGTTATTCTTATAGCAGGTGAATGACTATTGGCGTACAAAAGTATTACTCAAAGTATCTTTTCTCAAGAATGGAACGAGCTAGATTCACGAAAATGATGTCACCAAATTTATCGCATGACATTACGTATGAAAAGTGAACATATTTCTCAACAGTTAATATCTTTCTTTTTAATTTATGAGATTTTTTGATAAATTTATTTGAAAAATGTGCAATATCTCGAGAACGGTTCATGCTAGCTTTTTAAAGTTTATGTCAATCGTTTTTAAAGGAAAATTTACATAAGAAATATCTATCTGCGTAACTATATTAAAGGTTTTGATTGTTTGATGATTTTTTTTCAAAATTTCGCTCAAAAATTTAGGGGCATTCTGAACATTCGATTGCGTTTGAAAACAATAGGCTTCCAGTATTCATGGATTGTGGTTTTTGTACCAAATTTCATTCGAATCGCTCCATTCGTTCGTGAGATATCGTCTCCACAGACTCACTGACACACACACACACACACACACACACACACACACAGATACTTTCACACACACACAGACATCACCTCAAAAATGCTTGATTCGTGATCAGGGATGCTTGAAACGTGCTCTCCCGTCGAAAACTCGAATTCGAATTTTCGACCCCGTCACGATACTTTCCTTATACATTATGTATATAAGGAAAGTAAAAAGTTGATGTGTACAGCAATTTATTTACTCTGCAAGCTAAAGATTTTGTGCAAAAGTCACAAAAGATTGATAAACTTCGAATCTTTCGAAAAGTTATTGGGTTAAAGAACTTTCGCCAGGGGTCAAGTTGGTTCTGCGAGTAGTGGAGATGTGTAAAATTTGCGCACAGTATAGCTTTCATTCGCCAATGTATAATTCTATAGATCCACTTCAGACTTTTTAGGTTATTCTTGTTTAGAGATAATAAATAACTACAGAATTCCCGAAAGTCATTTGCTGAAAATATGTTCGATAGAAAAAAAGAAAATTATGTTTCTGATATATTAAAAGTAATTCAGAAAAGCAATAACATTTATTGATTGCTTTCAAGGTTTAAATTTTTGGTTCATTCTCTTAATGAAGAATTGAAGAAGTTAGGGACATAAATTTGGCAGCAAAGCGAGATAGGAGAAAATTGTTAATTACAAAGTTGTAGAACATTATCTAATTAGTAGAAACCTGCACCAGGAATGCACAAAATGCATATACGAAAGACAATAAATACCTTTCACACTTCATCACAATACTTTGAAAAGGCGGTCAATGATTCACGAGCATGTATATGCATATAAACGCAGTAACGTAGTACCTTTAAACGGCATTACCTTTATATGCATTAAATCAAAGACAACAAATCGTAGATTAAAAGATCATTCAATAAAAGCCATCCTTTGTGACGTACAAATATTAAAAAAGGCCAGAGCGCTTTCTGGTATCACCATACCCTTCATTAGTGGCTATATAAAATTACCGTGCAAACAAGCTTATATACAGACCAAATCGGCAGACAAAATTTGCATTAATCAACTACGGGATTATGATAATTAAATTGTATTATATACAGGATATTTAAGATTAAACGATTACAAAATTACATTGAATTGCTTAATCTTAAATTGCCTGTTTATAATACAAGTGTTAAATACAAATACAAACAAGAAAGATCAATCATGCTTAAAGCATTGATTATGAAACACTTTCCAACTTCAATGCAATTTTATTTAAATAAACAAGTCTAAAATGCAATACATTCCTCGGTAATATTTTGAAACTTATCACAATACTACATTAATTTATTATATTTGAAAACTTAAACCTTCATCGAAAAAAATGAACTTCATTCAATTGACGGCATTAAAATATAAATTGCCTGGTTTAAACATCTCTAAAATGTTATACATTCCTCGATAATAGTTTTAGAATTATCATAACACTAATTAATTAGATAATTTATTATATTTGAAAACTTCATCGAAAACAACTGAAATTCATTCAAATGACGTCATAGAAAAAATTAAGGCTCCTCTACATACGAGCTGACTCATCAAGCATATTGAAGCCCACCCTAGCTGGAAACGCAATCCATTAGCATTAGCTCTATTCTTATTTCCACTTTAGGAAGTATTATTGAAATAATTATGGATGGTTGTTCTGCACCGAACTGCTCTAATCATTCTAGAAATTATTTTAGGCTATTTCGTTTTTCTAGAAACGAAGAAAGAAGAAAACAATGGCTAATAAAATAATCGGCGCGATAACTGGATACCCGGTACTGGAGCATATTTATGCGAGGTAAGTTCTACAATATTCTAATTGAAACTTCTTTTTTATATAAATTATTTATTTTAAACACTTATTTTATAATTTCTGTAACTGTAATATGAATTATTAATAATTTTTAGTCGTTATAGTTTTATCTTAGGACACTTGGTTTGCAATGTAAACATCACTTTGAATGCATTATACTGTCTTCCAAACCTAGAAGAAAATAGCTTCAAATTACATATATATATAATTTGAAGCTATAGATATATAAAGACTTATTGCTGTTACACCAATATCTTTCAAGTTTTATACACTTTGTTGTATTTTTAGATCATAATGAGTCACAGAATTGGTGAATCCTACTATCAACAAACTGTCGCCAAGTGGAAAACGTGCCATTTTATAGTAATTATGCAAACATAAGCTAAAATGGTAAATCAATCGAAATATGTTTATCATAATAGCTACTTAATGAACAACTATTGTTTGAAAATCTTTGATGAAAAAAAGCCGAGCTCAGTAGGGTTATTAAGAGTATTTTCCTCTTTAAATACAAAGTAGTTAGCAAACTTTTAAATATGTGAGGCAAACATTCATATATGCTATTAAAAAAACCTTTTATGATAAACGTATTTCGATTTATTTACCATTTTAGCTTATGTTTGCATAATTACTATAACATGGCAAGTTTTCCACTTGGCGACAGTTTGTTGATAGTAGAATTCACCAATTCTGTGATTCATTATGATCTAAAAATACAACAAAGTGCATAAAACTTGAAAGATATTGGTGTAACAGGAATAAATCTTTAATATATATATGTATAATTTGAAGCTATTTACTTCTAGGTTTTGAAGACAGTATAATGCATTCAAGGTGATGTTTACATTACAAACCAAGTGTCCTAAGATAAGACTATAACAACTAAAAATTATTAATAATCCATATTAAAGTTACAGAAATTATAAAATAAGTGTTTAAAATAAATACTTTATATAAAAAAATAACTTTCAATTAGAATATTGTAGAACTCGCCTCACACAAGTATGCTCCAGTACCGGGTATCGAATTATCGCGCCGACTATTTATTAGCCATTGTTTTCTTCTTTTTTCGTTTCTATGAAAGTGAAATAGCCCAAATCCCTTTCTAGAATGACTAGAGCAGTTCGGTACAGAACAACCACCCATAATTATTTCAATGATACTTAATAAAGTGAAAATGCGAATAGAGCTAATGCTAATGGATTGCGCTTCCAGCTATGGTGGGCTTCAATATGCTTGATAAGTCAGCCTGTAGTAGAGGAGCTCTAGAAAAAATAACACGCCTGGATCTCTCTATAAAAACAAGATTTCATTCATAACTTTCTCCCATTCATTTCATTCATCACAATACTATAAAAATTTATTTTATTTAAACATTTTATTTAAGACCATGGAGCTACAAATAATTAAACTCTATGCTTAAAACTTCATCGAAGAAAATCGTCCTTCTCTTTATAAAATCAATTAATATTTCATTCATATCAGCCATGCAGACTCCATGGACTAAATTATTTTGTGTTAAAAAATACAGGAATTCTAATACAACTCATTCTACATATTTTGCTGTTTACATTTTACATAGGTGAAAAATAGGCTTAGTTGTAGAAATAATCAAATTTAGATGAGCATTTAAACTCAAATATATTGTCATTGCGTTGTTTTAGTATGTAAATGCACAGAATTTAAGCAAAAATAAAGTAGTTTTAGGACGGATACAACACTCAATAAGAATTAAAAAGAACTTAAAAAAATCACGATTTTGAAACAAGATGGATGCCATATATCATTTTGAAGTGGGTCATGTGATCGTTTCATATCATGGTCACGTGATCGTTTCATATAAGAGGTGTAATTATTATTTTAATTTTTATTTAAAAAACTACTGAATATATTTCGCTGAATTTTTTTTTATATATTTTATGGAACAATTTGAATATTACCTAAAATTATCGAAGCAATTTATGAATTTTAAATCCGCTTAAAAAATGTTTGAAAAATTAGGTCCCATAGGGCTCAATGTATTTCATTTTTTCAACCCGGGTTCAATCCAAAACTAATTGGGTGATATTATTCATTTATATTCCCATAGGTCCTACAGACCGTCTGAACAACATACTAAAATTTCATTTTGATTAAGTCATTTTTACGGCAGTTATCGTGCTGACGGACAGACAGACAGACAGACAAACAGAATGAACAAAGTCATAACACTTTTCAACTTTGTTGTAAAGTGTTAAAAATAAATTGAAACGTGCCCCAAATTCAGCAAAGCATAAATTACATAAAAAAGAAACGTCACAGATAACTATGTAATATAATTAATGGTAATGTAAGGGTAATATAATTAATGGGTATAATTAAGGGTAATATAATGTAAAGGTAATATAATTAATAATTAATTATATTACATTTATAGCTTGTTTTGCTGTAGTACTTCTTTAAGTACAGAAAGGGGTGGGGGATAAAAAGAACGTACTGAAATTGTTTCATGTTCTGCACGTAGCCATAAAAGCAGAACGTGCAGAATGGGGTAAGAGAATTAACATACTGGTTACGAATGCTGATGGCGTGCTACTTGTCAGTTCAGTGAATTATGACATGTATTTATTGCCCCTTTCACTTACTCGTTTCGTGCATTTCTGGGCCCTATTCCAAGCTTTGTCGTTCGTAGTTTTATGTCGATTGATAGAGGGCGTTTTTGCAGGCGAGGTATAGACGCCATTGCGTTTGCAGTAGAGTTTCTCTACAGTAGCGCCCTCTATCGATTAACATGGAACTAAGATCGATAAGATATTCCTAATTTTTTAATACACCACTAGCGGTTCTGAAATTATGTTCAATACATCGAACATGGTCACTTTACACTCAAGTGTACACTTAAAGACCCTCAAGGACTTTTCATTCAAGTTATTGGGGTGTTTAAGTATTTTTCATAGAACCCTGTATACCCGCGATGAAGTTAAACATCTACATTTCAATTTTTATGAAACTTTATGAAACAAACACTAACATTTTATAATTTTTCATTTTTTAAACGGAATCTTTGCTTCCTTTAGAAAACTGCCATTATATATTAAATTTATTGGTGACTGAATTTTTGCCATACTATTGCTTTTGCTGAAAACTTTTATTGAATCATCCGTTCCACAGGATCTGCTACAGATTGAGCTTAGATGATGACTGATATTGATTCAGCATCAAATTCCGTAAGCAGTAGGGGGGTTCACCAAGGATTTTCGCTTCCGGTATTTATTTTCGGTTGAAACATTTTCAATTTGAACATCGACTGAAAACATAGATGACTTGAAACATAGATTTCTTAAAATTGGTTATAGATAGAATTTATACGTTGTGGATTCAGAATCGAATTTCGAAGGGGACAGAGGGATTCACTAATCAATTGCACTTTCGGTTCTGGAGATTCCACATCCGGTTTTTCTGAAAATTCGTATGACTGTCGAAATAATGCATTCAAAAGAGTATAAAATTATTCAATAGTCCTGTCGAAAATGAAGCGTACACACACCACTTGATACTATATGAAGGTTCATACATTCAATTTTGACAACACAGAGCGTACGACTAAAAAGCCAATGCATTGAATTCAAAATAGCAGAATAAGAAACTGTTCATTTTCACCCAAAATGAGGTTTTCAAATTAATTAGATACCTAAGGGCTTATTGGTTGACTTGCAAATATTTCCAAGCTTCAATTGACCTTTATGAGTGTTTCTCATTATTGCAATGCAGACAGGGACTCAATATTCCATTTCATTACAGCAGCTTCGGAAATTTGATGAGTAATCGCACAAACTGATTTACATAATTCTCGATCGCCGTCATTTAAACCAATTCACAAATTGATACATGCACTTTGATTAATTTTACAATAGGATAGAATGTAATATAATATTTCAAGGATTCGCAGAATTGTTAACTATTTCGATGTTCAAATGCAAAACTTGACAGCTGTTATGTTTCATCAAGAGAACTCTGTCAACTCCAAATAGAATCAATTAATACAGATGAGTGTCCGTGCAACGAATTCGTGGCCAGGCATGGACAAACTTTTTGAGTCAGTGTGCAGGTGATATGTTTTACCGAGAATATACTTTTTATTTTATGGTATGATATGTATATACTTTTCATGGATAACTAGAAAATGTTCGCGGCGCTGTCCGGGATTTAAAGCAGAGATTAATTGAATTGACTGATTCAATTTTTCAAGTCGAGTTTTTCAGTCGAGCAGACGAAATCTCACGAACGAATGGAGTATCTCGAATGAAATTTGGCACAAGAATAGCAATCAGTAAACACTGGAATCCGACTGATTTTAAAAGTAATCGAATGTTCGGAAGATCCCCCCAAATTTTCGAATGAACCGTCAATATGTTATGTAAATAATAATTTCTCAGGACAGAAATTTAGATCACTAGCACGAACTGTTCTCGAGATATTGAACTTTTCAAATAAATTTATCAAGAAAGGCACATAAAATGAAAAAAATATTAAATATTGTGAAATATGTTCACTTTTCATATGTAATATTATGCGATGCATTTATTAACATCATTCTCGTGGATCTAGTTCGTTCCATTCACGAGAGAAGATACTTTGTGTAAAGGTTTTGTATGTTGATGCCTACCAATTCTCCGACAGTCATTTATATATAAGAAATGCTCTTCTCTCAGTTTGCTCGTAACACTTGACGACTCATTTACCAGAATATCGCCATCTTGGCAATATTCCGCCCCAGATTGACAAAAATATCGTTAAAATTGTAAACAATGACTTTAACAAATTGATAAAATAATTATTAAAATATTTTAATATATGGATTGTATTGTTTATTACAAATGCTATCAATATTGATAATAGACAATATCAATATCAGTATTTATATTGACTGTTATCAAGTACTAATATCAATATTTATAATAGTACTTTGAAGTAGTTTTACATGTTGTCCTCCGGAAAAGCGTCAAATATACAATTCAATATTAAAAGCATTGTGAAGTAGATCATTTTTTCACTTTGAAAGACGTAAATTTATTACATTGTATAGAGAAAGTCATGTGCTGCCCACATCAGATTTTTATATTTTGAAAGTATATTGAAAATAAGAAGGCAAAGATACCATCTAGGTATCATGATGAGACCTTTTGTTGGCAACCATTTACTGCCTTCCATATACGTGTTTCTTTCGCTCCTGGTGTCGATGTTTGACATCGGTATTTGGCCTGCAAGCCACAAATTATGTATGTCTGGTCTAAAACATGTATGGATTTATGTCATCATCTGCAACTCAGAAATCAGGCACAACTGTTCAAAAAATTTCTCATGTACAATTCCAGAATGTAATAAACACTAAAACAACATCTGTAAGTCTTAATACAGAAAGACCGGAAATTCTCTGGTTTTCAAAAAGATATTAACTTTTATTCGGAAAGGAAACAAAAGGGTGAAAAAAAGAATCCTCCCCACGTTCGAAGAAAGTTTTAATCAATCACTTAACTTTGGGCGCAAGGATCAGAGGGAATTTTCTGAAGCATTCTTTGAAATTCATCTTACTTTAGCTTAAATAATGAAGTGGGACTTGCGATATATGATACGCGATGTTCTCGTTTTCCCCATTAAAGGTATAAAGTTCACCCAAGGCTTCATTCAAATCAATGATCTTTGGGCTGCGATATACGTGCTGTATTAATCGAGCTACTTTCTCATATAAGGGGTTTATTCTTCTTCGACTCAGACCGTCCGATCTACCAGAAAGGTATAACGTATCTGTTTGGACCGACGGTAAGTGTCACCCAATTTAGACCGGAATCCAGTGGGGGAAGCATCCACAGATACCGTATCCTCCTGCCCCTGTCACCAACCTCTCGGAAGGACTTACGGACCCACATGTTTAACGTGATCGTACTCCGCGTGGACACGGTGGCAGTTTTGGCAGTAGCGGGAATCGAACCCGGGCTGACCGAGTGCAATTCCCGCGCGCTAACCACTGGGTTGTCGCGCCCCCATATAAGGCGTTTGAATATTTTTACTGTAGGTAGTTTAACTTTAGTCGCAAATACACAGGTTTAACAGCCATATTTGACTTGCGAGCCACAAATAACGCACGTCTGGTCTAATACGTGTACTTACCTACAGCACAAGATTCATGAACAACTGTTTAAGAAATTGCTTATACACAATTCGAAACATAATAAATGTTGAAATAACTAAGGTAAGTCTGAATATATAAGGAACAAAAATCCTCTTATTTTCAAAAATATTTTAACTTTCATCGGGAAAATAAAATAAAAGTGTAAGAGATATGCGCCACCCCGCCTTCTTAGAAAATGAACTCAACCAATTTTTTTTTAATTAATCACTTAATTTTAGATGAAAATTTTTGGATGTGAGTGGGAGTTTGCAAGAGAATTCTTTGAAATTCCTTTTATTTTTGTTTAATATGCCCTAAATAGGGGCATGAGGCTCATTCATATAGATTATTGTTAATCTTACTTAAAATCAACAGTACGTGTTGTAAATTAAAATACTTGTAAAAATATCCTAAAAACACAGCCCCAAGTGACATCATCTGCCCAACGCCTGCTGCGGTCAACTGACGTTTCTTGCCAAATCCCATGTTGTTACATCGGAATCCCTGCCTATCGGTGTTTATGTGCTTGCGTGAAGGGACCTGATTTTTCGATCTGATCCTATGAAGTACAAAGTTTGTTAAAAATGAGCGATACATTTATATCTTATAAAAATTATAATTAATGAACGGATGGCTTCAGGAGTTTTTTTGCTGGAGCTGCTGTTAGAGCTGCTATTAGAGTTTGAAGATCGAATTGTCAGCCAATTTTTATATCGCAGTTTTAAAAACGGGTGCATCTTCAGAACAAGAAAAAAAAATATTTTTTGAAAATTCATGAAAATTTATCTATAGGCACTGTTGGATTTCGTTCAAAGTTTTTTTGAAAGATAATATTTCTTATAGTGTCAAGATGTAAACTCTGCCACATTATTTTCAATCGCTGAAGAACTGATGTGCGCAGAGTTCGCTCAAAACAGCGCTATAATATTTAATAACTAAAACCTCATAAGAATAAAAAAAATGAAGTATCACTGTACGAAATTCCGTAGCTGTGGGTTACTACCCACAGCTACGAGTTTTCACTACGCGACCAACAAACACACAAACAAAAAAACATGTTTCCTTAATATTATAGCTAATGAAGTAAGATTTGTAATATTTTAAAAGTGAGGTTCTAGTATTAAATTCCGGAGGAGGTTAGGCGTTCACTAAAGATTTTCACCTCTGGATTTTTTAACCTTCAGTTAAAAAATTTCCTTGAAACATCTATTTTTCGGAATTGGATATCGATTGAAAATAGATGATGGCTGATATGGAATCATCATCGAATTTCGGAGAGAATAGGGAGGTTTACTAGGCAATTACATTTCATGTTCTGGAGATGACACTTTAGGCTATCTGAAAAATCGTATGGCTGTGAGAAATAAGTATGCAAAAGAGAATAATAATGCTTAATACTTGCGTCAAAACTGAAGCATGTGCAAGCCATTTGTAAAGGCTCCTTCATGAATTTCTTGTTTAAATGCTTTTATAGTATATGCTTTAACTTTAGTCATAAACGAAAAGATTTAATAGCCAGATTTGCTTGCGAGCAAGAAATAACTTATGTCTGGCATAAATATGTACGTAATCATCTCAGTAATCGAGAAAAACTGTTCAAGAAATGTTGGATGCAGACAGTTCGAGACATAATAAATATAAAAACAACTTATTTAAATCTGAATACACAAGAAGCGAAAATTCTATCGTTTTCAAAAAGATTTCAGTTTGCACCGAGAAAATAAAATAATAGTGTGAAAAAGTGCGTTTGCCCGTTTTCTTAGAAAGTGAACTGAACCAAAAAATGTTTAATCAATCACATAACTTTCAACGAAAAGTTTGGATGAGAGAGAATTTACAAAAGCATTCTCCGAAATTCGTCATATTTTAGTTTAAACAATGAAGCAAGACATGTAATATTTGATACGAGAGGTTCTCGTTTTACACAATAAAGAAATAGTTATTTTCGAGGCACACTTGTAAACACTTGCTGTATTAACTTTAGGAACACAAGGAGATATTATTTAAAAAAATTTTATTGTTGGTTTAACTTTAGTCTCAAACATACGCACATGCACTGAAATAAAAACCGCATTATACCACACATGGGCAATTTGTGGCTTATAGCACCAATCTTTGTGGTCCAAAAATGTTCTTGAATATTTCATAATCTATTATTTTTATTCAATTTTTTCAAATATTTGATACACGATGTGCTTGTTTTTCCAGTAAAGATATAAAGTTTACCAAAGGCTTTACTCAAATCTATGACCTTTGAACCGCGAGACTCGTAAGAATTTTACAATACCATTGTTTCTACAATTTTTTTAACGCATCTATTCCTCAAGATCTACTTTAAATAGAGCTTAGGTAATGACTGATCTGGATTCAACGTCACATTCAGGAGGGGGTCAGAAGGTTCACTAAGGATTTCCATTTCCGGTTGAAATATTTTCAGTTTCCTTGAAGCATCTTTTTTTCAAGATTGGTTAAAAAAAGTTAGATGATAACTGATGTGACCTCTGCATACAATTCTGGAGGATATTGACGGCTTACCTAGAACTTCCACTCCCAGTTCAAACATTTTCATTGGAACATATATTTCTCGAAATTAACTTCTGATATAGTTTAGACAGTGAGTGATATGGATTCAGCCTTAAATTTCGGAAGTAGTAGGAGATTCATTGAGAATTTTCCTTTCGGATTCAAAACACTTCCTTGAAACATCTATTTTACCTGACTGGATATAGATAGAGCTTAGATGATATAGATTCAGCATCAAATTTCGGAGGGTGTAGGGAAATTCACTAAGGATTTTCACTACCAGTTTAGGAGATATCACTTCCGAATGTTTCGAAAATTCGTATGACTGTACGAAATAAATGTGCCAAAAAGTATAAAAATGATTAACAGTTCCTTCGAAAAAGAAGTACACACACCACTTGCCCCGGCCATCCGCTTTGCTGCTCTAAGTCCTTGGACGAGTCGGATGGTCAGGGCTTTCGACACACCACTTGCCAGCCCGGTGGTTTGCGTGCAGGATTTGCACGCTGCCACAACCGCTGCCGTGTTCATGCGGAGTACGATCGCGTTAAACATGTGGACCCGTAAGTCCTTCCGAGAGGTTGGTGGTAGGGGAAGGAGGGTACGGTCCCTGTGGATATCTCCCCCACTGGGTTCCGGTCTAAACTGGGTGGCACTTTCCGGCCGTCCAAACGGTTACCTTACACTTTTCTGGTAGGTCGGACGGTCTGGGTCTCAACAACACACCACTTTCCACCATATGAAGTTTTTTTAAAAAAATTCTTGTTTTTAATTTAATGTTTTAATTTTTTTGTTAATTTTTATAAATGATATTTTTATTTGAAATTTACAGAGATTTATAGTTTAATTTATTTTTCATTTAATTTCTTCGCACATACATAAACAAATTTACAAAAATACTAGATAGACACAACACGAAACGTAATTACAACTTGCTGCGACTAAGGAACTGTAGGGGATTGTACGGGTAGTTTAAAAACTGAATATCAACATTGATAGACAACAATGACATGATTGCAGGTAAAGCTCAATCCGCTGCTAAATCTATGAAACTAATAACACTACTGATTTTGAGTTTGAAGCAACATTCAACTAAAAATCAATAGTGTCAACCTGTTTCGAACGCCAATAACACCTTTTTTCTTCAGGGCTAATAAGCTTTGCAGCAAATGTTGCTGAAGCAGAGAAAGGGGGAAAACCATGGAGGAAGAATCTAGTAGTAGGATAGTATGAATGAACGTAAAATACCAAAGAGGAAGGTTCACTTGTTCAGTGAGTAAAGCTGTAAACATAAGTGTACATTTAAATTAAAAAGAAAGGTAACTAACCGGCTTTGGAAGCTATATGAGTTGTTAAAAATAACAGTTTATAAACAAATGCGAACACAAGTAGAACAGAGAATGAAGAAACACGCTGGTTTTGAAAGCTGTAAGAGCTAACTTCGTCAACAAATACAAAATAACAAAAATAACAAAATTCACGAAATAGGTAGAAAATTACCGAAAAAAGAGGGAAGGGTATCACATTGGAAAATTATCTCAGGAATATCAATGCGTGAGAAAAAAAAGGACAATTTTCGTTTGTAAGGGTGTTTGATTAAGAAACAATCGAAATACTTTCAAAAAAGTCCAATACATAATGGGATTAGGAGTAAAAATGATCTTAACTTCTAAAAAATGAAAAACTTTATTAAAGTCCTAAGAATCCAATTTAGATACTTCTTGTTTAGAATTACGTAATGTTTGAATTGCGTAAAAGATGTACGTTTTGAATTACGTAAAAATAAAGTTGATGAAAGATTATATTGAGTGCATGCCATACATATCTGCAAGTTTTTAAGCTGCAAAGTGTTCGGATCTAGATTTATATCTGTAATGATTTTGTATTCTCTATCTACATGTATATACCAGAGAAGACTAGTGCAATGATTTTAAAAATATAAAGTATTTTTTGCTTGTTTTTAATATGATTAAATACTTTGCAATTATGCAATGTTTACATATTTATTTTTTGGGTATTATTCTATTGTAAATAAAGAAAAGTCTCTTTCAATTAAACAAAAAATGCACTGATTAATTAATCATAATTATCTTGTGTTTTAACCTCGAATGAATAAAAGTTTAACAACTGATAAATGCCATACATCGCAGTCTTCTCCCATAAAGTTAGCATGACAATCTGTCATCAAAAGCGTTGCAAGATGTTTGTCCAGGATGGAAGAAGCTTTCTCTGTAGAAGTTTCTTTTGGTTCTTGCACATGTAAAACATATAAGTTCATATTGCTACGTTTTATTTGCGTGTAAAATTCTTCTATTTGTTGACACAGGCCATCCAGTGGCACAAACAAGCTTCTCGAAAAGAAAATCCTGCACTTGGTGATGCTTATATTACCTATTTCTAAGGTCAAGTTATACAATAATATTATCGAGTTCTGAATGGAAATTTTCTTTCGGCAGTAAGTTAATAAAATAATCGGACTGATAAGCAGCAAGGAATCACAATTTGTTGGCCGAAGCTTTATCTTTCGTTTATGAAGATTGTGTTTTCTTAATCATGGCATCGAAATCAGATTAAAGCATTTTTTCAGCTGTAAAATGTTTCAGAGAATGTTCATAAACGCAACCATATTGGCACAAACAGGTTTTCTAGAAGAAAAGAATAAATTTACGATCAGCGATGCGCGTTGTGAATATAGTTTCTGCAAATGTCCTTGCTTATACGTAGAATATTACTGAGCCCTGGATGGAAGATTTATTTAAGTAGTAAGTTATTTGAATAATCGGAGTGAAAAGTGGCAAAAAATAATTATCTGTTGTTAACTAGAGTGCTTTCTGGAGTTTATGAAGCATATATCTTCATAACCATTGCATTGTAGCTAGCGAGAAATATGTTATGTATTTGCAAAATTCTTATATATAATTTTTGACACAAACAACGTACTGGCACAATCATGCTTTCTATAAGGAAAATCTTAAAACTAGTGATGCGTATAGTAAGTAGATACTGCAAAGGTCATTGTATAGAAACATATTACTGATAAAATACAAAACTCGCCTGTAAAGGGAGTCTTTCGAATATTAGTGAACTCTAGCTGGAAAATTTCTTGTAGAAAGTTAATAGAATAATCGGACGGAAAGGCATTAAGAAATTAACTTTTGTCGCTTGGAACTTTATCTGAAGGTTATAATAAATGTATTTTCACATTACATTGAAAACAGTGTAGAAATAAATGTTTTATTCGCGTGTTAAATTCATCATATAATGCTATTAACAGAAACCTGATTGATACAAATTAGTCTCCTAGAAGAAAAAAACTTACAACCAGTGATGCATATGCAAAGGTTTAAGCGTAAAATAAGATTATTGAGCTCCGAATGGAAATTTTCTGCAGCAAGTTAATAGACTAATAAGACTGATGAGGAATAACAATTTCGATTTAGGCTTTGTCTGTTTTGTTGTTTGCAAAGACTATTTTCATGATGCTTGTGTTTATGTGTGCGCATACTGAAGTCAATGTTGCAGGAGAATGCAAATGTTGCAGGAAATAAAATTTCATTTCTCGCGAAGGATAAATCTTAAGATATCCCCTGCCTGCGCAAAGGAGGAGGAGGATCTTTGAGGAAGAGGGGGAATCATCATTAACAGGAGGGGTGGAGAGGAAAAAGATTCGGCGCTGCCTTCTCTGTATACTCAAGATCTTGCTTTCTACGTAGCAGTTGTCGGGATGCTAGCGGTCCCGAGAGCAGCAGTCGAAGGTATTTTTTGCCTTTTGACTCCCCCGACACCCGGCCTCAACAGACGTCGCCATTCCTGGACTCACACCAGGTAAGACGCATGTTGCATCAATAGCTTTCTTTCCCGTTAAAATCCAAAATAGAGTATTATTCACACACATTTGCATAAATATCCCAGATAAGGCACATGTGCAAATAACTTATATGAGACAAACCTTATCAAATGTTCATACTGCGGATTTGCATACGAAAAACTTTACAGAACTTTTCTATTAATGATCAATCTCAGGTACATATAATACAAGTAAAATAAAAATTCTTCAATTATATATATATATATATATATATATATATATATACGGAAGCTTATGGTGCGTTTGAACTATAAATTTGTATATGATAAATGCTGTGAATGTGTTAAAATTTTAATGATTTGCAATGTCATATATGTATATACTTGTCGTTTATATATATTTAGAACATTTCAATGTAATAACATTTTTGCAGTCAACCGTCGTGAAACCTTTGATATTTTTATTTTCCCTACAATGCGTTAGAATGGAAAGAAAGTATTACAATGAAGTAAAAATCCGACTCTCGGATTTCTATTGATCTACATGTTTTTGTCGTTTCTCAATATGAATCAACAATTTATTTTTTAAGTGATGTCTGTGTGCGTGCACGTGGGAATTTGCGGAGATGATATTTTTCGAACAAATTGAAGTAATCGAAATTTTGTACAATTGTTTCAATCGATGAACGTCAGAAGGAATTTCAAGGATTACCAGACAGAAGAAGATGGAAAAAATCATAAAAAATAAATATATTCACTATTATCAAATATTTAAACTCTTTTTAGCATTTATAACCAGAAATGAATAGATATCACTGTTTAGAAAATATTAAGAACTTCTTGACATATATTAGAAATTTTACACTTCTATAAACGACACCCACTGGGTTCCGGTCTAAATTGGGTGGCTCTTCCCGGCCGTTCAAATAGTTACCTTACACCTTTCTGGTAGGTCGGACGGTCTGGGTCTCAACAATAACAACAACTTCTATATACGAGTATAAGGGCAGGATCCTCTACAAGCATTTATCATGAGCCTCCCCCATATTTGATTTTCCCTCTCCTTGTGAATCTTTAATGACTTCATCTCTCTAAAAAATAGTCTGCCGCCTACTGGCACCCCTCACTCGAGTGGTATCCACCCCTCCTCATGAACGGTCCTGATACGTGGATCGCCATATCATTGAAACAAATTGAGTAAATCGAATGAAATTTATAACGGTTATTTCAATGGATAAATAGCAGAATCCAATAGATTTTTGGGGAACAGAATCTAGTAAAAATATTAAAGCTTTCGAGCATTTTTTTTTTGAAAATAGAAATAAATTCGAAAAAATAAAATTGTTAGTTAATTGCATTAGTTACAGAACGATAACAAACGCCCTTCTCGCGATATTATGCGTTTTTCATCTGATATGAAAATAAATATGTTTACTGGTATTGATTAAGTGAATATTTTAGAAGTACTTTTAAACAGAAAAATGGACACTATTGCTTAGTTGTTATCCGACCTGTTCTTAAGATATTAGGAATTTTACTTTTTACAAGGAGCGCGACATCTCTCGAAATAATCAAGGGAATTTCGTGAAATTAGGAATGCTAATTAGGAATTTTAAAGGATAGCAACATAGACATTGTGGATTTTTAACGAGATCTAGTTATAAATATGCTCTAAATATAAAAAAAATTATTTATTTATGACATGTGTTGGATACAGTTGAATTTTATTAGATTATTATAAAATGATAATCATACCAATATACTATAATACAAAAAGAAATAAATAAATTGGTTTTATGCATACATAGCTTAATATGAACGTACGTGATAACTGAAGTTATGGAATCAATTTGTGATAATTAAAGTGTTAGATTTTTTGCCATTTATTTGCTGTGGATTCTTGAAAATGAACTACCGAACAAAAAGAATTGAAATTGCCAACAAGAAAACATTTTTATTGAAAAAACACAAAAAAGAAATACCACCTGAAATCATATAGATAATTAATCGTCAATAAAACCAATCATACTTAATCAGTTGATAGCAGCGTAGCTACTCCACAATATTGTTAAACGTTGCCGAACGATGCACGAACGTATGCAAATAATGCCAATGAAGGAATACCCATTTGTTAGATAAAAGACAGGCTGTATATTAGATTCCTGCACAGATAAGTGTTGTTTATTTTAACTTTTCTGAATATGACAGCAATTCACCAACAACCATACTCGCATCAAATAAGTATCTTCAGTTTTATTGTTGATTTCTACTCATTATTCAGTACTCTATAACTCCATTCCATATATCTCTTTTTTTGTGTTGAGTCCATTATCCTAACTTTTTAAATTCTTCACTGACTTTTATTCGATGGGATACTTTACTACCGGTAGACCCAATGTGTTTATTCATGGACCTTTCCTGACAAAGTTATTGGGGCGTTTAAAAGTTCTCTTTATATGATGCCTTTCTCTTAAAATGTCCGGAAGAATTTACGTTCGACTAAATGTGCAAATGCAAGACCTGCATTACTAGTAAAATGTATTCTTTTGCAAAGGGGAAGAGATTACACACATACACTACTTCCGGCCATCCAAGCGGTTACTCGAGTCCTTAGGATGAGTCGGACGGTCTGGGTCTTCAACACATACACTACTTTATCCCAAAATGATTAAAGTATATTTTAACTCTAAATTAGTTGATTGCTGTTAAGTGTATCACAATTTTACAAAAGGGAATTTATAATTTTAGCGAAGACAATTTTGTAAAAGCAGATATGATGGCATGAATTCTCTAAGTTCATATCTCTTAACAAAGCTATATTTTAGTAAAATATGATTGGTTTTCAACTCACAGTATGTTCTGAACCAGCCATTAAATGTAAAAAAGCTTTCTTGGACGCCGTTTATTCTTTTTTGATTATATGAAGCAAACTATAAGGATCGTTGGCTTCCATTTACGTTCAAAGGGCAGGACAATAAAATAAAATGTATCTAAAAAATGATTGATGATGGATGTTTCGTCAGACACGTGATTGATCATCCAAATATTCTTATAATTGTTCATATATTTCTATAAAGGGGTATGCATTTCTATTTTCTGCAAATTTAATTAATTCTACAATTGAAGGCAGTCATTATTTCTTGCGGCAATTGAGAAGTAAGGAACTTTTTTATGCTGTAATTGACATCCAATTAACAGAAACTGCCCTGTTAGTTTTTAGAGTTACTGAAGCATATTAATAAATAGCTAGTTTTATATTTAGTAATATTAGTGCGCATTGGAGCTCCTGTTTTAAGCAATTACAGGAAAAACTTCTAAGATATGGGTTATTGTAGAAACAAATTTATTGTATATTATAATAAAATGCTTGTGTTTGCATCTAAAACACCGATTTAATTAATTGTGCACCCATAAAGCATTTTGCAAATAATTTATTAAACTAGTATTTAAGCCTGTTAAAGATAGGGAAATTAATATTCTTAGAAACTTGCAACCTTTTAAAAAATAAGTGTTGTTTAAAAATGCATGGCCCTTAGTGTTGAAAATATTCTTCATAATTGGGAATTGGCTCAGTTTGGTTTTGCCCCGTGTTCGATACTGTAAGTATACAAGATTTCAGTGTTTTAGATAATCTGAGAACTTCTGGGTGGGGGGGGGGGGGATTTGGAAGGATTTTTAGACACCCCTCCCTATTTTGTCCTCCCCTGAGGGAGAAATGATATATCTGATTTTATTAAGTTCTTGATCCACTAAATTACACCGGAACCCAATGGGGGGTGGCAACTATAAGGACCGTACTCTCATTTCCCCTACCCCATAAACTCTTGGAAGAACTTTCGGACCTACAAATTTATAGTTCCCATACTCCTTGTAGACTCGGGGATAGTTTTAGATGGTCGTGTGGATTGAATTCAGATCTTCCTTATACAGTCCTTTCGCCATAATCACTGAGCTTCCTCGGCCCTCATTTCAAAACTGTCGTGCATCAAAATTGGTAAGGACAAAGCCACCCATAGGGGGAGCGAATACTACTCAAGTAGGGGGATCCTGGCGCCAGGAGATCCGAAACACTATTATTTTAGGAAGGGGAAGACCTGAAAAATTCTTAAAGAGAGTAAAATCCGATATGGACTTATGATAAATGTCTGTAGGGAGAGGGGGGGGCGCAATTTGCATGAGTGGTCTTGGCGAGGAAGCATCCATTAAGATGGTGGAGGTCGATATAATGCTGAAGAACTTTGTTTCTATCTGCAAAATTTCCAAAAATATTTTTATACTACAGATCTTAAAGCAAACATTTTAAGTAAAAACTTTAACCTGCAAAAATTCAATAAAATAGAATGCACTGTTACAGACCGCTACAAATAGTAGTTAGCCAATAAGAATTTTATTCAGAAGCTGCTAATCTGAATAATTTTATTCGTTTTGACAGTAAACAGACATCGATTTCGTCATGTCAAAAATCAAAAGCACTGTTTGCGTGTTTGTCTTATCGGTCCAATCTGATAAACTGCGACAGAGGATTACCATGTTAAAAATCCGCCGAATCTTCTGTAAACATATTTATCTTCCCTTTTAAGAGAAATTACATTTGAGAAATTACTGAAGTATGTATTTGTGCTGCGGATGGAAATGAAAAATGACTATGAGAGAGGCAGTAAATGAATTGTCAGTAACGAAGCGGGTTTTCTTGGAAATAAATAATCATTTCAATACGACGGCGTTCCGCTACCTATAAAGGGACCAAGGTTTCTGTTTGAAAGCCTGAGCGGCAAAATTATTTCCTTGTCATACTGGAATTTGAAATATCTGAAAAGAGAGAAATGATATAAGACAGAAATGCTTAATGAATTAATTTGCATATGCCCACATGTCAAAAAGAAGCATCCCAATTTAAACACATTACTGTAATTGATATTTTATTTCATATCAGCAATGAAAGGTATACAAATCCTTCTACTGCGATCGTTGTTTCTGAAACGGACGAGAGGGGGGGGATAGAAAAATTTATTTCACTTATTTATGGATTGTTTTATTCAAAAATTTTATATAGTCGTTTTTTTTTATTTGGATACAATTGCGTCATGCAAAATAAATAAAAAGGTATTTTATGATAATTGATGCATTGAAATTTTGGTTTAAAAATTTTATTGTTGAAATTTTAGTTAAAGTTTCAGACAATCGCGAAATTTGGTACATGTGTATTTTAAGTCTCCAAATGAGTTTTTTAAAATTCGAATTCGTTTAAAAGGAGCAGGATAGCCCAGTGGTTAAAGCACGAAAATTGCACTCGGAGGACCCGAGTTCGATTTCAGACTCTTCCCAAACTGTACCCGTGTACACACAGAGCACGGGCACGTTAAATATGTGGGTCTGAATGTCAACAGTTTAGACCTTCTGCAATTATTTATGTTTATACGAAATGCAATCATAGAGCAGTTTTGAAATTGAGAATAACTCAGCTAACTTCATGTCCTCTTTTAAATCAAGGCAATACAATCTTAAATATTATGCATCGGAAGCAAACACGAACCGAAAACATTATTCGACTTGGAGTAGCCGAAGATGTCGAAACATCTCTTTTGGAAGGGCTCAAAGCCACACGACCTAAAAATCCTCCACTCTGACGTCACGGGCAAAATTGGGCTTGAAAGCAAATAATTTACTGAAAAATTTGGAATGGAGAACTCTTCGTGAACTGATGGGTGGTTGACTAAGTAGAAAGTTCGAAGTAACATTGCCTCCAAAAATCAATAACATGAAACGGCAGAAGCCGATACAAGTGTTGCAGACAAATGGTTACAAGACATTTTTCCAGGAACATTGTCTGGATACTCTGCAAGAAACGAGATAATGAGCTTTGAAAGGAAAAATATTGTAGTTTTGCTTTATAATTGTGCTGGCCACCCGGTGTTAAAGTTGAAAAGCATAGACTATTTTTATTTGCCACCCAACACACGACATTGATTATAAAATCATGGAATTAGGGAATCATAAAAACTTTTAAAACATATTATTGCAAGGACATAAGAATAAAAATTGTTGAGGAAATCGACGATAAATTCTGCTAGCGTTATAGTGAAGTCAACCAGCCTCCTTGACGCTTTTCATATGTTAATAAATGCATGGAAAAATGTTACTCTTATAACAATTTTCAATTGTTTAAGAAAGCGAGATTTTACAGACTGAACCATTCAACAGTTAAAATAGAGAGCAATATTCTGCAGGAACAGAGGTCTTACGCAATGACAAGAAACTTGACGAAGAATTTTGAAACTGGATCGACAATGGTGAAAATGTATCGACATTGGTGAACATGTATCGACATTGGTGAACATGTATCGACATTGGCGAAAATATATCGACATTGGGGAAAACGAATCGATATTAGCTGAACAAACGAAAGAAGTCAATGTTTTATCAATTCAAAAAACCCAAGAATGAACTGCAGAAGTGGAAAATGGTATCGCCACCATCGTTTCTAACGAATCTTGCCAAGTTCTTAGAAAGACATAAAAATGAGGAGTAATAATGATTAAAATTAATTTTATGATATTGAAAAGAGTGTCAAAATGAATTAACTCTACTGAAAAGCAGTCAAGAATACAAATGTTTATTTTTTCTGTAAATTCGTTGTACAGTATTGCAAAAAATTTTTCTTCTTTAAAATTCTTAATTTTATGTATCAATTAAAGAAGTTACAAAATGCAGAACTTTTTAGTGTAAGCTAGGCTGAGAAGAATAAAAAGAAAACTAAATTGAATTCCCGCTGTCTATTGGAATCAGCCACTTTATTGAATCAAACTCCGATTGCACGAACGCGATTCAATAAGGCGACAACCACTGTGTATATATTGTGTGGAAATTAGCAATCTTTTAAAATTTGGTCTCTTTGAACGAAAAAGGGGGAGCATTTATGGATAATGGAACATTTTTTGAATTTTGCTTCATAGACAGTGATATTAATACAAGAGGTGTAAGTTGTTATGCTTTACATACAGCATTTATATTTTTGAAAGTCCTACGGAGGTTGAAATGAACTAATTCCTTGTGATTTTATGAAGTATTTAATCAGCGTTATTGCGTTCTTCGACAATATGCGGGCTTTGCAAAAGCGATATTAAACTTTTCTGGAAAACCCTTCACAGCGAATAGTTTCTAAAGATTTTGTCGCGAATACATTTATTTATGTTTTATACAAGTTCTGGTAGTAGACAAAATATATTCTCTGTTAGTGTATCACTTAAAGTGTTGTTTTTAAGACCCAGACCGCCCGACCTACCAGAAAGGTGTAAGGTAACAACTGTTTGGACGGCCGGGATACACTTAAAGTGCGAAATTCCTGATTAAAAGTATTGTTGTGTAAGATCTGATTATGGAAGAAAGCATGATTGTCTTGTCTTAGTAGCTGATGATTTTACAATTTATTTGCCATTTATCCATAGCTATCCATTGCAATTCATTCTGAAATTCTTCTAGTTGGTTTTATTTTTTTATTGTTGTTCTGTTTCCACCAACAAACTTATCTCTTACTAATTTGCATTCCATTGATTGCTTAAAATAGTATTCTTTAAAAGTTTTTATTAGTCTTAGGTGATTTATATATATAGCATGATAACAAAAGATGATATAATATATGAATTATGACAATAAATAAAACTGCTGCTTGTGAGAATATAATTTTCAAAATGTACTTGAACAAAGCAAATATATATCAATGGTTATTTTCTTCAAGTGTTGAAAGTTATATGAATTATGGCCATTTTATAATCCTCGAGCCCTTTGATCACTAGCAAAGGACTCATTATACATGGGCATAGAATTGATATTTTTAATCATAATTATATTAATATCAAAAAGCGCATTATAATGTCCACAATAAATGGACGAAATACAATATAGCTAACCCTGCAGCTCAAAAAAGAAAATATTAATCACGTCCCTAGTGCAGCAACAATCATTGATGGACCGACTTTGGTTTGTTAAACATCATCAGCACTGAATAGCAAATTTAACTGAATTAATTAAATTTCTAGAAGTTCATAGATGAGCATGATGCCAGAAGCCTAGTCTGGGGGATTTCTTTGGCCACCAAGTAGATTTGCATCAATGCTCACAGAACCCGCCTACAGGTTGCATTCCTAAAGCTGAAATCCTCAAGCTGGTTTCGCAGCTTTCAACAAGCAGGTAACAAGAGAAATTACTATGCGCGCCAATTTTCCGGGACTAACTTAGCCGATATCAAATTTCATGAAGACTCGAACCATTCGCAAATCCGACCCACGGATCCAGTTACTTATAATGGGAGTGCGACCCCCTTCATAGGAATTTAGGCTGTCTTTAATCCCAGAATTTGGTATTCTGTGATTCCAGGATTTTATAATATCTCAGTATACTGGAAATTGTGTAAGTATTGACTTGACCATTGCAGATACATTTAACCTGAGCTCAATATTTATGAACTTTGATGCTAGCTGAGTGGTAAAACCGAACTTTTCGGCCTCCAAAGAGGTTTGAAAATGTGTAACATATAGTGAGTTCTCTTGCTGTTATTGTAGGTATTGGACATTACTTGCTGGAGGACTCTAAAAACACGAAACTGATCCACGGATTCAGGTACTTGCAATTAGAGTGCCATTATCTTTATAGAGATTCGGATGTGAAGCTAATCCAACAATGCTTATTACTGCACAAGGAGTTTGGTGACAAGTTTTGCAATCTTTCTTACCATAAAATTTTGATATTATTAAACAGGCTTTAGTTTACTGCAACTCAAGCTTGATCTCTTATAAACGTGATGAGCGCTACATGATACGGTTGACTTTGACATTATCTACAGCGATTCCGAAAATTGTAGCGGACAGCAAGTTTTATTAAGGACACTGCAGTTAAAGGTCATTCGGTGTTGATGAGATCTAATAAGAATATAATAGTAACTCAACTGATTCAATAATAACTCGATCACATAAACTTCGTAAATTCAGCATAGATACAAATATACTTGTCAACTAGTTACGAAGGCAGGAATCAGTTTTCTTATTCAGGCCCAACAAGAATCGTGACCTCAATTAATGAAGTAAGTTCGGCAACTGTGGTAGAATAGCACACGTGACGGATAATAGAAGGAAAGTTGCCATCGCCGAGGTGAGGAATGAAAGAGGAAAACCAAGAAGACAGAAAAACGAGACGTAGGAAACTACGAATGAACGATAAAAACCACAGAAGAAACAAAGAAAGAATAAAGGAAAATGAAGAATGAACGGATAGCAGAGTGAATAGAAACAACTGAATAGTGAGTAAACTTATCAAAACGGTAGCAAAAGAACATGATACGTTTAAGCTAAAGCAAAACAATTAGAACAAACAGGGAAAAATTAAATTTAACTATGAATTTACCAATTGGTTTTGGAGGTCATATGAATTAACTTTGTCACAAAAAATGTCGGAAAAATAACTTAAATTCAAAAGACGGAGGATAAATAACAGAAAATTGAAGGAAGAAGACCGGATAAATGATACCAGATTTTCAAGCAGCAGGGACCGAGGGATAATGACCTTTACCAAGGGAGTTTGATCGGGGAACGATAAAAAAAACTTTCAATAAAGTCCTATTCAAAGATAAAATTAGGTGTAAAAGTTATCTTGGCTTCCGAAAAACTAAACACATATAGAGTCCCAAGAATGTTTAGCAAATTGAAGGTATCATCATTGATATGAATCTATGTGAATCAAAA
>OX578133.1:156277098-156704598 GCA_951213105.1 Amaurobius ferox
ACTTTTATTTTTAAATACATTTTAAAATATTTTATTATTTTAATAATTTTTGAAATTAAAGGAAAAATTACAACCTTTAATTAGAAATAACTTTAATTAGAAAAATTGTGACTTTCTCTAACTCGAACATGCTAAGTCAATAAGTTTACTGTTACTACTAATTTAAATAAACATATTCGATTTTATGAAACGTTAAGACTTTGAACTCTAATTTCAAATTCCTTGATAACAAATTATGATATCTTCTAAACAATGTAATCCATATATCTGTGGTTAGCAGTACCCCCGAAGCAGCAAATGTTATCTTACATGATAAAAGAAAATTTTATTTTTTTTGTTTGTTCGCCCGACTGTCGATTGCGTAACTGAAAATCTCAGTGACTCACTCCTAAGAAATTCGGTATAGTTCTGGTCAGGTTCCAAGGTATCTTGGCACGATTTTTGTAAAATCCAAATTCGTTTTTTAGTTATTTTATGTTCGAAGGATGTTCACGATATTAAAAAATTAAATATATTTTGATAATAGAAGATCGTTGTAGCTGCATGAAGCTGCTGAAGATCGTTGTAGCTGTATGAAAGTGTGAATTTTGTAGGTTACCAATAGCAACTTACAAAATATTACTTACTGCAATTTTCTTGCTGTGTGAAAATTAATTGCTATTCTATGCTAATGAGCCCTAACAGAAGTGAAACCTGTATAACTATGCCAGTTGCTTTACTGAGATTATGATGCTACACTCCGCAGTATGAGAAAATAGTATATATAATATAAATCAACTTTCTGAATATTCAAATATTGTTAAACTTTACATATGTAAGAATGGCTTTGTATATATGACGCACCAAAAATCTGAAATTTTAACTGTCATTTGACTACGAAAGATGCTAAAATAACACAATGAACTTTCTGGCGTTTCTCTTAGTTTTATTTCAGATAAAAGTTTTCTAACTTAATTACAGATTATCTTAGTGGCTCAGTCAGTGGTATATAGAATCTAAAAAGTAATTACAGAAAATGAGAAAAGTGTAATCAATTACCTTTAGTTAGTTACTGACGTCTTGATTTAGTTCAAAAAGCAATTATAGTAAATAAGGGCCATGACTGGAAAGCAAGGTGAAATTACCTGTGGGAATATACTCAAAAGAAACAAATGGTACTCACTCATTCCCGGGAATACCCGATAAAGAAACTCTTTTATTTAATGTAATATTTGATTAACTTTCAAGAATTGTTTCATTTTAAATGTTATTGACGCCGTTTATTTGTTACTGGATTAGTTTCGTAAAAATCAGAAGTATTAATATACCATAAATCATATGTATTACATAGTACCAGATAGAAAAACAGTTTTGTTTGGGATATTAATTAAACGTTTAAAATGTGACCAAAGTTTGGAATTTTTTACAAATCAGCTACTTGAGATAAATGCATGAAATTGTTAGATCTACTAAATCTTATATAAATATTTAATTGCAGACAAAGTTTCACAATGGTAAATTATTAGTATTCATATACTCAAAAATTTATTAATTATAGTGATGTGTTTATTTTTAAAATTTCTATATTCTATTGTGCGTAAGATAATACATTTTATTATAGCTCAAGTTAAATAATTATTATATCTAATCAACGATTGGATTATTGTTTAATTCGTGAACTATAGAATTTTTTGTTATTTTTAAAAATAAATACTGTAACTAGGTAATTGACTAAAAAGACCAGTTTTAAACTTTATTTTTTTAACAATATAATTAGCAACATTTTTAGATAAAGCAAATTTAAATTGAATCATTATTATGTCATTCTTCTCCTCATACAGTTTTAGGAAATTTTAGTAATTTGTTTGAGAAATATCAGACGAGAAAGAACAGAAAGTCGTATTTCGAGATAAACATAGTCTAAGGTTTCTTAAAAAGAACGGACTTAGTATTCATTTTTTAATATATCATGATGGAATAAATGTACGAAAAAGGAATTGGTATCAATCCTTTTGGAACTTATCAGGCTATACAAATTAATTTTAAAATTAAAAAATATGCCATTCCAAATTTGTAAAGGTATATTATCCACATAAGGCAAAGTTTAATTAAATTTCAAAATTTGACGCTGTTTAATTGTTATTATCACAATTCATTAGGTACTGAATTCATTTTGTTGAAATTAAAAATATGGGTATACCTGAAATCATATTTTCTAAATAATGAAAATTAAAAACATTTCTATTTAAAGTAAAGTTTGATTAATTTTCAAGAATTGTATTTTTCTTTTAATTGTTATTGAGGTCTATTATTAGTAATGGATTAATTTTAAGAAACTAAAATTATGTATGCAACTTCAATGTGGATTAGTTAATAATAAATAAAGAATACTTTTTGCTTAAAATAATACTTTATAAAATTTCCAGAAATAATTTCTTTCTAAATATTACTGACTATTAAGTTATTAAATTAATTAAAAAATACAGATATACCGAAAATTAAATTTCAAGCATTATATGTTTCGAAATGTTTCATACAATTTTATGCTGCATGAGTAAGTGGATAAAAGTTTACTATATCTTGCATGGCAATTAAAAGTCATGCCTTATATCGCCAGAGTGGTATAACGGTTGGCGTAACTTCTCGTAAACTAGGAAACATAGTCCAGTTGGCGTTCCTGGAAATTGAATTCGATTACCAAATACGAAATCTAATTTTGTTCTACAATCTCTAATAATATTCTTTAATTCACCGAAGCTGTATTTAGAAACATAATTAGAAGGCAAAACTTTGTTTCTTAAAATGATTTTCTTTAAACGGAAAACAAAATTCGAATTGTAGCAAAATTCGATTACTAAATCAACTAGTTAAAAAAGGGAATGTTGTAATTCTATTCCAATCTTTTTCCAGTACCCAAAGAAACTAATGATAAATAAAAGAGATTGAGTTTAAAACTGCTTCAATGTAATATCCTTGGAGAATTGAAGGGACTAGCAATTTATCAGAACAAGGAATATATATGTACTTGTCAAAGTATCTAATGAAGTAATTCGTTACTCTATTAAGCGAAAGAAGTTTAAATAATAACATTAAACAATAAAATAAATTTATAATTTTATATAAAAATATAAGTACAATTTTAACCCAGAATTGTCTTTCTCACTTATATTGTTTTTTTATAAATCGCATTTGGGGCAAACATTTTGACATTCTATTGTTTCTACTAAAAATCATTTTTGAAGCATATATTTCTCAGAATCTGGTATAAATAGAGCTTAGGTGATAATTGATATGTATTTAGAATCAAATTCTGGAGGAGGCAGGAGGATCACTAAGAATTTCCACTGCCAGTTACCTATTGCTAGTAAACAAATTTTAATTTTACTTGAAGCATATATTTCTCAAGATTGGAAATAGGTATAGATTAGATAATAGTAAATATAGATTCAGCATCAATTTCTAAAGACGGTTGAGTAGTTTACTAAGGATTTCTATCTAAGGATTTTCTTCCACTTCTGAATCAAAAATGCTCCTTAAAGCAAATATTTCGCAGCATTAGCTATAGACAGAGCTTAGATAATGACTGATATGGATTCAGTAACAAATCATAGAGTATGTAGGTGGCACATTAAAAATGTCCACCCTGTTCTGGGGTTGTCACTTCCAATTAAAATAATTGCATTTTCTTTGTAACATATTTTTCTCAGGATTAGCCATAAATGGAGCTTAGATAATGACTGATATGGATTCAGCATTGAATTCCAGAGGAGGCAAGTGGGGTTTTACTAGGGATTTCTACTTTCGGTTGTTACTTTCATTGTTTGAAATAATTGAACTAAATTTCATTCATTTTATTTCATTTATTCGAGAGATAATATAGCTACAAGTACGCAGACAGCATTGGAAGAATTATTATTTCGTATCAATGGATGCACAAGGCGTGTAAATCTATAAAATTTGCGAGTCAGGTTTTTTACTTTATTATCTTACAGAGTGAATCTAAATGTCGCGAAAGATTCCTGAATGCTTTTACAAAGAAACGATTAAGGACAGGAAAATTCAACATGCGGTTTCTAAGACAGGAATTCAAAGAGCATCAGATTAAGTATGCATAAGAATTTGCCCAAAGCTACCACTAGCATTCTACCATTGTAATAAAATCGCAAGATGGTGAGTAAACTTATGAGTGTTTCTAGCGTTTTGGAGCTTCATACGGCAGTCTGTTATTATAAAGCAGCAAGCATTTAAAAGAAAATATGGAAATGACAGCTGATTTCTACAGCTATTTCATTCGTAATTGGTACAACAAATTTCAAAAGACCAACTGCATCTGCAAAGAGAAGGGTCCCGTACGATTGCATGGGTGTGGGTTTGTACATTTAACTTTCTTAAATAAGGTACAAAATTTAATATTATGACAGTTACGTATTATTATGTTCAATAGTTTTTGTTCTGTAAATGTTTGGTTTATTTGCCTTTTTACAACGTCGCCTTTAAAAATATGTTCAAACTGCAAATAAAAAAAAATCTGATGTTAACAGCACATGACTTTCTTTGAAGACTCAAATTCATTTTCTCTTTATTTCATTAATAATTCATTAAATTGAGTTTAATGACACTAAATAACACGTATAATTAATTGAAATTACACTGAATTTATACTTTTAATTCAGCTTCCGTTTTCATTTGGTAACTGAACTTATTCTCAAAACCGGTTTAGCAAAAATGCGAGAAAACTAAATTTAGAGTAATGATGTTGGTCTTATTCCTTTCATCATCAAAAATTACATATGAAACAGGCATTTAATTGATGCATTTGAGCATGCGCGTAGTCTTCTATTTTAGATTTAAACAATTTCTGTTGACCATTTCGTAAAACCAAGGCAGGATTTTTCTCGAATCGTACCAGAATCTAATCAGCACCAAGGTAACCCAGAAGTGACTTATCTACCAAATTTTATGAAATTTGGTCAATTAGTTTTTTAGCTAGAGTGGATACATGCGATTCTTGCGAGTCATTTCGCAAAAAAGGCAGGTTCTTTTTTCCCGAATCGTGCTAAAATCTAATCAGCACCAGGGTCACCCCCAACTGACCATCAATGAATTTGGTCAATTAGTTTTTGAGTTGTAGATACATACATTGCACAGACAGACACACGCACAGAAGTCACGCTAAAAATAGTTTTAAGTGTTCTAGAGGTCCCAAAACGTGTAGATCCGTCGAAAACTCCATATGCGATTTTCGACATGATTCTAATACTTTTCCTATACATTAACATGCATTGCCGGGAAAATAATAAATTGAAATAAAACGTCTAGTTTGCAATAATTAACCGCGTTATTTTGTGCAATTCAACCCAATTTAAGGAGAAAATTAATTTGCGTCTGTAGAGAAAGTCTTGCGCTGCTCACATTAGATTTTGTAATTTCCTTTTTCTGCGATAATGTAATTTTTCTAATTGAATCTAACATTGGAAGATCTAGTGATATAATTTTACTATAAAAAATCTGATATGAGCAGCACATGACTTTCGCTGGAGAATCAAATTCATTTTGTAATATTTTATTTCATTATGCATTAAATTTGAGTTTAATTGCAGAAAATAACATGGAGACTTATTTGATATTATATCCAATATGTGTTTTTATTGTATCTTCGTTTAATTTGGAAACTTAATTCACTTTAAATTATTCAGGTTCTCAAAATTCCAAAAGACTAAAATATCTCGATAACTGTTCATTTTATAGTCATGGGATCAGACTTATTCGCTTAGTTCGCAAAATTTACCTGAAGAACAAGTACTTAATTAATATATTTCAACAATCTCAGTCATTTATTTCAGAGTTGCAGTATCACTGCGGGCCAATTCGCAAAAAAGAGTTCCTAATCATATCAAAATCCAAATCATATCTTTCCCTAATCATATCAAAATTCAATAAGCATCAGGATAACCATCAGGGGACTTAACTACTAAGTTTTAGGAAATTTTATTACATTGTTTTTTTAACTACTGTGAAAATCGTCTTCATTTCCTCAAAATTAAAAATTTAAATACCTCGAGAATGGTTCGTCTTATAGTAATGGGGTGGATCTTATATCTTTTGTCATCAAAAATTACGTATAAAAAAGAATTTAATTGATACATTTGAGCCTATGCGGTATTTTATTTTAGATCGGCTGTTTTAGATTTGCGGGCTATTTCGCAAAAAAGGCAAATGCTATTTTTCCGAACCGTACCGAAATCTAACCAGCACCACAGTATCTCACAAGCGACTCATCTAACAATTTTGTGTAATTTAGTCAATTAGTTTGTCAGCTAGAGTGGATACATACGATTTTTGCAGGCCATTTCGTAAAAGAAGACAGATTCCTTTTTACCGAATCATACCAAAATCCAATCAGCACCAGTGTAACCCAGAAGTGACTTATCTACCAAATTTTGTTAAATTTGATCTATTAGTTTTTCAACTAGAGTGGATACATACTCCGGAACTCCCAAAAAATTCTCAAAAGCCAGAGAACGTTTTAACAATACGCCCGCTTAAAATAAAAAGCTGTTGGGTGGACGCACACGCGGCTATGCTACTACCACTACGCTACTTACTTACAAGTTCTTCAATGCAATAGTTTTTCACAGTAGTAGGGTAAGATGACTGAGGAGGACTTCTTTTGTTATTTTTCCAACCTCTTGAGCTAAAAACCTGAAATTTTACTACGTCTTTTTCATTTATCATAGTTAAACGTTAAAAGAATATAAGTAAGCAAAAAGGATTCATGAAGGGTAGGATAGCCGGCGCCATGAGTGCCGTATCTCTCCAACCCCTTGAACTAGAAAGATGAATTTTTACAGGTTTGAGCATGAAACTACCAAAACAACTATCTCTGTAATTCCCTCTTAAGAAGGTGAGGACGGGTGGAATATTCTAATGACATGATCCTCCTATGTTCCCTGTTACTTACTATTCGAGGAGGTATCTGTTTATTTGTTTTTTAACACTTTACAACATAGTTGAAAAGTACCATTAGTGCCATTAGTGGCGACACGTCAAACTTCAAATCACTGAATCAACTAATTAAATGACAAATCTTAAAAACCAGATTTAAACGCCACTTTATTAGAAACCATCCTACAGACGTACAAACCATCCTACAGATGTACGTCTGTAGGATGGTTTTTAATAAAGTGACGTTTAAATCTGGTTTTTTAAGATTTGTCATTTAATTAGTTGATTTAGTAGTTGAAAAGTGTGACTTTTGTACATTCTGCATGTCTGTCTGTTCGCACGATAACTGCCGTAAAAATGACTTTATCAAATTGAAATTTTAGTATGTTGTTGAGACGGTCTGTGGAACATATGGGACTGTGTGTGTGTGTGTGTGTAAATGAATAATCTCACCCAATTAGTTTTGCATTGAACACGGATTGAAACAATGAAATGCATAGAACCCTATGGGACCTAATTCTTCACACATTATTTAAGCGAAGTTAAAATTCACAAATCGCTTCGAAAATTTTAGGAAATATTCAAATTACCTCATAAATATATATAAAAAAAAATCAGTAAAATATGTTTGGTAGTTTTTTAAAATAAAAATTAAAATAATAATTACACCCATATAATATGAAGAGATCACTTGACTCACTTCAAAATAAAATATGGCATCCATCTTATTTTCCTAGAGTAAAAATCGTGATTTTTATAGTTCTTTTAAATTTATATTTAGTGTTGCATCCGTCCTAAAACCGCTTTATTTTTACGTATTTCCTGTATCTATATTATGCGGCAACGCAATTACAATATTTTAAAAATATCACCGCTAAATGTATTGGATTTTAGAAATGTTTAAATAAAATTGCATTTCAGTTGGAAAGTGTTTCATAATCAATGCTTTATGCATGATTGATCTTTCTTGTTATAATCAACAGTTAAATTTCTTACTAATAAAAGTCAGCCCATCCCATCCAGAGAACGGTTATCAGCTAGTTAAACAAAAGCGTGGTTAGAAAACATAGATTCAAAAAGGTTGCGCAAGCACTCTCCTTTGTTTTTTGAACTTCACAGATTAGCACCTGTCACTCTAAGTTCTTATCATATCTTTTGCATTTGTGGGTAGAATTACATTTTAGCAGCCTTCTCTTGTTCGAAGGGTTTTATTAACATAGTTTCTATGAACTGAATATATGTCTTAGGCAAGAAGTTAAATCCTTGTTATACAGTGTCTACGGTTTAAATGTGCCTATTTCTTCGGCAACAAATTAAATCCCTGTACTGTAACTTCTATGGTATGACTGTTTTTCTTCTGCATTAAGTTAAATCTTTGTAATATAGATTTTATAGTTTGGCTGTATCTCTTAGGCAAAAAGTTAAATCATTTTATTGTATTTAAATTATTTGCCAATGAAGGAACTGAAATGAAGGTGTTCGAAATATCGAAATAAATAACGATTGTATTGTGATATGAATATAAACATTGTTGCAGTTACCATATAAGAAGACAGTAAAACCTGTACCTATGTCTACAAAGCATATAAGAAGGTAAATAAATTTTCTACTATAATTAAGTTTATTTTATATCTTATTATAAAATTTACCGTTACATTGGATTTAAAGTAGAAATCCATTTTATAAATATGTAGTTATAATCCCAAAACATACATTTTATTACTATATTATGAATATAGATATATTCTCCGGAAGTATATTTTTGTAACGCATCTTAAAATGCATGTGGAACATTTTATTGTTACAGTCAAACAATGCATCTGATTGCAAAATTTAAAGCGTATCTCATTCAGAAATTATATGTATACACTAGAAAATGTACCTGACGTTTCTGAGGAATTAAAGCAGAAATAAATTGAATTCATTAATTTAAAAAATAACAAAACAAATAAATTGTATTCATATAAATACAGTAAAAATTCCATACAATCCGTGTACATCGGAGCAACGGGCGTGATACGACTTCCCCAAATCAAGAATTGTATCCCCACCCCTACGAATATCGAAACATATTTTGTCCTCTCATGAAGACGCGAAAAATACAACGTGCAGGATACGACCCTATCCCCAAGTTATCCCATCCCCCTACTTTTAAAATATCTCTGATTCCCTGAGACTAAACAAAATATAAAATAAAATAAAATGAATAAATAAAAGATTCAAAAGAAAATCTTTTCTTAGTGCGTAAACGCAGCCGCCGAAAGGAAGGGCTAAAGAAAACCGCGTTCCTCGTCTGTGGTAGAAAACGCGGGGTAGTTCACCCTCTTAATAAATCTCCCAAATTAAAATTACTCATGAAATCGGAAAAAATATTGTTAGAATCCGAATATATATACGGGACTTTTTTTCAAAAACTATAGAATTGTGCTAATCTTAGTTTCTCCGATGCGACGAATTAAGCATCACTTAGCCTAAAATTATAAATTTCGATGCATATTGTAACAAATAAATAAATATGAAGAATTTAGCCTGGAATATCGATTTATACGTCGTTGGAAAAAACGTCCTTAATTTCTCCGATGATGTCAAGATGGAAACTCTGTAATAATATTTTTAATTATATTTTGAATATATTTAGAAATATTTTGATATATTTTGAATCGATTTATGTGAAAATACTAAATCATAAACTAATTGAAAACTAGTTCATATTAAAAAATAATAATAACGTCAAGATGCACTTGTGTGCATCGAGAAGTAACTGTGTACCCAATTTCATAGCTGCACGAAGATTAGATTTCCCGCTACAGACTGCACACACATACACACAAATATCTTACTTTATTATGTAAGATTAACTAGATAATTCGAAAGTGTATTTAACTTAGACACACTTAAAATGTAAACATTTTAAAATCACAATATTTTCAACCTGCTGCTTATAAATAGCTTACCAATAAATGGTTCGAATAAATAACTTAAATAGCCAATTAGACCAAGTGAGAAAATATTATATTTAGTAATATAGAGACACAGAAATTATGTTTAGTCTTCATTTGTGGATTGATAAATCATTTTTTATTGAATTACTTAATTTAAAATACCGTTTTTATATTTATTTATGAAAATATATAATTTCATTTATTGGTTAAGTCTTTAACTAATTTGAGCTAGCATCAAAAATTAATATTTTAAATAATATATTGAATTTAAATGTCTACACCTTCATCACTGCCCTCGATCAATTTATCTTTGAAAAAAAGCTTTCAAAGAGATGCTCTGATGTTTTAATTATTAAGAGGATCAGATAGAAAATGCATTTTGGACGGGGCATCCATGAGAAGCCCAAAGTAATAAATCATAAGTTTTCCATTTAACAAGTTGTGAATTATCATTTTATTCTATTATGCGTTTAATTTAAGATAATATTGATAATACTTTAATGCAATAAAAGATCATCAGTCTCAGTTGCATGCATTAGAAAAAAACACCCATATGCAACCGATTCTTATAAAATAAAAGCTGCACAATTTGTAAAAAAAATTAAATACAGAAACTAAACATAACTTTAAAATGGCAGTAAAAATTTTAAAGTAAATTTCTGACAAGAGATCGAATAAAATAGCAAAACCTTAAGTTATATGAGACTCGAAAAATAAAATAATGAGAAAAAAATAAAATTTGTTTATTAAAATGATAATTATTTGCGTAACAAATTTAATTCTGTAATAATAAGTTACATTCTCTCTTTCTTTTTTATTAAAGAAATTCTCATACAATAAAATGGAATAGAATGTGTAGGCATTAGAAAAACAAAGTTAGGTAGGTATAGGAAAAATGGATCTGAGTTTGATTTTAAAATGTGGCAAACTATGTCTGTAGCCTAATTCTGTTTTTAGTTCCTGTCATTTATATTTTTGTCTGATTTAAAGTTACTGTTAATAGAGAACTTTCTGAAGTGTTTTCACAATATGCAATATAATACAAAGATATAAGCTCGTTTTGTATTATCTCAAGTTAAATTTAGGGTAAGATAAAATATTGGAGAAATAACACATTGATTTAATAAGGCATATTTTATTAACTCAGCATAAATAAGGAGGATGGAAGCTAATAAAATAAATATTTTAAAACTAAAAAGTATAGTTGTAGTGATCAATTATTGAAAAATAGTCTATCTTCCTTGTAGCACGATGCGTATAAATGTGAAAAAGCCAAGATGAGAAAATCCATGGTTGAGATTTTGTTCAAACGTGAGTTCACAAAATAAAAAGATAAGCAATTAACAAACGTTTTTGGTGAAGAAAAATGAATTTCTAAAGCTCAATTGCAATTATACTTTTTAAAGTACATAAAACATTTTGAGGAATTAAAAAACCTTTATCATTAATACAAAATTCTTCTTCTTAATTGCATTTGAAAACATACATGTATTCTGCACATTAGTCAAAACATATATCCCCTCTAAGCTTTATTCCTTTTAAAGTGAATATAGTAAGTATAAATAAGAATATTTAATTACAGGCAAAAGTAATTTTAAAAATATATTTAAAGTGAAAATTTCCAAACTTATTAATTAAAAAATGTTGGTAATTTAATTTGTCATTGCGACCATTTATCTATATCTCTTGTATCATGCACATTTTTATAAAGACCCAATGTTCGTGTTTTAAACGTCAGTGTAGACGACGTAATTTAGTTTCTTATTTGAAGATAAAATATTTTCTTAAACGGCTCATAAAAATTCTGAGAGGTGCAACATAAAGTGATTGTCAGAATTTCTCAGAAATAGTTTCAATATCATGGCTGTTCATTGTTGGATTTATACTGGCATTTGACAGCAGATAATACTCCATGTAATACTCAATTATATTGAATATTACATGGAGTGAATATGACTTGCATTTTCCATTCTTAATATAGAAGAAAGGATTACATATTTGAAACCTGGATGAGGGTGGATATCGCTGTGCAATCATACATGGTTCGGATTTCTCTTAAAATTGTAGCTCTTGGCATGTATTTTATATTCTTGCCAGAGAAGACTGGATTACATATTTGAAACCTGTATGCGGGTGAATACCACTGTGCAATCATACATGGTTCCGATTCCGCTTAAAACTATAGCTCTTGGTATGTATTTTACATTCTTGCCAGAGAAGAATGGATTACATATTTGAATCCTGGATGCGGATGGATATCGTTGTGCAATACGTGGTTCGGATTCCGCTTCAAACTGTAGTGCTTGGTATGTATTTTACATTATTGTAAGAGAAGAATGAATTACACATTTTAATCCTGTATACGGGTGGATATCGCTGTGTAATTATATGTTGCTTTGATTTCCATTAAAACTGAAGTTCTTGGTATGTATTTTACATTCTTGCTAGAGAAGAATAGATTACATATTTGAATCCTGGATGCGGGTGGATTTCGTTGTGCAATACGTGGTTCGGATTCCGCTTCAAACTGTAGTGCTTGGTATGTATTTTACATTATTGTAGGAGAAGAATGATTTACACATTTTAATCCTGTATACGGGTGGATATCGCTGTGTAATCATATGTTGTTTTTATTCCCACTGAAACTGAAGTTCTTGGTATGTATTTTATATTCTTGCCAGAGAAAAATGGATTACATATTTAAATCCTGGATGCGGGTGGATATCATTCTGCAATACGTGGTTCGGATTCCCCTTCAAAATGTAGTGCTTGGTATGTATTTTACATTATTGTAAGAGAAGAATGAATTACACATTTTAATCCTGTATAAGGGTGGATATCGCTGTGTAATTATACGTTGTTTTGATTCCTGTTAAAACTGAAGCTCTTGGTATGTATTTTACATTCTTGCCAGTGAAGAATGGATTACATATTTGAATCCTGGATGAGGTGGATATCGTTGTGCAATACGTGGTCCGGATTCCGCTTCAAACTGTAGTGCATGGTATGTATTTTACATTATTGTAAGAGAGGAATGAATTACACATTTTAATCCTGTATACTAGTGGATATTGCTGTGTAATCATACATTGTTTTGATTCCCAATAAAACTGAAGCTCTTGGTATGTACTTTACATTCTTGCCAGAGAAGAATGGGTTACATATTTGAATCCTGGATGCGGGTGGATATCGTTGTGCAATATATGGTTCGGATTCCACTTCAAGCTGTAGTGCTTGGTATGTATTTTACATTATTGTAAGAGAAGAATGAATTACACATTTTAATCCTATATACGGGTGGATATCGCTGTGTAATCATACGTTGTTTTGATTCCTATTAAAACTGAAGCTCTGGGTATGTATTTTACATTCTTGCCAGAGAAAAATGGATTATTTATTTGAATACCTGTTGCGGGTGCATATTGCTGTTCAATCATACGTGGTTAGGATTCCGCTTAAAACTGTAGCTCAGGTGTGTATATTATATTCTTACCAGAGAAGAATGGATTATACATTTGAAATCTGGATGCGTTGGGATATCGCTATGCAATCTCTACCTGGTTTGGATACCGCTTAAAACTGTTGCTCTTGTAATGTATTTTACATTTTTACCAGAGAAGAATGGATTACATACTTGAATCCTGGGTACGGGTAGATTTCGCTATGTAGTCATACGTGGATTGGATTCCACTTAATAATGTAATTCCTGGTACGTATTACACATTCTTGCCAAAGAAGAATGAATTACATATTTGAATAGTGGATGGGGGGTGGATATTGCTGTGCAATCATACGTGGTTCGGATTCCATCTAAAACTGTAGCTCTTGGTATGTATTTTACATTCTTGCCAGAGAAGAATGGATTGTATATTTGAAACCTGGATGCGCGTGGATATTGCTGTGCAATCATTCATGGTTCGGATTCCTCTTATAAGTGTAGCTCTTGGTATGTATTTTACATTCTTGCCAGAGAAGAATGGATTGCATATTTGAAACCTGGATGCGCGTGGATATTGCTGTGCAATCATTCATGGTTCGGATTCCTCTTATAAGTGTAGCTCTTGGTATGTATTTTACATTCTTGCCAGAGAAGAATGGATTGCATATTTGAAACCTGGATGCGCGTGGATATTGCTGTGCAATCATTCATGGTTCGGATTCCTCTTATAAGTGTAGCTCTTGGTATGTATTTTATATTTTTGCCAGAGAAGACTGGATTACATATTTGAAACCTGGGTGCGGGTGGATATCGCTGTGCAATCATACGTGGTTTGATTCCGCTTAAAATTGTAGCTCTTGGTATGTATTTTACATTCTTGCCAGAGAAGAATGGATTGCATATTTGAAACCTGGATGCGCGTGGATATTGCTGTGCAATCATTCATGGTTCGGATTCCTCTTATAAGTGTAGCTCTTGGTATGTATTTTACATTCTTGCCAGAGAAGAATGGATTGCATATTTGAAACCTGGATGCGCGTGGATATTGCTGTGCAATCATTCATGGTTCGGATTCCTCTTATAAGTGTAGCTCTTGGTATGTATTTTACATTCTTGCCAGAGAAGAATGGATTGCATATTTGAAACCTGGATGCGCGTGGATATTGCTGTGCAATCATTCATGGTTCGGATTCCTCTTATAAGTGTAGCTCTTGGTATGTATTTTATATTTTTGCCAGAGAAGACTGGATTACATATTTGAAACCTGGGTGCGGGTGGATATCGCTGTGCAATCATACGTGGTTTGATTCCGCTTAAAATTGTAGCTCTTGGTATGTATTTTACATTCTTGCCAGAGAAGAATGGATTGCATATTTGAAACCTGGATGCGCGTGGATATTGCTGTGCAATCATTCATGGTTCGGATTCCTCTTATAAGTGTAGCTCTTGGTATGTATTTTACATTCTTGCCAGAGAAGAATGGATTGCATATTTGAAACCTGGATGCGCGTGGATATTGCTGTGCAATCATTCATGGTTCGGATTCCTCTTATAAGTGTAGCTCTTGGTATGTATTTTACATTCTTGCCAGAGAAGAATGGATTGCATATTTGAAACCTGGATGCGCGTGGATATTGCTGTGCAATCATTCATGGTTCGGATTCCTCTTATAAGTGTAGCTCTTGGTATGTATTTTACATTCTTGCCAGAGAAGAATGGATTGCATATTTGAAACCTGGATGCGCGTGGATATTGCTGTGCAATCATTCATGGTTCGGATTCCTCTTATAAGTGTAGCTCTTGGTATGTATTTTACATTCTTGCCAGAGAAGAATGGATTGCATATTTGAAACCTGGATGCGCGTGGATATTGCTGTGCAATCATTCATGGTTCGGATTCCTCTTATAAGTGTAGCTCTTGGTATGTATTTTACATTCTTGCCAGAGAAGAATGGATTGCATATTTGAAACCTGGATGCGCGTGGATATTGCTGTGCAATCATTCATGGTTCGGATTCCTCTTATAAGTGTAGCTCTTGGTATGTATTTTATATTTTTGCCAGAGAAGACTGGATTACATATTTGAAACCTGGGTGCGGGTGGATATCGCTGTGCAATCATACGTGGTTTGATTCCGCTTAAAATTGTAGCTCTTGGTATGTATTTTACATTCTTGTCAGAGAAATATGTGTTACATATTTAAATCCTGGATGCGGGTGGATATCGCTGTGTAATCATATGTTGCTTTGATTGCCATTAAAACTGAAGTTCTTGGTATGTATTTTACATTCTTGCTAGAGAAGAATAGATTACATATTTGAATCCTGGATGCGGGTGGATATCGTTGTGCAATACGTGGTTCGGATTCCGCTTCAAACTGTAGTGCTTGGTATGTATTTTACATTATTGTAGGAGAAGAATGATTTACACATTTTAATCCTGTATACGGGTGGATATCGCTGTGTAATCATATGTTGTTTTTATTCCCACTGAAACTGAAGTTCTTGGTATGTATTTTACATTCTTGTCAGAGAAATATATGTTACATATTTAAATCCTGGATGCGGGTGAATATCGCTATGCAATCATACATGGTTCAGATTCCGCTTAAAACTGTAGATTTTGGTATGTATTTTATATTCTTGCCAGTCAAGAATGGATTACATATTTGAATCCTTAGTGCGGGCGGATATCGCTGTCCAATCATACGTGGTTCGGATTCCACTTAATAATGTAGCTCCTGGTATGTATTTTACATTTTTGCCAGAGAAGAATGGATTACATATTTAAAACCTGGATACGGTGAATCATACATGTGCAATCATACATGGTTCCGATTCCTCTTAAAACTGTAGCTCTTGGTATGTATTTCACATTTTTGTAAGAGAAGAATGAATTGCATATTTTAATCATGGATATGGGTGGGTATCGCTGGGCAATCATACGTTGGTTTGATTCCACTTAAAACTGCAGCTCTTGGTATGTACTTTAAATTCTTGCCAGACATGAATGGATTATATACTTGATCCTGGATGTGGACGGATATCGCTGTGCAATTATACGTGGTTCGGATTCCTCTTAAAAATGTAGCTCTTGGTATGTATTTTATTTTCTTGGCAGAGAAGACTGAATTACATTTTTGAAACCTGGACGCTGGTGAATATAGCTGTGCAATTATACATAGCTCGGATTCCGCTTAAAACTGTAGCTCTTGGTATGTATTTGATATTCTTGCCAAAGAAGAATGGATTACATATGTGAATCCCGGATGCATGTGCATATCCCGTTGCTATCACACGTGGTTCGGATTCCGCTTAAAACTGTAGCTCAGGTATGTGGTATTACATTCTTGTCAGAGAAAAATTTTAATACACATTTGAGACCACGATGCGTTTGGATATCGCTGTGCAATCATACGTGGTTCGGATTCCGCTTAAAACTGTAGCTCTTGGTATGTATTTTACATTCTTGCCAGAGAAGAATGCATAAACATATTTGAATCCTTGATGAGAGTGAATGTCGTTGTGTAATCATATGTGATTTGGATTCCTCTTACAAAAGTAGCTCTTGGAATGTATTTTACATTCTTGCCAGAGACGAATAGATTACATATTTGAATCCTGTATGGGGGTGCATATTGATGTGCAATCATACGTGGTTCGGATTCCGCTTAAAACTGTAGCTCATGTATGTATATTACATTCTTGCTAGAGAAAAATGGATTACACAATTGAAACCTGGATGTTTTTGGATATCGTTGTGCAATCATACGTGGTTCGGATTCCGCTTAAAATTGTAGCTCTTGGTATGTATTTAATATTCTTGCAGAGAAAATGGATTACATATTTGAATTCTGGATGCGAGTGGATGTCGCTGCTTAATCATACGTGATTTGGATTTCGCTTAAAAAGGTAGCTCTTGGTAAAGTAGTTCATGTGTGCTTAAAAATAACCGCAATGTATCGAAATATTCTAATTCAGGTCAATTCTAGAGCTGAAAGTTTAGATTGAAGAAATTTTCTTTAAAATTACGTCTTTAACAAGAAAACTTTGACAATCTTTCGGGACATCTGGGTGAATATTTTTACACTGGAATTGTCTATATACACTAAAATAATTAAATAGTAGTTTGCATTATTGACAGTTAATAAATGGAATATACTCAAATTTGTATATGATTAATATTTAGTAATATTATAAACTAGTGAAACACGTTGCAAAACGTTTAATAAATATAAAAGTGCCAAATAATACAATCAAGCGGATTTAATTATAGTTAAATTGGTAGAGTATATCTTCATGTGGGATTTACGATATACTTACTATACAATCTTGGAATTCTATGAAAACACAGCACACAGAATCTTATTATAAGCTTTTGGAATTAAAATCTGTAAGTTAGTAACTGTGATTTCGTGGTGTTCAATTCTCTAAATGACTCATTATAGAAGGGATTTAGACAGTGAAATTCAATAGCAAACTGTGGTGTGGTGAAGCTCTTGAAATTATTTTAGTCGTACTCCTCGTGAAAGTATAACATCTTAGTGAGGATTAATTGTATTTACGTTACATTCAAGGAAATTACAGCACACCTAATCCAGTCGCAAGTGCTCCGTCTTATAATTAATCTGTAATCTCCTGGTGTTTAGCGTTACTCAAAAGTTTTGAAGTCTGTCAATTGCAATTGTGATATCAATTGCAATGGTGATATCAAATGCAATGGAGATATAAATTTCAATGGTGTTCTTATTCGAAATGACTCTATGAAAATGAAGTCCAGATAGTGAAAAATCATACCATGTACCGTGAAACCCTTAAAATTATTTCTGCCTTGTTCTCTTTGTCGAAGTAAATTTTACTGGTTTTTTACTCATCCAGAATGTATAAGCTGTTAATATATTTTTAAATCGGTTCAATCGACCCTCAGAACTTGAATTATATAAAACGGCTTATGCTTTAAATATAGATGATATGAGGCAAATGTAAAATATTTCCCCCAAATAATTTTATTTGAGAACAATGTAGAACAGATTAAAGCGAGCTGTGAACCGGGTACCGTCTATAATAAAGTTGCAGCTATTTGACTATGCCAGAGAGTATCGAGGATGCATAGCATAAGAAAATAATTTAGTGAATTTCTTATAACCCCATTTGAAAATATGAATTTTTGGGGGTAAATTCTGTATACTCCACTCATCCGGAAAGCATCAGCTTTCAAGCAAAAATATAATTTCGAAAATCAATTCGATAGGTTGTCTGAAATCGAATGACAAAAAGGTATTGTGTTTTAATTATATACATTATAATATTTAATGTTAGCTATTTGCTATTCATTTATGCGATAAAAACAAATAGTTAACCTTGACTCTGCAATACATAAACAACTTAAATTCTCGTTAAAGTATCTATTATTTTTTATTTATTAAGATAATAAAAATACTGAACGAGAAAGAGTTTCGCATGCTATTGTCGCTCAACCCTCTTTTTCAAATTTAACATTTATGTCGAAAGTTACGAGTAACAAAGAGCAATTTAATCTTGTATTTTCTAACCACTCTTCAAAGTAAACAATCAAAGATTCACAAAAAAATAAAACAAACAAGTATTGGGGGAGGATCAAAATCTTGAAGGAAAGGAAAAGAAATGTTTTTTATTCAGCGCAAAACATGTATAAGGAGGAACCTTTGGTAAGTATTTTAATCGAATAAAAGTATAGCTGAAATGTTATTTATTTTAAGAAATTACATCAGCAAATAACACAGCTAAACTGAGAAATAAAATAAATTTTAGTTGTAGTTATATTTCTTGTTTTATAGAATACGTATATCATGCACTTATATTTGTAATTAATTTTTAAAAATATTTAGTCTTTTACTGCTAAAAGAAAATACATAAATTAATGGGAATGGCTATAATCGAACGAACTGAAATATTTACCTTATTTGCTTGAAAAATTCAATTCACGTCTTTAAAAACAAAACTTGAGAAAAACTTCAAAAGGCTTCAGCAAGTTAAATAAAGCTAAGTTGTAGATATAAACATAAAAAGCATGAGTAAATTTATATTCGGAGTTGAGTTTTATTTGAAGTAAGGTAATTAAGTTTATCTCAAAGAAAATTTAAAACATATATTTCAAAGTTATAATGAAAATTAAATTATTAGTGCATTTTCAGATATATCCGACGTTGGTTGTGAGTGAGGTGCAAATTCCAGTAATATTCTAATGTAAACTATATTGTTCCTTAAAATAATCTATTTTAAAATATTTAATTTAATTCCTCTAAAAAGAAATATAAATATTGTTGTTATCGCTATACAAAATTATTTGCACAAGCAGATAAGAAAAAAAAAACATTTTTGTCCCTTTTGTAAACAAATTTAAGTATAACATGTGATTCATCATACGCCAAAATAAGGACGCTAAAATGGTAGAATATTTATATTTATTATGCTTTACTGTTTCAATAACCAGATAAACACAATAGAAAATATATACGTTTGAAAAAATCTTGCCAAAATAAAACAAATGACTTAAAATTGAAAAGATCAATTATTCTCGTAATTTTGTATCCCAAGGCCGTAACCGATATAACCTAATCAAAAATAAAATGCCGTTTATTTGTAAAATTTACTATTCTATCAATTATTTTTTTTATTTTAATCGGAAAGATGTATAGAAAATCGTCTGCAACATAAACCCATTCGATTAGATTTCTGTGCTAAGCAATATAATATAATATTGTTCAAGTAAATTCTTGGGGGGAAAATCATCTACATAATACTATTTCCATGGAAGTTTTAATTTTGCGTCTTGCATTAATATCTCGACAGCCCTTGGTACTAGAAACTCGAATCACAGCTTAATTACTCGCGATAAAGTAAAGAATAATCAAATAATCATAACAAATATTTGATAAAATAAAACTGTGGATTTTTGTACGGAATAGACAAACAAACTTTTATATAAACAGACTTTCAATATATATATAATCCAATTATTTCCGGTTCTAGAGATATCACTTCAGAATAAAGCATTTACAGTTTCCTTGCAATATTTATTTCTCAGGACTGGCTATTGATGGAGCTTAAATGTTAACTAATTTGGATTCAGCGTCAAATTTAGGAGGGGATCAGAGGTTAACTAAATATTTTTACATCCATTTCTGGTAATGTCACTTTCGGTTTTTCCGAAAATTCGTATGACGGTACGAAATAAGTGGGCAAAAGAGTATAACTGTTTAATAGTTCAGATAAAAACAAAGTGTACACACCCCTTTCCACCGTATGAAAGCCCCTTTATAAATTTCTTACTCTATGTGTTATTTCTCTATGAGCAAAAACTAAATGATCATTTGTGACCGACAGGTTGCGACTGTAATGTTCGAGTTAGTAGTTTCGTACACTGTAAAACATTCTGCAATCCTTGATTATTTTTTCAGCTACTTTGTTGATAATTTCGGCAAACTGGTAAGACGAGTCACAATTACAGGCGTTCAGGAAAATTCCAGCTTCATTTCTAAAAGATTCACCTAATTATCGTCTGAAGAAGCGTTATGTTTGTAATTTCACACACACACACACACACACACATATATATATATATATTATATATATATATATATATATACACACATATATATATATATATATATTATCGTAACTATCAGGAAGCTTATTCCCCATTACGGATAGCTGATTCCTCTGAAACAGTCGCGGCCGATAAGGGGCGTCGCGAGTACGCGCGACACAATTGAGTAAACACCCCAAATTATTTTTTTAGTTATACAGATTTATTACAATTTCTATTGAAAAAATCTGAATTTTTGTTCAATTAAATCGAGAATTATTAAAAATAAGTTATAAAATATGTCACTAGATGGCAGCACTAAAGTTTCCTTCAGAGAAAACAGAATCGCGAAAACTGTACTGCATACAATTTTCAACACATAAGGGGAAAATACAGGGATATTTTATAAAGCCGCGTCCCTAACGTCGGCATTTCGAGAGTAAACGAACGGTATAGGAACAATATTAGAAATTTGGCGTAAAAAAAAACAGACAGTGCAGAATTAAACAGTAGATTGTGTCGCGTTCTGGGCGCGGAGCTAGCCAAAGAGAAATAGAAGAGTAGGAAAACATGAAGAGGGACTTCTCAAATTGGCTCAGTTTCGCTAATTTGGCCTCAATTTTTTACATTTAAGAATGCGTTTGTTCTCTTTCTCGTCTGTTTAATAAATTTGGAAGTTCAAATAAACATTTGAACAAATGAGTGGATTAAGTGTACGTGTGTGGTGATGGGAAGGGATGGGGGGTATTTATGATATTTTAAGGGTTTCTGGCCATCGTGAATAAAATATGTTTTTTAGGACACTCACTTTGAGGGATCACTTGACCCTCCCAGCTGTCTTACTTATTCAAGTGGTTTCGCATTTCGTCATTTCTGATGTAATGTGGTTCTGTCCTATGAGAAGGGGGTTATTTCTAATTTGTGGCAGTTCTGTGCTCTGGTTGATCTGCTGGTGACGAATTCCAATATGTTTGACTTCAAATTAATTCTTTAAACGTCTGGAGTTTCCTATTTTTGGCATACCCGTGATCGATAGGCTATTTTTAGTGACGCTTCAGAAATATGTTGTTTCGCATATTTAGTTTGAGGGGTCACTTGACCTACCCAGCTGTCTTACTTTTTCAGCTATTTAACATAAAAAATACCTAAAAATTAAACACACTTTAAATATTTAGTAAAAAAATTTAATATTAAATTTTCATCGTGTTCCTTTTATCTGCGTCGTTTCCCTCGAAATTTTGATCCCAGGTTGGCAACTATATTGCTTAGATACCCCCTGGGCGTAAATTTTACTTGAGGTAGCCCCCAAATTTCTTATCTCGGCTTCTAATTTAGCGATTTTGATTTTAACGATGGTTAAAATCAAAAATATTTAGTCTCTGCATCCTCTGTACGTGTCATCTGAATATACATATTTTGTATCAGACCCCTGAGCGTAACTTTTAGTTTAACTAGCCCCATAATTATACATTTTTAGCGAGCAATTTTCTTAATTGAACGAATTTAGTTTTGCTAGTGGCTATAGTTTCTGCACCATTTGTACATGTCATCTGGTTATGCATCTTTGTTGTGACAGCTCTCTGAGGATAACTTTTACTTCAATTAGCCCCCCCTCCCCAAATTTCCCATCTCACCTCCTAATTGAACGAATTTGCTTATGCTGATGGTTGTATCTGCACCATCCGTACGTCTCAGCTTGATACACATATTTGATGGATATATAATATACATGCGTTTTTTGTGTCAACTCCCTGGGCGTAAATTTTAGTTTAACTAGCCCCCACAATTTTACATCTCAGTTCCTAATTGAGCGTTTTTGACTCTGCTGGTGACTATATAGTCTGAGCATAATTTGTACATTTCACTTGGATACACATATTTTTGTGTCAACCCCTGGATGTAACTTTCAGTTTAACTAGTCCTCACAATTTTACATATCTGCTCCTAATTGAACGATTTTGGTTCGGCGTGTGGCTATAGTCTATCCACCATTTGTACATGTCACATGGATAACTTTGACGTGGCAAATCCCTGAGCGTAACTCTTATTTTGGTTATCACCCCCCCCCCCCCCCCAAATTTTCCATCTCGCCTCCTAATCCACCGATTTTGATTTTTATAGTGGCCATCAGTCTCTGAACCATCAGTACGTATCATCAGAATATGCATATATTTTTAGTCAACTCCCTGGGCATAACTTTTAGTTTAACTAGCCCCTACAATTTTACTTTAATGTAAATTAGGACTATGTAATGTTTTTCCACTAGGAAGGATACGTTCCATGTGTCCAGGATCTTTATGAACAAGCGAGCAGATGGGAGGTACGTTATTTTACTTAATACATCCGTCGTTTATATTTTTAATACATATATATATATATATATATATATATATTTCAGTCCATCTTATCATTTTTGCTATACAGAACATTTTCACTTAATGATTAATCTCAGGTATATATAATACAAGTAAAATAAAAATTTAATTATATATATTACTAATATATAGGCATAAATACATAGATCAGCGCCTCCCTCTACATGTCACTCACGAGCCGCCACTGCTCTGAAACTTTAAGTAACATGCTTGCAAATGTTTTACAGTGTAAGAATGTACAAAATTATCTCTTATAAGTAATACTTTTATGACAATTAGCATTTGTGTAATAAAATTATTGTACAGAATCAAACCTGTCCCTCTTGAAACGTTTTACATTTTCGGATTTAAAATTTTCAAAGTCCCAATTATAATTTAAAATCGAACTAACTGTAGAAAGGAAGGAAATAATTCAATTTTAAAAACAGTCGAAGGGAGATAAATATTTTTGTATTTTTAATGTGTATGTTTAATTCAGCGAAAGAATATATTTGCACTTGCATTAATATCAATAGGGCACAAAATATTTAATTTTATGCTCTTGATTTTTTACTTTCCCTAAGTACATGCATAATATGCAAAATGTTTCAAAGAGATTTCAGGACTATCTATCTCTTGATTTGTTGATCATAAACCCATACTTTCAACTTAAGAAAGGCTTTAATTAAGATAGACTATCATGGTGTGCAAATTTTCATCATGTGACATCTTTTAATAAAAAATTGCAAAATATGACTTTTTATACGAGCCCCCTATTAAAAAATTTTAGTTTTAATTTCTTTTTCACACCACCCAGTTAGTCAAATATAAAAGTACCATTGTCATACGATCAAGTTATTATTAATAAATTTTTCGACGGATAGTTGGGGACTGCATAATTTTTTTTTAAAGATAGGTACACATGTAAGTTTTCGAATGAGAATTTCATCTAACGACATAAAATTTTTATTCTAACCCTGAAATCTGTCTTTTTAACGTTCCTTTAGATCGGTTCAAAGACAAGTCCTATAAAATTTAAATATTTTTTCGGTAAAAGCAGCATAAAGTACAAAATTATTAGTATAAACTAGTTTCGAAGACAAAAAGAGCCTCTTTTGTCTGGGAACACAAAAAACACAACTTTTACTCGTTAGAGAAAGATAGACAACTATGGCAACAGCAAACGTAGTAGAAGGGGAAGGGTTTTACCAACGATGAAAGGAGGAAAATTTGGGTAAAAAACCCAAGAAGAAGGAACAAGAGGTGGGACATGGTGACTGAACTGCAAAATACAAAATTGGAAAGTGAACGTCCAACAAAGTATTCAATCCATTTATTCAGTTATTCATAAAAGCCTAATTAAATTAGAAAACCAGGAAAATGATAATCATTTCTAATATAAGAAAGCAAACAAAATCGAAATTTTAAACCAGAGATTTCCAAGCGAAAGAGAAAAAATAATAATTAATTATCATTAATGAGGGATTTTGACTGAGAAACAATTGAGAAACTTTCAAGAAAGTACAATTCAAAACTGGGATTATGAGTGAAAACGATCTTAGCCTCAAAATAATTAAAATCATGTTTAGAGTACCAAGCATGGAGACACTAATCATAATTTATCCGAAGCTAAAATTGTTTTTACCCCTAATTCCATTTTTGAATTGGACTTTCTTGAAAGTTTCTCAATCAAAATCGCATATTAATGATAATTATCCTTTCTTCTTCTCTGATTGGCATTCTCTGGTTCATTTTTTCGATTTCGTTTGCCCCCTTCTTATTTAGGAAATTTTCATTCTTTTCCTATATTTTAATTTTATTTAGCATTTATGAATAACTGAACACATGATTTAAATCCTTAGTTCCACTTGAATTCACTCTCTACTCATTATATCCGCCCTCAGGGAAGGAGTCAAATATCTGGCACCTTTAGGTACTATCTCGTTGTATACTATAAGTATAGACAACGAGATTCAGCATTTTAAGTCCCTGAGGGAGCTACTAGATGATCTGGAAAGCCTTTAAAATTTTTTGCCATTTTCTTTGCCCCCAGGGGCCGTCAGGTTCTGTCCCATAGTCGATACTATAGATGCGCAAAGATTCATTTTCCCCATGGAGCTTCTGGAAATACTTTTCGACCACACTATTTTAACTGCCCCTTCCGTCTCGGGAAAGAATTGATAATCCGATTCCTTTAAGTTTTGTCCCATAGTCTAAACTATTATTCATTTACCTTTTTAAATCACCGGATATTTTGGAGGAACTGGAAAGACATTTCAAAGATTCTCCATTTTCTGTATCCTCCCGATTGAGAATTGGAAATCCGGCTCCGTCATGTTCTGTCCCGCAGTTGATATTATACGTGTTCAAAAATTCATGTAGGTCACCGTGGGACTTCTTGGAGGGTCTGAAAAGACAGAAATACATTAGACAATTATTGTATGGGCATAACTTGAAAATTATAGTACTTAGTCTCAATCAATTTTATGAAGAGGATATGTAGAGCTATTTTTTGCGCTACAAAACTTCCCCAATATTCAACCACTTTTAACCATACAATTTTTTCACAAGACTTCCTTTAAGAAGTTCATTTTTCTCAAATATAAATTTTCGTCAAAAATCCTATTTAATAGATTAATCAAAAATTTACTTCATCTGGTTGTGGCTGTGCAGGAAACATTTTTATTACTTTACCATAATGGAATTTTTTCTGTTGTCACGTCTTATGAACGTTTCACTTTATCACCGGACGCTCAAAGTGGAAAACAATGTTTGCGCGGTTTTTCACTTATTATTTAAGGCTAACGTTTCTTATCCTTTGTGTTATTGATTGAAAGAATAACCATTTATATATTTAATTATAAATTGGCTGTTAGGCACGTCTGAATACGGGATAAATAAAATTTTAATCGTAAAATAAATGTAGCATTTTTAATTGGAAACCTATTTAATTAAACTGAAGTTTTAAATTTAATAGGTTGAATCAGTTGCTTGAATAGTTCAAACCGAATTGATTTAATTGATTGAATAAGAAAATCAGTTTTAATTGATCCGCTTTCATAACATCCCGCTTTCAATAACATCTCGCTTTCAATAACATCAACCTCCCAAATATTTAGTCAACGTTCAAAACTTTTACAGTAAAACATATTTTTAGCCTTTATTGAGAAGTTTAGGCAGACAATTTTTAGAGAAGAAATAAAATTTTTAAGTTGGCATTTTTCTTAAGTTAGTATTCATGAGTACACGATTTAGTTCTTTATTTACGAATTCTCGCTAATTAAATGTTCCGCTTTCAAAGGTTCCACTCTATAAAATGCTTTTATCTTATCAAAGTAGGGAGAAGAAAAATATTACACAACGTATTAAAGCACAAAATAATGTAAAAAGGAGTTTACAGCTGTTTACAGGATACACTGGACCCCCCTTGTTAGTGTTGAAAAATAAAAAATTCCAAAGTCAAAAAGACTAAAAGTGAATAAATTTTAAACTCATAGGAAAATATATACCCAATATTGCTTTTAAATATTTTTTATTGCGTTTCGCAATTTTCTCCGTATCCTTTGCATAGCGTTTTTATTTTCTGTATAGTAGGAATTATATAGTAGAATTACATCGTAGAGTGATTATATAAAATTATTACTTAACTTTGCTTACTAGCAAATTTTACTTAACTTTGCTTACTATCAAATTTTACTTAACTTTGCTTACTATCAAATTTTACTTAACTTTTCTTACTAAAACGTTTCTACGTAACTTTTCTTGTATAGAATTTTCCCCGTAACTTTGCTTATTATAAAAATTTCTACGCAATTTTGCTTACTATTGAGTATTTTACGTAAATTTGCTTACTGTACAATTTTCTGTTTAACTTTATAAACATCATATGACGGAATTAAAATTTAGTTTTTGTAGAACTGACAATTTTTTTTTTAAATTCCGAAAGTTGGTTCCGAAAGTCGACGTGTTGCTGAGTTCGTTATACTAAGACTTAATTGTATTCAACGCTCTGGTACGCAACGCAGGATGCAGTTAAACCTTGACTATAAAAACGTTTTGAATTTTACTCTGGGGTCGCTGAAATTACATTTATTCGATCGGGCATGGCCACTTTATTTCAGATAGGCCTAACGTAAGCACTGATGGACCTTTCATTACAAAGTTATTGGGGGTGCTTCAGAACTTTTCTAGGAACCCTGTATAAAAAAAATTCAAAATATTATTTACTGTGCCATACCATTCTAGATTAAACAATTTGAATGTAGAATCCGTTTAGAAAGTGCCTTACCTCCCACATTCACTTCATTATACTTTTATCATAAATTCAAACAGCAGTTGAATATTAAGCTAGAATTTAATACTGTTAAATAAATGTCATCTATGTTGCAACATGGAAGTAGTAAATTTATCAATACATTTATATCTTTTAATAAACTGCTATCTGGAAGATCAAGTAATTTGAATCTTCCAGATAGAATCTAAATATTTACGATGCTTCATGAAAGATTTAATGTGAAAAGTTTATTTCAAAATCTGATTGGAAAGGGATGACTTCAATTCGTATCCACTAATGCATAGAATAATCAAGCATCTTATAAGCCACTGCATCAGATTGGACTTTGAAATGAACTTCATATCGCATTTTTATCCTTATTTTGAAGATGCATCAATACATTTGAATTTGAACTGATTGCGAGGAAACTGGATAATAAATATTTTGGTGCGACGTTAATCGTGAATTTATATGCATATCTACAAAATAACTGTTGAATGAAAAACTGTTACTTATTTTACAAAAACACGTCCATAGATTTTCGATAAATATTTTGGGCAGTAAATCTCTATATAGGCACTTATGATGATTTATCTCAAAATGTCAATCCGTATTTAATATCTCGCCAAGCGTCCCTTAATATATCCATCAATTTGGAAAACTTTTATTCCGAAATAACCGTATAGAGACCATAAAAGCTTATACATAGAACTTAGTTTACAAAATACCTAATAAGGGTGTAAAATGACTTAATCATCGCATAATTAACGAGGTCAAATGGAGTTTAATCCACCACTTTCATATTTGAACACTGTATTTCAGCGGCCAAATATAACATTTATATATATTATGTCATAATATATCATTATTATTTTTACTGATTACGTAGTGTTATTATTACGTCGCACACACACACACACATACACACACACACATATATATATATATATGTATATATATATATATTAATTATAAGCATTCGTTGTTATATCCATGGATGCACAAATTACAATTATAGGTCTTTTTTATTAACAATTTACAACATAGTTGAAAAGTGCTTATGACTTTGTTCATTCTGTTTGTCTGCCTGTGTGTCTGTCTGCCGTTCGCATGATAACTGCCGTAAAAATGACTTTATCAAAATGAAATTTGAGTATGCTGTTGAGACGGTCTGCAGGGCATATGTGAATGTAAATGAATAATATCACCCAATTATGTTTTGGATTGAACTCGGGTTGAAAAAATGAAATACATTGAACCCTATGGGACCTAATTTTTCCAACATTTTTTAAGCGAATTTAAAATTCACAAATTGTTTCGAAAGTTTTTGGAAATATTCAAATTATCCCATAAAATATATAAAAAAATTTCAGCAAAATATGTTCGGTAGTTTTTAAAATAAAATTTAAAATCATAATGACACCCATATTACATGAAAATATCACTTGACCCACTTCAAAATAAAATATGGCAGCCATCTTGTGTCAAAATCGTGATTTTCTTCTTCGACCCAGACCGTCCGACCGACCTGAAAGGTATGAGATATCTGTTTGGACAACAGGGAAGTCCCACTCAATTTAGATCGGAATCCAGTTGGGGAGGCATCCATAGGGACCGTACCCTCCTTCCTGCAATGGCTGGAATCGAACCCGGGGCGTCCGAATACAATTCCCTTGGGTTGTTGCGCCCCAAAATCGTGATTTTTAAAGTTCTTTTTAAATTACATTTCGTGTTGCATCCGTCCTAAAACCGCTTTATTTTTGAGTAATTTCTGTGCATCTATATACTGCGCCAACGCAATTACAATATTTTTGAGTTTAAATTCGATTATATTTACAACGAAGTCTAATTTTAACGTATGTAGAATGTAAACACATAAGCTGTAAGATGAGTTGCATAAGTTTGATTATTTTTACAAAGAAGCCTAATTTTACCGTATGTAGAATGTAAACACATAAGCCTGAAGATGAGTTGCATAAGAATAGCTGAATTTTTAAACGCAAAATTATTCATCTCTGGAGTCTGGAATGTAGCTGATATGAATGAAACATTCATTGATTTTTACATAGAGAAGCAGACTATTTTATAGTATTACCTTTTTCGATGAAGTTTTAAGCATGGAGTTAGAAAGTACTTTTACCTCCAGGTTTTAAGTGAAACAATTATTGTAGTCTTGTGATAATTTTAGAAATATCACAGCTGAATGAAAGGAATAGAATAAAAGTTTATGAATGAAATATTTACTGCTTTTATATAGAGAGCCAGGCGATTTGTTTTTCGATGACGTCATTTGAATAAAGTTAATTTTTTTTATAAAGTTTTAAGTTTTCAAATATAATAAATTATTGTACTATTGTGATAATTTTAAGATATCACGGCTGAATGCATCGCATTTTAGAGATATTTAAATAAAATTGCATTGCAGTTGGGAAGTGTTGCATAATCAATGCTTTATGCATGATTGACCTTTGTTGTTTTATTATATCCTTTTTTAATCGAAGTCTATTATTGATATTTATTTGGTTCTTCTTCTTCTTTAAAAATAATTATTAAAATATTAATTAAAAATAATAATTAAAAATATTAAATTAAATTTTCTTAACATCGACTTCTGGCATTCATCCTTTTCCAGTCGTCCGAGTTGAATTTGATTCTTGCAGGCCATCGCTCAATGGTGGTTGATCAATATTTTATATTAATATATATTGGTCATATCTAGAAATTGCCTGGGCTATTTGTTTTAAGATTGGGCTTGATAACGGCTCAAAATAAGTAGTTATTTTCCAATTACTCATCTTGAGCGATTTGGAACTTTTAAGTTAACCTTATCACCTTTGTTTCCCGTATGTCTGTTTCTTTGATGTTTTCCATTTTTGTTTGTAGCTTTTTTGCTCTCAGCAAATTGGAATTGCTGTAAATATTGATCCTTTTCATGAATAATTTGCTTTCACATTTAATAAAAAAATTATATATATATATATATATATATATATATATACACAGGGTGAGTCAGAACTCAAGGGTTAAACTTTAAGGGGTGATAAATCACATCTTAATAAGCAACTTTTGTCATACAAAGCAGGGTCGTAACGCAAGAAATGAACCGCTAGACTTCGCTGACATTGAACGCAGTGACGACTGCGTCAGAACTAGCCAGGGTTTAAGCTGATCGCCTGATCTCTCCTGTCTCGACTTTTTCTTATGGGGCCATATGAAAAGTCTCATCTACGATAGCCCCATCGAATCCGACGAGGACCTTGTTGCTAGGATTGCTGTTGTTGCCGACGTTGGCCAAGATATGTCGGGTGTTTTTGCTAACGTGCGCCGCTCGCTACGTCGCAGATGTGAAGCCTGGATTACTGCTGGTGGTCGCACTTTTGAGCAGTTTCTGTAACTTTGTCCATGCATTCTGCAATTTCTGTCAGTAAAACGCACTTCATGCCTATTCTGTCATTTTTGTGTTTCCTCTTTTCACAAGAGAGTCATTATTTCCTCATTTCATGAACTACCACCTAGTGGTTCACCTCTTGCGTTACGACCTTGCTTTGTATGACAAAAATTGCTTGTTTAGATGTGATTTATCCCCCCCTTAAAGTTTGGCCCATGAGTTCTGACTCACCCTATATATATATATATATATATATATATATACATACATTGTTATTAATGGTCTCTCGGGATTTAGTATCATTATTCACCAATTGAATCAGAAGCATTTTTATGTTTGTGTCGTTCTGATTTATTTACCTTATCTGATTGTATTTTACTATTCTATTTTTAAAATTTTTTATCAAAATACTGTATCATTGATTTCTACAGGGTTCTGTATTATTCTGATTACTTATTTCAAATTTGATGCTCATAATTATATTTTTGTCTTCAGTACAAAGTAATAATTTAAAAACTGGAAGGCGGATATGGGCAAGCGCACCTTTACGACAGGGTGTATTTTCAACTTTCCATCCAATTCTCCCCTATTTAATTTAATTTTTTTTTAACATCTGGTTCCTGTTTTATTTTTAATATCCATTTAATATGCTTCTACGAGTTTTGCCTCTAAGATCTCAAAACTCATCTTCATATATATATATATATAAAATACAATGAAAGAATGAACAGTACCAGAAAGTGGTTGTTCATTCTTTCATTGTATGTGTACTGTTCATTCTTTCATTGTATTTTATATAGTGCATAAAATTGTAATTGCTGCTTTGCGCATACTCTTTTATTGTTTAACTTGTATACATTGCCTTATTGGTAATATTATTCCATACAATAGTCTAAAAGTTTTAAAGTTTATATATATATATATATATATATATATATATATATATATATATATATATATATATATATATATATAGCACTTAACTTTCTGATTCAGTGGAAAAAATACGGTTATGTAAAAAAGTACTTTGCTGCTAAAGTACTTGTCAGAGCCACTTTATGTCCTTGGAAAAGAATTTTGCAAACCTAATATTCCTTTTCGACTTTTGCCTGCGAGCACTGGTATCATATTTCTTAGATAATTGTTTGAAAGGTTTTCTTTCTCATGTAAGGCAGATCTTTGTAAATTGACAAAGTAACTAGAGCATATTGATTCTTGTAAATTGACAACCTAACTGTAAGTTCTCAGAGCACATTTAGAAAAAGGAATATTCTTCCAAAATAAGAAGACGCCATATATTTGTAGGAATATATTTTGTGCACTTTGTGTGAACCGTCTGTAAACAGCGTAGCAGTCATGATTTTGAGCTAATATACTATTTTAAATTGAGTGTAATATACATGTTGATTTTTAATATGTAGGGAATGATTGAGTGGAATCGGGCTTCGATACTCGCAAACCTAGGTTCCGAATGTATAAATAGGTTTTGAGTAATGCCATCCAAACTAAGTTCAGCGAGTCTGAATGTTTGAGTTACGTTATCCAAACTTAGATTATGCGAGTATGAATATTTGAGAAGCTGAAGTTTTAAAGTTATATCCAAACGTTAAAACTTCAGCTTCTCACACGTTATTTATATAAAAATTACCTTAAAAATTACATTATGTTAAAGTTACCTGTGTAAAAATAACTAATATATGTTTATATATATATATATATATATATATATATATATATATATATATATATATATATATATATATATATATATATATATACATATATATAGTAAACTGTTGTGATAAGGACTGTAAAAAGAGATCTTTAAGAAATATAAAAGTTAATTTACAATCCCCATCACACATCTAGTTGGGTCGGTCACTCACATACAATTAAAAGAGGGAATTAATTAATTTAATAGTTAATTTTTAATGAGGATGGGACCGTACAGTGGGGAATAAAATTTAGAATATAATAACAATGCGTTGTGTAATTAAAATATAAAAAATAACCATTTGTATGTGAGCGCCTAAAATTCCTTACCTGTAACTTGATCTAATTCAATCCAATTTTTTTATCAATGTTGCAAACAGAATTATTATTCATCTTGTAACTATTAGTCACAACTAATTAATCAGTCATTTAATTTTAAAATAGTTTCTTTTAGGTTCTTTAGTATACTTATGTTGTATATGCATTTAAAGTCAAAATTACTTTAACCACAGCATTTTCTTTTGGAATTGGATATATATATGAAGATTATAAACCTTTAAAAAAATGTTGATGAGCAAATCACCAGCTGTTGAAAATTTCCTTTCTGAGCAAAATTTCAATGAATGAACATAAATAAAATCTGCCTTGTAGCCTCTCGCTTCACAGACCATACACATTTTAACCATCTCTTCCTACTTCTGCACTAGACACATTTAGAAAAGATAATAACCACAGCATTTTCTCAATCCTAGAAAAGCGCTAAAATATGATTTGTTCCTCTTCATGCCTTGATTCTACCCTTCTGCACTGGACACATTTTAGAAAAGATAATAACCACAGCATTTTGAGAATACAATGTCTTTTGTACAAACTTCGACATACAGAAATTTATTATTTGCAATATTACAGCTGATTTAAGAATTACACAAAATGACTTGATGCTTGGAGAATTGACTTGCACACACTAAAAAAAAATACTCAGTTGTCACATGGTATATTAAGAAAATGAAAATGGCGAAGAGATGTCCCCGAAGGGACACCTTTCTTTTAACACAACCTACACTCGCCAGGAAACTTTTAGAGAAGAGCGAGTCAGTACAATTTCTCCCGCGCTAACCGGATGTTGCCATACCAAAAAAACTAAATTCTCGCTGAACCGGGGAGGTTCCTTTGCCAATCATCGAAAAAAAAGGGATGTCGTTTTGCCGCAGTTTTGAAAGAGGGCGTAGACCGTACATGAAAATATGAATACAGCAGCGTGTTATAATTTAATTTATGAAAAGAGACAATTGGCCTATTAATGATTATATAAAATAAAAGCAATTTTGAATAAGATAATTTTGAATAATAAATTTAAAGTAAAATAAAATATTTAATGAATTATAAAAAAATGTTAATTTGGAATAGTAAAAATTAAAACGTGTTGTGACGAGTCACAACATTACAATCCCTCACTAAAAAAAAGAGGAAAAAAAAAGAATTTAACCTTACAGTAAAATAATTCCTGATAAAATTTTCATAAAATGTCAAAACATGATGCCTAATACAATATACATACAAAATCCATGAGTAGAGTAACAATGAAAGCAGTAAGTTATCAACAATGAATAAATACAAGTGGAGACGAGGTATAACATGAGTGTGAACAATCTGTGGTGAATTCAGTAGATAAAACATAATTTCCAAGAATCTAGTACTACCAAGTGCATGTAGATGAATACACAATATAGTATGTAAACAATTTTTCCTTTTCAATGTGAATGCATATAAAAAAATTTTTTGACTTGAGTACAGTTGCTAGCATATATAAAACAAAAAAAAATTCCCATTGAATTTGTCGCATAAAAAGAATTAATTACCACCACTAAAGTAAAAAAAATGCCATCACTATAAATAATATTATTAACTACCATCTAAAAAAATTCTAAATTTCAATCAAAAAAGAATATAAAAATTCGAATAAGGATGAAGAATGAATTCTATTTAAAAATTTAACTTCAATGAACTACAATCCAAAATTTGGACTAATCGTAAAACAAGAATCACGAATGAACTTAATAAATCCAGTAGAATATGAAAAGAAAATTTAAATTCTAAGTCTCTGCGAATAATCAACAAATTTAAACCATTAAAATTATCCAGACAATAAATCAACCAAATAATGAATGCAAAGTGCAAAATAAAATCTTCGATAATATAAAAATGAAATTCAAAAATTTAACACAATGTCTAACAAATTAACAAAATCTTCCAATGAAGTAAAAATAACCGAATTAGAGAAAATTCAACAATTTTTGCCAATTAAATTGAAATTTCAATTACTCGATTCATAAAAATATTTTCAAAACTGAACTGTTTTACCAAAACAAAATAACAATTTTTCAATGCAATCAAAGAATGAAACATATCAATGCAAAGAATCCTATCCATCAATGAATTAATTATAAATAAAATGAACTGATAAATGAATTATGTAAATAAAAATAAAATTTATCAATAAAATGAAATTTTGAGAAAATGTTACCAAATGTCAGATTTCCCCAACAGAAATCAATGAAAAACCAAGACACTTCCAAGACTGTTCTGCTTGATCAGGGCAGAAAAGACCAAAGAAACTGTACCCCCAGCTGTAGAGCACAATTTGCCTCAATTTATCCATCGAAATCCATCAAGAAACTAAGACTGACAACAGATTCTCTGCCAAGATTCCAACACTTGAATCCTCGAGCAATATGTTGCTGAAACTATAAGAAATTTAAAAACAAAATTAGTACAAATCAAATTTTAACCTCTGAAACCTGAAAATAAACCATTAGAAAAAAAAAATAAACCATTAACAAATTTGAATCATAAAAATGAAAATATTCAACAATGTAAAAATGAATTTTAAATAAAATGAATTTAAAAATTTCGAAATCCAAAAGTCTACATAAAATCAACATATTCAAATAAACTGTAGGTAGAGAATAAAGATTATGTGATTAATTACAAAAAGATTATGTCTTATGAGGAATAAAGACAATAATTCAAAATTTGCAATTAAAGACTGATAAGAGAGAATGAAATAAATAGCTGAGATGTATCAATTATCTGATAAACTTGACGGATTTGCTATCTATATTTACAATCAGAAAATATCAATACTGAAATATTGAGAACGGGTCGGAGCTATAAATGAGCCCTAGCGAAAATTTGATGATATGCATGAATCATCAATGCAACAAAAAAAGATAGAGTCGGAAGATACCCACATATGTTCAATGAAAACCAGACATAACAGTTGAAATAAATTACCTATTTTAAATTTTTTTTTTAATTTTCTTTCAATTTGCAATTTCACCAAAACAACATAAGAATTTCAAAGCTTAATGCTAAATTTTCTGAAAAATGCTTATAAAATAAAATTTTCAAAGAGAAGTTTGAATAACCTGTAAAATAAAGTTCATAAAATAAATTATTTTGAATTATCAATAAAATTCTAAAGTTCTTCATCATAAAAAAAATGTACTTATTTTCTATTTTACACAAAATTTAACTCAATACTTCATAATATAAAAAATGTAATAAAACTCTAATTTTGCACAAAAAAAAAAAATAAACTTAATTACGAGTCACAACATAAACATATAAAATTAAAATTAATTCCACAGATATCCAATTTTTCTCCAGAAGTTGGTGCAAAGTAGCACACTCTCCTAAAGTAACATACAAGATTCATATGAAAAAAAGAGGAGAAATGACCAAATGCAAGGCATAAAATGGTAGAGGGGGATGGCGACCCCTCTTTCCCGTTTAAAAGACTGCTTTTATGCCCGGGCAACACTCACGGTACCAATGCCATGCAGTAGCCATACTTCCGTAAATGTATCAAGTCAAATACACTCGAGAAAGTGCAAAGTAAACAAATAGGCATCTACCAGGATCGCAAGGGAAAGGAAAAGAATGGAAATGCAGCAAATGCCCCTGTCGGTTAAGACAGAGCGCATTATATATAAAAGCAGTTTACGCATGCGTAATTCGTTATTTTCACTTTCATCGTTCAATACCTCTGCCATATCCTTTAAGTAAGCATTTTCTCCTTTTTTGTATTAAATAGGAAATTATAATAACATGTGTCAGGAAGCCAATTGGATAATTCCGTTTTATTGCCTCCTTCATAATATTCCTATTATGCATGATGCAATCAGACTTGAAAGTATTAATGCGTTGATTTCTTTTGAGGTGACCAATGACGACATTTCTGAAAATGTTTTTGGTCAAATTGGACCTCCAATCAATAATGTGATTGATTTTTAAATTGAAATTGTTTCTCTTGTCATATAAGACGGTATATGTACCATATCTTGAGATATGGTATATATATATACACAAAAGCTATGAAATTTAAAAACCCTATATCATACCTATATATATATATATATATATATATATATATATATATATATATATATATATATATATATATATATACATATATATATATATACATATACATACATATATATGTATGTATATATATACAGACATACATATATATGTAGGTATATATATACAGACATTATATATATATATATATATATATACAGACATTATATATATATATATATATATATACAGACATTATATATATATATATATATATATACAGACATTATATATATATATATATATATATATATATATATATATATATATATATATATATATATATATATATATATATATATATATATATATATATATATATATATATATATATATATATATATATATATATATATATATATTAAATACGATAGCAAATTTAAATTTATTAAGAAAAAGAATTAATGCTTATTGAAATTCCAATTTACAGTGCTAAAATCAGCTACATATAAAATGGAAAATTATCAAAGAAACAATCATAGATGATACAAAATCTGAAAGGCTTAAGTCAATGTAAATACCAAACAGATCATAAAGAATTATTGGAAATAACTATTTGAACCCTTATCAGTCCCAATCAAAGCAAATAGCTCCAGATAATTTCTAGCGTCGACCAATATAGAGTAAATCCGGGATAGATGGAGCACTATTTTGAAATCAATATTCTGAGACCCGGTGCATAAACTGGAAATTTATGCTGTCATAATAATTTATTTACATTTAGAAAATATATGTATTATGATAAAATAAATTTTAAAATTCTTAATAAGCAATTATAATTTATTTTATAAACCTCTTCATTGCCGCATCTCTCCCGGAGGAGTCAGGTGTTACGCCACACCATAAGAGAGATTCTCCGCATTTAACATAAATGAATTTTAATGGACGTATCAAATATTTTTCTTCAAAAAATATGTATATTTAAATATAATAAAAGATAGAATCACTGAAATTGCAATTTTTTTGTAAAATATAAAACATTAACTAAATTCGAAAAATATTTGTTTTTTATTTTAAACTCAGTTTAAGAGTGCAACCCACACAAACAACATAATGGTACATAACAACGAAGTAGAATGAAAATCGACTTAATAGCATAATTATGAACATTTTACTTATATTTCAAATAACCCTTGAGTATACCCATTTCTATGGGAGAGATGCCGCACCTCACGGCTTCCTGATCTTGGATTCAGACATGGCGAAATCACAATAAAAACACTCTACACAAGAATATGCTTCGCTCAAACAAGAAATCCACTGACATTTCTAGAGTTTTAGCTATTATTTACAATCTGTTAAAACACAATTAAATTTTCATGATAAATTCTGCAACTCATCTTCGATATTTGTCAGATTCCGGTGAAGAAAGGCACAGGAACACAATACTTTCATCAAACACATTTGAAACACTAAATGGCACACCATTAGTGTTTATTGCATTACCATCTTATGGTAAGTTTCAGAACTAGGGGGAGTGGACTATCTATACCGCATGCGGCAACTATCCCGGAATTACCCTATTCCAACTTCATTTTACCTATTAAAGACCAGGCAAAAAAACAGATTTTGGTGCCTGCACCCATGAGCAACAGAAGTGACTAAAATATAATACTTTTAAATGTATTAACTGTTAGTGATATATTTTAAGCAAATGTGTAGTCACTGATAAAATTTTATATGAATGGATCTCTGTAATACTTTTATAATCAGCAATAATAATATAAAGATTTAATTTTCTATGTAATATTTAAAATAACCTGGCACAAGAATTGGTTATTCTAATATATATACACGCTCTAAGACAAAAGAATCGAAGCACCCAGCAAAATAATCCGATAGTAATGAAACTTTACATGCAAACACATGTCGATCGAATATGCAAATGATCAAAAATTCGCAGCTAATGAATGAATAGTCGGAACTACAGAACATGGAATCTGTAAACCGTGGTGGTGTATATAAGGAGCGAACCTCGCTTTCAGGAACAAAACGTGCAGTGAATTTCGATTGCATTTACGTACCTTTATTTTAATAATGTTCCGCGGTTCAAAATAACAATGTTCAAATTCGCGTCCATTATGAGCATATGAAGTAGTTTGAAAGAGGGCGTGCGGTCGGACTGCATGAGGCTGGATGGGCACACAGTCGAATCGCACGGTATTTGGGTAAGAGCGATGCAGCAATTAGACGATGTTGGCAGGAATGGGCCCGAAATGGTAGATTTCAGCGGCAAGCGGGCAGCGGACGACCTAGAGCGACGACAGAACGGTAAGATAGAGCCATTGACAGAGCCAGAGCAGCTGTGACAGTACGAGATTCGTCGTTATCAACCATCCAACGTGTGACAAATATGGAAGTGACCATCCGGACCATTAATAGAAGACTACGGGAGCGGAATCTATACTGGCGACCGCCCATTACGCCGCCTACCACTAACCAGTATTCATCGTCAACAGTGATTGCAATGTTGCCGGGCCCGATCAACGCGGAATTGTTCGAATTGGGAACGAATTGTCTTCAGTAATGAGTCCCGTTTCGACCCGAGTCCCGACGACCAGCGCAGACGTGTCTGGAGACAGCCAGGACATCGCCAGGATCCTGTTTTTACTGTCACACGCCACACAGCCCGATAGCAGGGAGTTATGGTCTGGGGGTGCCATTTCGTTTGATAGCCGGACCCTTTGATAGTCCTCCGTGGCACCATCACAGCACAGCGGTACATTGCCGACATTCTACGACCCGTTGGATAGCAATTCCTTCACGACATCCCAGGCTAACTTTTCAGCAAGATAATGCCAGGCCACTCACAGCACACCTCTCTATTGCGTGCTTATGACACACGTCCTTGGCCTACCAGATTCCCAAATCTCATGCGTATTGAGCACATTTGAACTGAGATGGGGCGTCGCCAGCGACCATCCCAGAATGTTGACGAATTAGCTCGTCAATTGGAGGCCATCTGAAACGACATCCTTCAGAACATCATCCGGAAACGTTATGCTTTAATGTCACTCCGGGTAACAGCTTGTATCAAGGCCAGAGGTGAATCAACGCCATATTGACGTGCTCACTTTGTGTAGATCTTTCAGTGCAAAAAATCATCCAATTATTCTGAGATTATAATAATTTATTTTTCTATACATTCGCATTACGATTTTTTTTTGTCTTAGAGTGTATATGTATGTATGTAAGTAAAGAAGTACCTCTGGAAGCACATAAAATTTTAACGCACTAAAATGTTCTTCACTTTGAATGTAACTAGTGTTTCAAAGAATGCTATCCTTCAAAAACTTTTATAATTAAAATCTACATATGTTAATGTATTACGGACACTACTGTTACAAATATTAGAAGACGAAAAAGTTGGTTTATTTAACGCCTTAAACTTTTCCTTTGCGTCCTTTTTGTAAGATAAAAAAAATGATTTTTCATTTGCAGAAAATTTCTGCACAGATGCGTTAATTCATAAAGTTTATTACTTGAAGCTTTAGCCCTTATTTTCTTTCAATTAAAAACGTTTATTCAGAAGTCCAACCTCTAAAGAAGAACGGAATACCGGTTCTTCATATTAGTTATTTATGTCTGCACTATGGAAATATTGTATATTTTCTGTAAAGGAAAAGCATTGAGATGTGATAAAATGTAAACTTCTGCACAGATGCATGTATGCAGAAAGTTTTTGTGCTTGCATATTCAGAAGCCGTTTGCACATTTTGTTTAATAGAAAATAAATATTCAGAAGTTCAAACTTCAAAAAAAAATGTTTCATTCAAAAATTGGAGGTGTCTTACGAAAGTTCAATCCCGGTTCCAAATCAGTTATGTTCCAATGTTTTCAATGACTGCAGTAATCTAACCAAGTATTTTCAAAACGTTTCATTTGTTCCTGAGATATCTCTTTCATACAGGCACACACACACACGTACACACGCACAGACATCGCTTCAAAAATGTTTGATTTTAATTTATGGCAGCTTGAAACTGACTCTTCCTTCAAAAACTCGAATTCGAATTTTTGATCCCTTTCACGATATTTTACCTAAGCCAACAGCCCTACCGTGCTGAAAACACCGGTTCTCGTTAGATCACCGAAGTCAAGCAGCATCGGGCGCGGTTAGTACTTGGGTGAGTGACCACCTGAGAACACTGCGTGCTGTTGGCACTTTTCGGGTGCGATAGCCTGTTGGTTTGCGCGCTGGATTTGCACCCTGCCACAACTGCCTCCATGTTCATGCGGAGTATGATCACGTTAAACATGTGGGTCCGTAAGTCCTTCCGAGAGGTTGGTGGTAAGGGAAGGGGGGTACAGTCCCTGTGGATGCCACCCCCTCTGGGTTCCGGTCTAAATTGGGTGACACGTCCCGGCCGTCCAAACAGTTACCTTACACCTTTCTGGTAGGTCAGACGGTCTGGGTCTCAACAACAACAATATTTTACTTATACATCACACTATTTATGTGTGGAAAATAGTAATTGGTTACAAGCAAGATTAATGCATGCGTTAATTTTGCGTTAACTGAAGATAATAAACATATGTTTAGTAGGGAGTGATTACAATATAAATCCAACCTCGCTCACATAAGCACATATAAATGATAAAAAATGTGGTAATGAGCCTATAGATTAAGTACTGTTACGGCGTATCCTCTGGAATCGTGGGTGTACAATCATGATACAAGAATGAGTCCAAATTTCTGGATAACTAACACGTTTATTTACAAGCACAACATAAACAGGAACAATATACAACAAATAGCTCAATAACTATCTCATAAGAGCACTACAAAACTGTGAGGTACAGTAGAACAGTAATTAAATGCTTTACTAATTTCACAAATCATCCCATACTATTCTCAAAATCTTGACGTATACTACAATTCAATATATACTGCTGGCCATTAAAATTGCCACACCAGGAAGGAAAGCAAATAGCAGAATCTTATTTATTGTACATATACAGTATAATGGGAGGAAGACATGATTAAATTTGCAGGTGGTTTGGGGTACACAGCATGCGGAATTCAGTACACAGAGCTGCCACCTCTGGAAGCAACAACGGCTTGAAAAACTTCCAGTCGTCAAATAAAAGCGAAAATTGAAGTATAACTGCAAATTCACTTTAATTTCAAGCAATTATACGTGCTATTTTATGCAGAAAAACTCAATTTTAATGAATTATGAAAGAAAGAATAATATTTGAGTCGGTAGGGAAAGTCATGTGCTGCCCCCATTATATTTTTGTAAATGTTGATTCTTGATGATAGAAGAGAGGGGAATTGTTCATAATCAAGAGTCAGTTGGCGCATTATCGTACATAACAAGAGAAGATGGCTATGCTTCTGTCGGCCTGAGTAATAAAGTGTCCCAGTGACAATGTTTTTAGAACCTTTTTATGGCTTTGCTTACCGACCCTAATGAAAGAAATTTGCTTTATGACACCAATGAAGGAAATGACATTAAAAAGTTTTGAAGTTTTTAAATATGCAGGCTTTTATATTTTTCCTGTAAACTTCATATTAGGAGCTAAAAACTATTTCTCTTATATGTCTAACCAGATTTTAAAACATGTCAGTTAATTAAAGTAAGAAACATAATTTAATTTAAAGGAGATGGGGAGGGGGGAGACTTGGTACCCTTCACTTAGCATAAAACTTCAAAAATATCGATTTTTCATTTTTTATCTTCTAGTATATTGTGATAAAGTTTTGAAGTGATTTGAAAGCATTTTTATTATAGAAGATATTCTTTTAAATGCCACTTCACTTTCTATGCTGTTTTTAGAACTGCACTAGCTGGATGTTTTGTAAATGTACGGAGTGATTCAAACCGATGGGGCAAAACTTTAAGGGGTGATAGAACACATTTAAATAAGCACTTTTCATCATACAATGCATGGACGTAACTCAAGCGGTTAAGCACTAGGGGTTAGCACGTACTGTTGCATGAAATAACAGAACACAAGAATGACAGAGGAGGTATGAAGAAATTGCAGAGCACATTTTAACGAACAGCTTACAGAAACTGCTCAGAACAAGAAATCGAAGAAATTACAAAACAAATTGTAATGAATAAAAAAGAAAGAAACTGCTCGAAACAGCAACCATCAACAATAATGCAGGCATCACACCTGAGACGCAGTGATCGTCGTAAATTGGCGGAAACACCAAGCATTTCTCGTACAGCAGCAGCAGCAACAGAAATCTTGGCAACATGGTTCTCATCGGAATCGAAGGGGCTATCGAAGGTGATGCATTTCATATGGACCCATAGGAAAAAGTCCAGGCATGAGAGATCGGGCGATCGTGTCAGCTAAGTGATGGGATTACCCTGACAAATCCATCATCCTGAGAATGTTGCATCCAAGGCGTTTCGCAAAGCCACGCTGAAATGGAGGGGCGCTCCGTCGTGTTAAAACCACATATGGATTTGGGCTTTTATCGCATTCCCGTCCGCAGCTCTGTACATTAAATGCATGGCGGCCTTCTGATTCATGAATCGATCCACCCCCTCTGAAATCCTAATAAACAATCAACAATATAAAAAATTATTTTGAAAATTTTGAAAAATGAATAAAAAGAAAATATTTAAAATCTCTTAACATTTTTATACAATTTTAATGTTTAGAAATTTTAATAGTTATAGGATTTTCTTTTGTCAGAATTACTTTTAAAAATAGCTTACTTTCATAATATGTATAAAATATTAATTTAAATGCTTAAATGAAAAGAAAACTATCCGAGAGTACAGAGTCTAATTTAAAACTTTTCTTTATTGTTCCGGCACCCCCAAAAAGTATATATGTTACTAAAATTAACTTTGAGAATTGTTGAATATATTGAGTAAATTCAAGTTTCAATATTTTCAAAGGATTAACAAACTCAATACCAGCTTTCTTGAGTTCAAGCATGGTATCGACAAGTACTGCAAAATAGAGGCTTAGATCGATATTCACTGTTTTAAAATACCTGTATTTATAGAATAATATTGGATGAAGATATATAATCGTTAAATGTGAAAAACGCAAATATTCGGCGGAAGTAATGATTGGTTGTATGACTAGTATCGTACAATAACTGAATGAATCTATTGATTAGGAGCAATTGATTAGATGCAAAGATCGGAAGTATAATCCAGATGTTGACAGCTTAAATGGATTTATGATTTTTCCCCCTTTTTAATGCATTTGGGAGAAAGTGGAAATTTATCTGTTATCAGTTCTCTTTTAAAATTAAAGTTGAAAAGGCTATAATTTGTTTAAAATGCGGAATATAAAAAGTAGAAATAATAATTTGTCTTTTAGAGAAAAATAAAATACAATATTATTGAGGACCTTACAGTTGAGGACCTTATATGTCCTTTTGAATCAATAGGTGGGGGTCACACGAGTTCATATTCACATCTGAAAAAATAAAGCAAAATATACTGTTTTTACAATCAAAAGTTTGAAAGTAAAGAAAAAGTAGAAACAAAGTAGAAAAAGCATGTAACAGATATATGTCAATCAACGAAACAGTGAACCTAACCAACAATTACCAAACAACAACTCAACCTAAAAACTTGTAATCCGTTTATCTATTGAACTTCCGATTTCGAAGATACAAGCACCAACAGACAGTCCATGTATTCGTTGGCATAAAACTGCAAAACGTATTTTTATTCGTGAACATAACATGCTAAATCCACGAGAAAGATGTTAATAGACTTATCGCTTAGTAATCTATATAAATAAAATTGAAAATCTGTCTGTCTGTCTGTCCCGTCATCACGGGAGAACGGCTGAACCGAATTGGACGAAATTTTGTGGGTAGCCTGGAAATAGTCTCACTTAAAATTTAATCTATTCCTGGAGTTTCTATAATCAGTGGTTCTCGAGATATTAGTAAAAAACGAAATTTTCGTTTGTCTCATCATCATGGGAGAACGGCTAAACTGAATTTAATGAAATTTTGTGGATAGCTTTAAAATAGCTCCTCATAAACTTAGCCCAAGTTTCAAGTATCTAAGACTAGGGATTGTCTAGATATTAATGAAAAACGAAATTTTTTCCTAGAAATTCTACTCTCTAACTCCGTGGTTTATCCAAACGAAAAGCTTGAAAATCGTTTGAAAGTGAATTAAAACCTTATCTCTGAGTTTGATAGGAGATATTTTGCACTAATTAGTCACTGTCTGAAAACATGAATTGTTTTAAACATGATTTAAATGGGAAATCTATCTCAATGGTTTTTTTGCACAAGCTTTTACTGAACAATGAAAAGTATAAAGAAATCAAAATGGTTATTTAATTTCGCAGTTTATGAGGAAGATTCTATCTTATATCATGTTGCTCAGAAACGCAATTAAATTAAATTTAACTGTTAATTTTAATTATTATTTTTTCGATTTGAATAATAAATAAATGGATATAAAAATATATTTTAGAAAAGAACGATTTGATTTTTCTTACAGCATTTTTGACAGAATAATATCAATTACGGTCTTCAGGTTTAAAAGTTATTATTATTGATATTTTCGGGGATTATTGATTCAGGGATTATTGATATTTTCAAGTTATTATGCCATTGTTTTATTATGACAAAAATTATTTAAATTCATATATTGTACGTTGTACGAGTAATCTTCTACAAATGCACGGGTATATCTTCTAATCTAAGAGAATATAAGTAGTACAGGTATATTGGCATATATTTTGATATATATTGGCATATATTGGAATCAATTACGACCTTTTGGTAGAAAGATTACGGGGATTATTGATATTTTCAATGTATTACGTCATCTCTTATATTTTGGCAAATATTTTTGAGACTCATAGTGTAATACGGGTAATCTTCTACTAACACACTGGCATATTTTCCAATCTGCGACAATATAAGTAGTACGGGGTTGCATATATTGATTCAATTCCTTTTGTTTTTGTAAATTTGCTTACAAAGGGGGCCAGGATGATTTATTCTTCAGATCTGCCCGTGAAGATAATTTTGCATAGTGAGAACAGATATTCTTAAACTTCTCTTTAGGAGCAATAAATTTAATATTTTAACAGAATTTGCACATGATTGCGAATTAGTTTCTTTATTTTATATACTCCGTACGAAGAACGGGTATACTGCTAGTACATAAAACTATTTGTTAATTCGAAATAACGTTTATGATAAATTTATTCGAAAAACATGCAATGTTGCGAATACGGATTAAAATGAGAGTAAATAGTTCAAAAATGAGAGTGATTCGATTTGCAATGAAAATATACACATAAAGTGATTATTTTGTAGCACATATAGTGATTATTTGTATTTTTAAAATGATAACCAAACCATTTAAAATGCAATGTCAATGAAATTTATTTTATATACTTATCTTTATTATTCAAATCGGAAAAGGTTTAATAAAAATCGTATGTCATAAACTAGTTCTTTGAAGTTGGAGACGAACTCTGTCAATATGAATTCCAGATTGCAACTGTTAATGATTTAAAAATAAGTTTTTATTATTTAGTGTAAACAAAACAATCTTTATATTTAATTTCAAGTGTTTCTCGATATGTACGTCAAATAATAATACAATTTTCTTCCAGTGAGTATGATTTTGGGGTTAGTAATGACAATAGTTTTGTATTGAAAATATTTCTATTGTATATATCCTCCCAAATCTTAAACAATGTTTTAAAATTCTTCTATTTTATTCCTTAAATTTTAAGATATCAATAAATGAAAACACTAACTTTGCATAAAGGATAATCGGGAACTTAAAGAATGCAATTAATCAGAAATAAATAAACAATGCAGCATATAGCTATTTCTAGGATACATTGGATGCCCTACTTTAGTGCTAGACAGACCAACAAACCCGAAGTAAAAAAATATCATTGACACATTTTGCCTTTTAGACTTTGGGTTTGTTGGTCTGATACGTTGGATTCCTTTCCTCAGTGCTAGATAGACCAACAAACCTGAAGTCAAAAAGACCACTGACCCATTTCGTCTCTTTGACTTTGGGTTTGTTTGTCTGTCTAGCAATACTGAAAAATAAGATCTGGTGTATCTTTTAGCTGTACGGTCCAGCTAAACGCTGTAGGTTTTACTTAATTGCATTGTCCAAGTCTCTACTTATTAATTAAGATAGTTTTAATAACTGAAAGCAGATTATATGTTATATTGTATGTCATAATTTGAAATATAAATATTTGATGTTAAAACATATTATTAACGATGTATCTGTGTTATATAGGCTAAAACGTTTTCTTTGATACAAAAAATATGGAATTATTTTTTTCGTGTTAGATGCTCATTGACAAAACTGTGGAAAATTTAAATAAACATGAGTGATGAATCATAAAATATTGGTGAGTAATTTCTTATAGTTTATATGTATAACTATCTAAGTATAATGCTACAGTATTGGATTACAAAATATTTAGGGTAGCTATATAAATATAAATACTATTAAATGACCAAACCCTCAAAATGTAAAAAATAAAATAGCTTGAAAGAAACTTAATAGAACATTTGTCAATGAACATTTGTCAGAAACTACAGAACTTATGCCTCAACTGGGATTCGAATCAACTGGGATTTATTTGTTCTTGCCTAATCAACGGTCTATATAATCAGTTACTCTAGGCCCTACATTCTCCTCCTATAGATTTCAGATAAAAGTAAATCGTAGTAATCGTCAATTGGATACCTTGATATATAATGCTTCAACTGGGATTGGAATCAACTGGGAACTCATTCCTGAACAGGTATCTGTTCTTTCCCAGTCAACGGTCTGTACAATTAGTTACTATGGGTCCTACATTCTCCTCCTACAGACTTCATTTAGACGTAAATCGTAACACCCGGCAATTGGATATCACTGCCATAAATCATAGGGTTATTGGAAAAATCAAAACTCATTTTCGAGAATTAAGTGACGCATTGCAGTGACAACTAACATGGAGAGCTAAGTTGCACTGTCGCCATTGTGAAGAATTCAAGTCCCAGCTGAGATCTAATCACAAATTTTTGTTTGACCATTGATGCTCTGTTTAATTTGGCAAATTGGAATATAGTCATTTTAACACTTTCCAGTTGTAAAGTGTTTATGACTTTGTTCATTCTGTCCATTCGCACGATAACTGCGTTTACCGCAGTTATAACTTTAATCAAAATGAAATTTTAGTATGTTGTTGAGACGGTCTGCGGAGCATATGGGAATGCAAAAGAATAATATCATCCAATTAGTTTTGAATTGAATCCGGGTTGAATACATGAAATACACTGAACCTTATGGGACTTAATTTTTCAAACATTTTTTAAGCGGAGTTAAAATTCACAAATGGTTTTGAAAATTTTAGGAAATATTTCAATTATCACATAAAATGTGTAAAAATATGTCATCAAAATATGTAAAGTAGTTTTCTAAATAAAAATTGAAATATTAATTACACCCATATTACATGAAGACTTGTCTCATTACACTTGACTCATTACAAAACAAAATGTGGCATCCATTTTTTTTTCGCTTAATGAAAATCGTGATCTTTAAGGAACGCTTATATTTATATTTAGTGTTGCATCCGTCTTAAAACCGCTTTATTTCTGCATATTATCTACGTATCTAAATTATATGTCTATGCAATTACAAAATTTTGGATTTTAAATGATCACTAAACTTTGATTATTTTTAGAACGAAGCCTAATTTTAACGTATGCAGAATGCAAACAGATCGAGCGATTATAAGATGAGTTGTATAAAAATTGCTGATTTTTTAACGCAAAATTAATTAGGTCTGGAGTCTAGAATATAAGCGATATGAATGAAATATTCAGTAATTTTACATTGAAAAGCAGATGATTTTATACATTGCCTTTTTTGAGGAAGTTTTAAGTTCCCTAGTAAAATAAGTTATTGTAATACTATAATTTAAAAAATATCACCGCTGAATATATCGCATTTTAGAGATGTTTAAATAAAATTGCATTTCAGTTGGAAAGTGTCTCATACTCATAATCAATGCTTTATGCATGATTAATCATTCTTGTTTAAGAGTTGAAGAGGGTTCTGCAAGATTTAACAAATTAAAAAGTTTATATTCTTGTAGAAAAATAATCTAACAATTTGGAACATTTATATATTAAAAGATTCATTAATGCTATTAGCTCCATATAATGTAAACACAGATAGTAGCACATATATGCTAACTGTAAACGCCAAATACTATTTGATATTCTCCAATCATTATCAGAAAGAATCACAATAAAGCAAATCAGCATTGCGGAATATTTAAAAGGTAATTATTAACTAAATGTCAAGCCGGTCAGAGACCGAAACACTTAAAACATTGGATTGCAATTTTTTAATAAGTTTTATTTCGTTTAATAATGCATGAACCTTAACGTTGAAAATTGGCTCAGTTTAATTGAAAATTGGCTCAGTCAGGTTCTATTTCGTGATCGATGCTATAAATTAGCAAAATTTCAACCTTCTATGCCATCAGGGGCATTTGGATGGTTTGGAATGTCTTTAAAAATCCAGTTTTACGCCTGGAAGGGGGATGGAAATCTGGCTCTGTTACGTTCTGTACTGTGGTCGATACTATAAGTGTGCAAAGATTCAGCCTTCTAAATCACCTGGAGCGTCCAGAAAGACAGCACCCCCTCCCTCCCTCCCATATTTTCTCTACCTCCGATACTGAAAATAAAAAAAATCCGGCTTCGTTAGGTTCTTCCATATAGTCGGTACTACAAATATGCAAAGATCCTACCTTCTAGGTGACCGGGGGCTCCTAGGGAGACTGAAAAGATAACAACACGAAACACGTTACAGTTCTGGAACCAATGTAGACGTTTCCAAATTGAAAGTGACAAAGTACATATCATTTAAATATATTTCAAAATTTTTGAATTTTTATTTTCAGAATAATTATAAAATATTAAATTTTATTTATATAATAACCATTAATAAATTTAGAATTTAAAGCTTAGTCTGTAAGAATTATAAAAGGTAAACAATAGTGAAATATTTTAAATAATTCAATGTCAAAATAACTTAATTTATTTTAAATAATTCAACTTCAGGATAATTTTACCGTCGTCTATTTTTTGCTTATTTTCTGAGTCAAAATTCTTCCCTGCCACTCTCTCTTATCTAATGATAAGCTCAGAGTATCTGGGTCATCTATCTACGAGATTATTAGAGTCTTGTTCCGTTCGAAAATAATTTATGTCCTAGCCTTACAGATTCGATAAGCTCTAAATAGAAAAAACACACTTGTGAACTCAGAAATACGAGACGATAAAATTTAAAAGATAAATTAATTCTACACGCCAGCTAACGTGTTGAAATTTCACGTGACACTCCCCTGCCGTATCTTGATTCAATTATGGGTCGGGCATTCTTTCTTCCAGCTTTGAAGATTGGAAGTTAGGGAACTTTTAAATTAAGTAAAATGTATTTTTTAGTTTAAATCACTTTTCATCAATTCGGTGACAACAGTAACAATCAATCAGAATAAAACTTTAAGTGAAAAGACGTGTTTTATCAATAGTTCATCCAAATTATATTTATTTAGAAAACTGTTTGAAAGAATGTTTCCCAGGAAGTTGCAATAAATCATTGTTCTGAAAGAATTTATTTCTTTTAACTATCATGTTCCCAAAATGTTTGCCCGTTGTTGATCTCTTACCAAAATTTCAACTAAACATTTGAAACTCTGACCAAGTAGGCCACAAGTTTGAGCCTCTGTAAGATCCGCTGCAACTATGAAAGAAATAGTGGAGAAGTGTCAGGGGTGGCAGAGTAGAAAGTGGCTACCAAAATAACAAGTAACTTATTTTAATTATATATTATTCGAAATGCATAAAATATGTGTATAAAATGTTTTTAGTAGATAAACGATGGAAGATGCAGCCATATTTTTGCTCCGACTGGCGCCAGGCACTCAAGTGCTAGCGTATTTTTTAGGACGGACATATCTTAAAATGTCTACTCCATCAGGGGATATTGCATTAAGAATGGAACTAAAAGAAACTGCGCTTGAAACTTCTAATATTTAATTGTCATATAGGCCCAAGTAGACGTTTCTACGCTGTGGGGGTTTCTTAGAGGTGTCAATATTTTCTTTCTCCCTCCAAGACGGGTTTTCGCTTTTTTTTTAAATCACAAGAACCCGCCAGAAAAGGGCGTTTCCAGAAATAAGCAAGGCAATCTGATTCCAGATAATATTATCAATGACGTAGTTTTATGAGCTCATCTGCATAGAATAACCATTAATTGCAACGACAGTAATAAAACTTGCTATTTGCCGCATGGGAGTGTCTTATATATAGTGTTTATTGTCGGATATAATTAGTGTTTATTGTCGGTGTGTTATAGAGTTTATTATCGTGTATAACGTTTATTGGCGGTATGTTATAGTGTTTATTGTTATGTATAGTGTTTATTGTCGTTGCGTTATCGTGTTTATTGTCGTATATAGTAATTATTTTCGGATGACTTAGAAGAGTCATTTTAAAAGCTAATAAGAAATCTCCCAATTATAGGGGTTTCGATATTTTTGATACGTTAGGAATTTTTCTATGTGAGTCATAAATTAAACGTTTAACGGATGGAAAAAAAAGCTTTGTGAGTGGCATATTTATTAACTCAACGTGTTTTACTTAATTTTTATATACTAGTTAAATTTGAGTTTCCCGTCCATTGTGTTTTTTCTCATAAAACGTTTTTGAACTAGTTCCACAAAGAAACACAAATCTGATGTTTCACTACAAAAGAAAAAGTTGCAAATTGTCATTAATTTATTTTTATTACAATTCTGTTATTATATTTTATTTTATTTGCAACCTTGTTAAAATATACAGCAAGAAAATTTGTATTTGCTAATTTTGGCGCCTGGTTTAATGTCTCCCCACCCTTTTTATCACACTTCGCCACTGAAAAGTAAACCCCAATCGTCTCAGCCGCTAATGGTGTGCTTGTCTACTGGCTAATTGAAGATTCATGGATCGAATCTCGTCTGGGACATCAAATCTATTGAACGACTCCCAGGCAACTTAAATGTGGAAGTTAGATGCAGTGCATCACTGAGGTCTCATGGTGATATTTCCCAGGACACTCAGATTTATGGCAGTTATTTTCAATTTGTAGCGAACGCTCATTGACCAGCATCATAGCGTCGATTTATAGACGTTTTCAGCTCAAAGCATTTAATACCGCATTATGAGCATTCGCTACAGTACTCCCTCTCTCAGTTAGGTGTCTTTACCAATCGATTGTTGCAGATTAGCCGTGTTTGGGCCATTATATTGCCAATCACGAGGTCGATGAAGAATGTGCAGAAGAGTTTGATTCAACTGCCTCCTGGCACCATCTCATGGGCAGTACAGAAAGTACGTTTCTACAATGCACATATATAATTGTCAGAAAGATAAATAGCTGGATATTAAAGAACGAAGGATGACTCATGTTCGTTCAAGGTTACCAATGTTGAGAGAACGAGGAATCACCAGCTTTGCAATACTGGATTTTAGACTAAAGTATGGTAGGCGAGCATCATAGCCTTGAGATAGAAACGTCTCCAGTTCAAGGCATTAAATACTGCCTTATGACCGCTCATTACAAATTCATCAGTGTTACGATAAGCAGAATGCTATCTTGCATGAAAGAAGAGGAGGAGTGAGTAAATTGTACAGATCTGAAGTTTCAGTTCGATCTGAAATCTGTCTGAGAATGTAGAATCTTCTTCATTTACTTAAAATTATACTATCATCTCAGTAGCTCAATCGATGGAAAATCATTTGGCCAGGCGGAGATCCATGATCAGAATTCCGACTAGGATATGAATTCTTTTTACTTCATGAATAATATGAAATATCTAATATATGCCTGTCCTTACAGATTAAAAATTTAACGATACTGTGGGTGAATAATATAAATTAGATCTTGCTCTCAAATCGATATTGCTAAAAATAAACAGACTCATAATTTTACCAATGTGAGTGAATATGCCAAATTTTCTGTATTTACCATGATAATTTCGTCGAGAGATATCGTGCCTCCTGCAGAAAAATGAAATTTTTAATATCTCTTAAACGGCTCATCAAAAACTCGAATTTGGATTTTCAACCCTGTCATAATACTTTCCTATACTTTTTCTATGTATATAGGAAAAGTAAACAAACTCTCAATTTTGAAACGACTCAGCTTTGAAAATCAAGTCATATTGGATCGACCATCGTGATTCAAAGGATTTCTGTTCTGGACACGAGCCCGAAGTCTGGCGCCAAATCGTCTGCTGACGTCTCACATCTATCCCTCCTTGCAGGGAGGAAGGATTACTCAACTCTAACCCCTCGGAGAGAATGAATTCGAAGAGTCAACTTGTTCACTAGAACAAATATTCTTTTAATATTGAGGCTGTAAGGGATGTTTGTTAAACTTTATGTATACGCTTTCGGAATACAAGTGGTACCCGCTTATTCGGATCCACATTATGCGAATTCTCATATTATCCGACAAAAATTGTAGTAAATTTCATATTTTTCTTTAGGTGAAACGCTTAAAATACAGAAAAGCAATTAAATACTCTTTTTGCTGTATCGGCTGTACTTTTGCATGTAAAGATGCAAATTATGTAAATTACATTAATCCAATTCTAGGACACATTGTAACTGGTGACATTGTTAATGATGAATCTTTAAAAATTAGATAAAATTGATGAAACTTTCAAACGTTATTTGGTACGAAATTTAGGCTACCTTCTTGTATTAACCCTTCTAATGTATTCAAAGTAAGTCAAATGTATTCAAAGTATCATGTAAGTCAATTAACTTAGACCTCTATAAATATATTTAAAAATTAGCTTGTAAATATGCACAGCTATTAGAAGCTAGAAGCATTAGTGGAAATATACATTATTAAAAATCATTAGAAATACTATTAGCACTATTAACATGTCAAAATCAATATATGCTATTGGTAATTTAAGATATCAATTATTAATTTATATAAATCTTTTGCAATTACATACGTAGATAAAGCCTCCAATAATTATGCAATTATCAAATTTTATACACAATACTTGTTAGATCATTTAAAGAATAATAATATATTTCAACTTGATTCGAACTCTCTAATCAGTATCAAACATAAAATTATCAATATATATAATGATGTAAATTTTAATTTTTTAAAATTATCATATATGTCTTTAATACCGAAATTTCTCAAAAATACAATTAAATTTTGAACTGTCACAAGTGGTCATAATACTTATTCTACTACTGCTTCTAGCAAATTGTTGATAACTAGTTTAAAAGAATTAAATGATAGTCTATGTTACTCTAGGAATGATTATTTTATCCTAGATAATATCAAAGATTTGATTAATAAAATAGATACAATAGGTAATATTATTAGTTTACAAACTTTTGATTTTAAAGATCGCTTTAATAACATTAATATTCAAGATCTATATGATGTGATTTTAGCACTATATAATGCATTTACTACTAATAATGTTCTGATCATATAAGAATTCAAATTTTTCCCACTCTTATCGACTTTGTTTTATTTAACAAATATATATTTCAGGGTAATATATTTTAGGGTAATATATTTCAGGGTATATTTCAGGGTATATATTTCAGGGTTATACTTATATGTATCTAAAGCCTCGCACAGTGGTTGTAGTAGTCTTATTTTGGCTGATTTGTATCTTTATCCTTATGAACATACTTTGTGAACATATGTTATGAATATACATTATGAACATATTTATATCTATACATCTACGGACTACCAAATTTATAGATATAACTAAACAAATCAAATCATCAATATAACATATAATGATATCAATATAAATATCTATTCAGATAATCTAGATTTATTGCCTAATAAACCATTAATTAGTAATAATGCGAATTTTTGGATTCAAATCTCAGCACTGTGCCATCCAATAAGATAATAACTAATTTATATGATAAAGAAGATAATTTTAATTTTAATAAATTATTACCATTTAATTCATGTTAACCTATGCAATTTCTTCGCCATATTATTATTATTAAACTGTTTAGAATATTAGATAATTTAAAATAGACAGACAGAGAATTTAAAAGGAGAAGACTTGCCACTCCACTTCAAATCAAGATTCTTGTTGGACCTGAAGAAGAAAGTTGTTATTTATTTGCCTTTGAAACTAGTAGACCTATTAGTTTGTATTAAATGCTACATTTATGAATATTTTATTATTTGTGTTTTATTGCAGCAGTATTTGTTAGTGCTGGATAGATTAAGTAAAAGAGCACTGACCAAATATCACTTCCTATTTACTAGTTTAAATTTATGTTAATTAAAGTATACACACGCACACTCAGATATCTTCTTTTGTTATGCAAAGTTATATTTTTGAATATAATGTGCATATGAAACCTTCAGAAATGTTGCATATCATCTTAAAGTTAAGTCTAGACGAAAGCCATTTTCTTCCTATCCTGCATGCTAGAGTTATTTTTGATACTTAATTGCTAAATAGTTGCGAGATGGTCAACAAGCCATCTGACGCATAACTTTTCTTGTATTTTCCTTAAACTTAGTCTGCATGTTTTCAAAGGATGATTGTTTTTTTAATTTTCTCGTTTGACTCAGGAAAAAAGCGTACATTTAAAATGAAAGCAGTAATTAAAAAAATACATTAATCACATGGTTTTTCAAGCCTTTAAACAAATATTTTAAGTAAAACTAGAGTTGATATTTTTTTGTTATGGAATTGTACATTCCTTTTTTTATTTCATTAACAGAATATGCAATTATTTGGAATCCACATAATTAAAAAAAATTGTTTCTTTTTACTACTACAATAAATTCCCGACGTTGCTCTAGATATAATTAAAATAAAGTTAACGCGATGTAAAATATTAAATACTAGCACGGATATCCGCCGTTGCCTAGGATTTAAGATGCAAGCCAATGATTATAATTGCACCTTGAAATACAGCGGATTCTTGAAAACCAAGCAATATTTTAACGATAAACCCTCTTAAATACGATACGCTATAAATAACGATACGCATTAAATACGATACGCCCTAAATAACAATGCACCCTAAATAAGCGTGCGGAGCGCACGCAATCCTGGTACACGGCCATTTTAGCTCAAGCTAAAAGGTAGTCTTTATACCTAAGCTCTAAAAGAAGTATTAGCTGAGATATGATCAAATTACTGAAATTCCTAAATATAGGGAGAGGGGGTTTAAAAATCATAATATTGTGTTGCTTTCAGAATGCCTCACATTAAGAAAACAAAATAATCATAATTCAAAATGCAAAGAGCACATTCAAACATAATTCTTCAAACGTAAATGTTTATAAAATTACTAGAAAATGTACTCAAGATTGCCCGGTATTTAAACAGGCACTCAAAGAATGCATTCATTAAGTAACGATACGCCTTAAATACAATGCGCCCTAAATAACAATGCACCTTAAATAAGTATGCGGAGCGCACACAATCCTGGTACACGGCCATTTTAGCTCAAGCTAAAATGTAGTCTTTATACCTGAGCTCTAAAAGAAGTATTAGCTGAGATATGATCAAATTACTGAAATTCCTAAATATAGGGGGAGGGGGATTTAAAAATCATGATATTGTGTTGCTTTCAGAATGCCTCACATTAAGAAAACGAAATAATCATAATTCAAAATGCAAAGAGCACATTCAAATATAATTCTACAAACGTAAATGTTTATAAAATTACTAGAAAATGTACTCGACGTTGCCCGATATTTAAAGTAGGTACTCAATGAATTCATTCATTAAATTATTTCAAAGGACGACAGAGCTGATATTGGATAAATGAATCCCTGCTGTAAATTACGGGCAATGCCTGTTACCAAGTAACTTTTCAACAATCGGACTCTTGCGGGTTTTTATTGAAACCTGACTTCTACTGATCGACTTCTATCAAAATGGGAACAATGCGCATTTGAGTTCGGGACAGAATATGACACCTTATTTTGGCAAGCATTGCAAGTGTGGCTGTGTTGCAAACCCTGATTATACAACTTTTTGCAGATATTTATTGACTCCAATATACGCATTTCGTGCTTTCCCAATGTTGATTTCTACTAATTAGGCGATGCTTTACAAAATTGTAATTGACTTTATCAGTCTGTCTCACTTTGTTGAGTTTATTAGTGTAACTTCTTAATTTCTTCTATAGCAGGCGCTGCAATCACTTTTATTTCATCGTACATGGTCCCCTTTCTGTAGATAGACTTAACGTGTACACTCATGGGCCTCTTTTTACAAAATTATCGCAGTGCTTAAGGACGATACTATTTACCCTTTATATTAGAAAGGTTACGATATATATAGGTTACAATTTTAACTTTATTTTGGTTACATAATTTTATATTTAGCTAGGTTTAATTTGATGTAAATAACTCTCAAAAAACATCTTCATTTGTTATATTGATCATGATTTCAATTGTTATATTGATCACGATTTCAATTGTTATATTGATCATGATTTCAATTGTTATATTGATCATAATTTCAATAGTTATATTGATCTTCCAATTGTTATTTTGCCTCGGTCGAATTTCATTATGAAAATCTTTCTAATTTATCTTAGTTCTCGTCATATTTTGAATATATTTGTCACAAACATGGCTAGCTAGCGTTCAAAATGAGCAAAGATCCATAATTAATTACATTATGTTTCCTTGTAGTCTTCAATTCAGTTATTAATTAATTATTTGGTATATATGCAAATTACAATGCATTTCGGTTTATCCATGCGTTATTATGTAAAGGCGAGGATAATAATTGAATTCAGTCCTGCCCTGTAGTGACGGTGCGTGATTCAAAGCAGTTCATTGAAGTGTAGACCAATTCTGTGAAGTTCCAATTATTCTGTGAAGTTCCAATTAGTAGACCAATTCTGTGAAGTGTAGACCAATTCTTGAAGTGTAGACCAATTCAAAGCAGTTCATTGAAGTGTAGACCACGGAGAGCGAACCATGGATACTATTGACTTGCTACAGGACATCGCCAAGGAGGATGTCATAACCCCCCCCCCCTTTCCCAGGAAGCCATCGGAACACATTAAGGTTCGAAGAAATGCTATGTTGGGGAAATGGGCAACACAATATTTGATTAACTCCCCCCCCCCTCACACCCCAACACAAAATATCTGGCAATGCTATTTACTTGTTAAATTGACTTTTAAAAGGCTAGAATTATAAGATATAGAAAGGTTATAAAAACAGATTAAAAAGCATAGAAAGTAGGTTAGAAATCATAGATAGGTTAGAATGTTTTGAAGGCATAAAACTAATAACTTGGTTTCTAAAATTGGAGCATTATTGTATTGAGTAGCACGAATACTCTAATTTGCCCGGGATTTAAGATGCGAATCTTTGATTAAGGGGACAATGGACGTTGAAATCCGAATTTAAAATTCTTCATCAAATTGACATAATATTTAGTACATAACTAGATTTATCACACATTTAAGAAGTACAAAAAAAAAAAGGTCGCTTTACTTTATTTTTTTAACTTGCAAAATTTTAAAATATCAAATTTAAAATTGTTATTTAAATGCTCTTTGCGCACCATTTTTTTAATTTTTTCTGCCGATTTTACATTACATTAATGTAACAGAGTAATGTAAATAAATGTTTGCATTAATTTATGAATTAATGCAAAAATCGGGGTTATTAAATTATTCGGGTTATTAAAATATGTATATATTTTAGGATCGGAAGTCGATTTTCATTAAAATCTTACCTATAGCGAAACTTTACTACACATTTGTGTCACTTAAAGGATTCGAATTCCAAAAATGCACGCACAATTTGTAAAATTAAATAGAACATGTCTTACAAATTTCATGCAATTATAGACAGCATTAAAAAGCATAGAACATTTTAAAGCTATAAAAATATAAAAAATCTATTTAAATTACAAAAATATATTAAATTAACATATTTAAATTACAATTTTAAACACAATTTTTGATGGATTACAATCTTCAGCTGTTCATAATTTTGAAAGTAAAGATTCGATTTGAATTTTTTGTAATCGTTGCAACTTAATGTGAATAACAATATTCTCTTTAAAAAAATTGCATCCATTTTTTCTCATTTGAATATCCATTGTCCTCTTAAAACTACGCGTAAACATAGAGTGGATTCTTAAACGCCAAGCAACGCTTTAACGATACGGCTAGTTATATTAAAAAATAAATTACTTGCTGCTAATGTAATAGTATGCTCTGAAAAGCAGGCGGGGCACATGCAATCCGAATAGACAGCTTTCGATAGCTCAAGCTAAAATGTTTAGATTTTGAAGCTATGCCTTAGCATAATTAGAAGCTCGAGTATAATCAAATTAGTGAATGAAGCACAAATATGCGTTCAGTCGCCATATGAAAGCGAAATTTGAAATAAAACTGCAAATGAATTTGGTGTAATTTCAAATAATTATTCATGTTTAAACTCAATTTAAGAAACTATGAAAGAAAGGGAAATGAATTTGTGTCTATAGGGAAAATTATGTGCTGTCCACATCAGATTTTTAGTAGCTATAACAAAAGAGAACAATGATAAATCATGTATTTTCACCCTACCAATCAAAATATTCTAATTTAATAGAAGACAAGTTCATATAAAGAAAAAATAATTCTAATCATTTATTTAAATAAGCTATAAAATAAAATCTCATCTCTTTTCATTAGAATTCGATGAAATACTGAATCATAAATAGAACTGTAATTTCTAGTCTCGAATTCAATGTTTATATCAACTTAAACAAAAGAGAGAATAAAGTATTTTCACCCTACCAATCAAAATTATTTCAGTTTGATAGAAGATCTTATTTTTTCAATCTCTTTAACCATTTTCAATCATATTTTTCAAATTCATTTTAATGAAATGTCTTTTCAGTTATTTCAGAAATAAATATTTTTCATTCTTCTACTTCATTTATCCTATTCTGACCCATTTTGACATCATTCAGAAAGTTCCAACTGCAAGAAATAAAAAAGGAAAGCTTATAGCCAGAAAGCTCAGACCAAGATGATATAAAATAAATTATGTATTCCATCGCATTTTATAATGGATGAATATAAAATATGTTTTGCTTCAATAAATTACGTACCCTTGCTTGATTTCATATGTGCATTAAATTTCCAACGGTAAAAATTATTTTCATTTTGACGTATGTGACGCATTTTTCAAACATTTTCTATTTTAGAAAATCCTTTTCAAATCTCACTCAATTTTTGGATATTCCCAAAGTACATTTATTTGCTAAGGTTTAACTGAAAATTAATCGATGACGCAATGACAGCTTTCAACTGATATGACGAGAACGCGTAATTCAAACTCTTTTAAGTTTAGAATTTAATTCCAAAAACTGTCAAACGATACGCAATTCCTTTCTGAAATATTCTTTCACAGCTTTCTTTACGCATTTTGACATCAGAAAGCGCGCTAGAAGGGGCGCAAGAGGTTAACCGATCAGGGCCACCCATGCATTTTTAGGCTCCCCTATAACCTAATAAGGGCCCCCTCCATATTTAATTTTAATCTCTTTGTGAATGTTTCAATTTATTTGTATCAAAATTATTTCTCATATTTTTTGATTTTTAAGAAAAATGGGGCCTTCCTCTAGTTTACTGTCTCTTAAAATCAAGAAGCCTAAGCTTTACGATTAAATCAAAATATGCAGTGTATACACCACTTGCCACCATATAGAGGCTGCTTCATAATTTTCTTGTTAGTTTTGTTTTCTTTCCGAAATGCATCTCTATTAAACGACCAATCCTCTAAGTTACCATTTTTTGTCGGAACCTAAGATGGCAGTTTTAGAGAGGTTTTACTGTATTTTCAAGGCAGCAAAGTAACCTTTCAAAATAACATGGAGCTTAACAAGTAAATTTGGGTCATGCAGTGGACGCATATGCGTCTTCCTCGAGCGTTATCCCTGTGAAGAATAACATATGTCACAGTTTTTGATAACTTTGTATTGTTTATCTTCTGACAGAATTTACGCGAGCTTTCGTGATTTTCTGACAATTCCTTAAGATTAGAAACCTCTCGAAAAATCTCCGTTAAGTACGTTTCAGAATAGCGTATAGGTCAATACGTTAGTTAAGTTCATTGCCCTTTATTGAGAGGCAATTGCAAAAAAGATATCTAACGCACAAGTTAAGAAATGAGTGCTTAAGGAAGCATTGTAAAACAACTAATTTATGAAGGAGTGTCTATATGGTGGCAAGTGGTATATTATATGCTACGGTCAATGCGATTAATCGGTTATTACTAATACTAACCTAACCGGTTGAAGTGAATAATTTATGAGAATTTGTCACATGAACCGGTTGTCATTAATAATTACCAATGAAGTTTGGTCAATGTAATAATTTTCAACGCGTTTAGTTTGAGATTTCCATTTATTGTATTTGTAATGTAATTTGTTTGCAATTTTTTGTCGCCTTAAGGTGTTTGTGTGTAATGTAATTTATTTGTTGTAATAAATAATGAATGTATCTTATAAATAACAGTAATCATTATTATAAAACATTTTTTACATTGACGAAATTCCATTGCTAACTAAACTGTTAATGTATGTAATATCATACACTTTCTATCGCATGGCATAAAAATTACGTTAGAGTTGGGGTTTCAATAAATTATGCTTAATTAATCACAATGACCTAACTTCATTGGTAATTATTAATATTTACAGGTAAATGTGATTAATATGCAATTTTTATCACATTTACCAAAAAAGTGGTTATTATTAATAATAACGATTATTATTAATATTGACCGGATTTTTTTCTTTAACCGTAACATATACACTTCCTTTTCGCCGGAACTATTAAGAACTTTTCTTTTACAAACTTATTTCGTCATATAGTGATGCGAATCAAATATGATAAAATAGTGATTCAGATAGGAATGCGAATTTTTAGAAAATCTTGAAGTAACATCTCCAGAACTGGAAGTGAAAATATTTTTTAAGCCTCCCCACTCCCTATGAAATTCGATGCTAAATACATATCAGTCATCATCTAAGATCTAGCTATAGACAATCCTAAGAAATTGATGTTGTAAGGAAAGTAAATTTTTTAATCAGAACTGATATCTCTAGAATAGGAAATGGAAATCCTTAGTAAGACGCTTACTCTTACAAGAGTTTACTGCTCAATGTATATCAATCATTATCTAAGCTTTATTTATAGCCAATCCTGATAAATATTTTTGGAAATTTTTAAAGGGGGAAAAGGGGTAAGAAGTGGAAATTATTAATGAACCACCTTACTTCATGTTTCATTTAATGCTGATTTCATGCCAGTTATCATCTAAGCTCTATCTATAGTAGTTACTGAGAAAAAATATCCTTCAAAAAATTTTTGCTAAAAACATAAATAGCAAATTTAATTGCAACTAACAATGAGGTTAGTCACCTACAACAGCCAGCAGGGTCGCTTTTTTTTTTAAGAAAAAGCTCTTAATTTGCATTGACTTTCTTGCAGTAACTGTCGGCTTCGTAGCTATCCAATGTAGTAATAAAAAAACTCTAACTTGTATTTTTTTCCTCATAAAAATCAAATTTGTGAATCTGAAGGTCAGGTCATGTGTTGGGACACATCAGAAACTTCAAATATATAGGAAACTTATTATCATACTAAATTCTCGAAATTCTCTTTTTAAACAGACTCTAGAATAGATATCTGTTCATGCAAGTTTTGTTTATTGCATCATTCCTGAATAAGACGACAATTCGCCCATAACCATATTGTGTCAAATAAATGCTTTATGAAACATTTTAGTGTCATGTTATCAGTTATCATCAAAGCTTTAAGACAATAGCTCTAACCTCTTAAACAATCTATCTATCATCTGAGCTCTATAGGCAATACTTTATAACTTGTAATAAACCTTTTTCGTCTATCTCGCCTTGTTGCAGACTTCGTTAGCGTAACTTTTAAAATTCTCCGCTTGGGGCACTGCAATCCATTTAATTCGATCCGGCTTGGTCACTTTATTTTAGAAAACCTAACTTGTACACTCATGTATCATTCTTACAAAGTTATTAGGGTGATTAAGTACTATTCTACCCCGCATACTGCGCAGATTAATTTTCACTGGCAGGGATGACCTAGGAGTTGCATACGGATCAAGACAGTTAAGTAGTTAAGGCACGGAGGACCCGAGTTCTATTTCCTGCTCTGCCCAAACTATCCCCGTGTTTATGCGGAGTACGGGCACCTTAAATATATGGGTCTGAAAGTCCGAGAAGGTGGTGGTAGGGAAAAGAGGTTACGGTCCCTGTGAATGCCGTCCCTACTGGATTCCAGTCGAAATTGAGTGGTTCTGTCCTGGCCATCCACACAGATACTTTACACCTTCGGATACGTTGGACGGTCTGGGTCGAAAGAAAAACTTTGCATATATTTTCCTTCGCTGTTTAAATAAATACTTCCATATAACCATAAATGCAATATATAACTGATTAAAATATTTGAAAAAAAAATAGAAAAAGAAAATAAGTATTCCCATTTTATGCCGAAGAATCGACATCAATGTACCACCATACTGAAATTTGATTCCACGGCCAAAAAGTTAAAGCGAAAATGATTTAAAAACGCCTTGCATGCCATTCGGCGGATTTTAAATGAAACCCAGAAATTAGAGGGGATAAAATTGCAGGTGCTCGTCATACCGTCTGAAAAGTGTCGCTGTGCTATTGATCCACGGTTTGAGTAAAACTTTTACATATAAATGTCCTCTGAAAAAGTCGAACATGAGGTTCAATATATATTTGAAATAGAATTTTGTGACAAAGGTCATTTTATAAATTTTGAAACAGTGTACTTTTTATTTTTATTTTCTATATCATTGTGAAGTATAAAATTTAATGCAATCATAAAATCAGACTAGATAACGCAATCTAATGAAACATGTATTTTTGTTCATATTTTGTAAACTATGTAAGGGTTAACAGTTTTATTCTCTAATTCTTAATTTTCAAGTAGTGTCTTCCCCGGGAAAAGAAAAGTCTAAATTTAAATAACAGCCGCGTAGATTGCGGACTGTAGATAGAGCTGGCAACCGGGTTGTAAAAAGGCGGAGCATGAGATACGGAGGGATTCGAGATGATACGAGTTGGTACGGCGTATAGCGTGGTGTGTGTGGATGCAGACGAAAATAGAAAAGGCGGACCATGTACATTCTGATTTATTATGTGTAATTTACGTCAATGGAGTTTATTTTATGATTTCTAAAGTTTTAGAATAAACTGGTTGTTTTTATCAAAAGATGCTTGCGTGTTCATTTTGACACCTTTACAACTAGATGATTACGAAATTTATTTTATTTGACTTTTTTTTTCTTCCAGATTTCGAGACCAATGCGAAGAGATAGTTTTTAACCTTCAAAATATCGATTTTTTAAATTAAATACAAGATATACATTTCATTTTTAGAATTAATTTAAAATAAATCTCATCAAAATCGGACGCAAATTAAGCAAACAGCGATAAAAAGGGGATGTGTTTACATTGCCATTTCTCCAAATTTGACGTTTTTTTAAATCCCTTTTTCTCTTTCAAATTTTTTTTCTCTGTCCGCATGATTACAAGAAACAGGTATTATCCAATTTGCTTAGAAATTATATATATGATGATCTAGAAACTATGCATGTAATAAACTTAAAATTTTAATTTAAAAAATATATATATACCACAAAATACTTTTGTCTGATTTAAAACAGAAAATATGAAATTGATATTTATCACTTCTTACAAGTAATTTTCGGTAAAATATTTTTAAAAGTTCAGATTTACTGCATAGAAACATTAAATAACTTTGCTTTAATAAAAGCAGAATGTTTCTGCAGGTGACTTAGTTAAAATTTTATCTTGCGGACTGTGATGATTATTAGTTATTTTTTAACTATAACATATCTTCGAAATCAAGTGTTTAAAAACCATCCAATACTACTAAAATAGTAATATTTTCATATTATGAAATGTTAAAGTATAAAAATTTAAGTTTTAAAATATGGAAACTTATTCCCTTATTAAACTTCAAAGTTATAGCAAAATAGTATGTCATTTTCACCATAGGAAACTACTATCTCCCGTTAAACATTAACATGTACAACTGTTATAAAGGAATTCAATCGATCTCAAAACTAAGAAAGGACGAAAAAACAATTAAAAAATTCGTAGCATACAAAATTTAACTGTTTTCGCAAACCAAGATTTTAACAAGAAAGATTAATCATGCATAAAGCATTGATTACGAAACACTTTTCAACTGAAATGCAATTTTGCGTAAACATCTCTAAAATACGATACATTCATCGGTGATATTTTTAAAATTATCATATAGTACAATAATTGGAAACTTAAAACTTCATCAAAAAAGGCAATGCTATAAAATCGTTTGCTTCTCTAGCTAAGTAAAATCAATAAATATTCCATTCATATTACTTATATTTCAAACTCCAGAGCTCAATAATTTTGCGTTAAAAAATTCAGCAATTCTTATACAACTCATCTTACAATTGCTTGTTTTGTTTACAATGTGCATACGTTAAAATTAGGCTTCGTTGTAGAAATAATCAAAGTTTAGTGATCATTTAAAATAAAAATGTTGTAATTGCGTAAGCACAGAATTTAGAAACACATAATATGTAACAATTAAGCGGTCTTTGGACGGATTCAACACTATATATAAATACAAGAAAGATCAATCATGCATAAAGCATTGACTATAAAACACTATTCGACTGTAATTTCATTTAAACATCTCTCAAATACGGAGATATTATTTTAATTATCACAGAACTACAATAGTTTATTTTACTTGTAAAGTTAAATCCATGGAGGTAAAAGTACGTTCTAACTCCATGCTTAAAACTTAATTCAAACTTCACTTTTCAACTATGTTGTAAAATGTTAAAAAGGTCTGAGTTACATGTGCTCATCATGTCGTTTGATAGCTCATCATATCATTTGATAGTTACCGATTAATCTTAATCATCCCCATGAAATATATAGATCATAACCACAGATGTAACAAAATAAGTTTTAGTCATTCACGCATGCATCGAACCAGCCATAGGGGGTGGGGGTGTCCCAAAATTATCAAGCACAAATCCGATCCATAGATGCTGCCATCTGCAATAGGAGCGCGATTCAAAGTTTGAAACCGTTCCCTATGACGAGTTCTATAACTACAGGGAATGTGATATATTGAAGAAAAACATATTTGAAAGACAACCATTAAAAATGCGATCGAGTAAATATTTCATTTTATTTTCTTTTGCTATAAACATTTTATTTCCTTTATCCGCTGTTGTACTATGTTGAATGATAAAATATGGTTTAGAATACCTTAAATGTATGTGAGAATAAAATAAAAATTGAAAATAAATAAATAAATAAATAAATAAATTATATATATATATATATATATATATGTATTATCATAACTATCAGGAATCTTACTCCCCATTACTGACATTTGATTCCTTTGAAACTTTCAATAACATGCTTACAAATGTTTTACAGTGATAAACACGCTTTTTCTGCATGGATTTTCATGTACTTTCAACTTGTACTTTTAATGTGTTGGATAAGGGATTTTTTTTTATTTGCGAAATGAACGGCTGCAAAAAATAAATAAATAAATAAATAAATAAAATAAATAAAAAGATAAAAAATAAAAATGCAATCCATTGAAAAAGAAATATATATTTTATTCATTTATTAAAAGAATGGCAAAGATGAATCTGTATTTACTTGTTTGAAACATTATATTTTTTTTCGATTTTCAAGTATGAGAACAACGGTGCTCATTAAGCATCGCCGTTTATAACTTTTGTAAGGTTGCCAATCGAAATCAAAGTGTAGAAAGAAAGCTGAAACAGAATCTTTTAAAAACAAGTTGAGTATCGTTTGACAGTTTTTGGAGTGATACCCAGAATTTCAACGAGTTTGACTTAAGGTAAGAGTAATGTGAAAAGATTGAGAAATTTTTGTAGTGTATTAGAACCCAAATTTTAAATTCATTTGACTTAGAGTGTGATACACGGTGCTCAAAAATTCGAATTCGAGCTTTCAACGGTAGAGTATGTTTCAGATACCCCTGAACTCTAAGCAAACATTATTGAAGCTATATGTGTGTGTCTGCTGTCAAATTGTCATCCACAATAGCAGCAGTCTCATTGCTGAAAGTCACCCTCTCTAGGTGTTTCAGCAAGATCAAACAAGAAAGATCAATCATGCTTAAAGCATTGATTATGAAACACTTTCCAACTTCAATGCAATTTTATTTAAACAAGTCTAAAATGCAATACATTCCTCGGTAATATTTTAAAACTTATCACAATACTACATTAATTTATTATATTTGAAAACTTAAACCTTCATCGAAAAAAATGAACTTCATTCAAATGACGGCATTGAAATATAAATTGCCTGGTTTAAACATCTCTAAAATGTGATACATTCCTCGGTAATATTTTTAAAACTACCATAATACTACGATAATTTATTATATTTGAAAACGTCATCGAAAACAACTGAAATTCATTCAAATGACGTCATAAAAAAAATAACACGCCTGGATCTCTCTATAAAAACATAATTTCATTCATAACATTTTCCCATTCATTTCATTCATCACAATACTATAATCATTTATTTTATTTAAAAATTAAGACCATGGAGCTACAAGTAATTAAACTCTATGCTTAAAACTTCACCGAAAAAAATCGTCCTTCTCGTTGTAAAATCAATGAATATTTCATTCATATCAGCAATGCAGACTCCATGGGCTAAATAATTTTGTGTTAAAGAAATACAGCAATTCTAATACAACTTATTCTACATATTTTGCTGTTTACATTTTACATAAGTGAAAAATAGGCTTCGTTGTAGAAATAATTAAATTTGGATGATCATTTAAACTCAAATATATTGTAAATGCGTTGTTTCAGTATGTAGATGCACAGAATTTAAGCAAAAATAAAGTGGCTTTAGGACGGATACAACACCCAATATGAATTAAAAAGAACTTAAAAAATCACGATTTTGAGACAAGATGGATGCCATATATCATTTTGAAGTGGGTCATGTGATCTTTTAATATCATGGTCACGTGATCGCTTCATATAAGAGGTGTAATTATAATTTTAATTTTTATTTAAAAAACTACTGAATATATTTCGCTGAATTTTTTTTTATATATTTTATGGAACAATTTAAATATTATCTAAAATTTTCGAAGCAATTTGTGAATTTTAAATCCGCTTAAAAAATGTTTGAAAAATTAGGTCCCATAGGGCTCAATGTATTTCATTTTTTCAACCCGGGTTCAATCCAAAACTAATTGGGTGATATTATTCATTTATATTCCCATAGGTCCTACCGACCGTCTGAACAACATACTAAAATTTCATTTTGATTAAGTCATTTTTACGGCAGTTATCGTGCTAACGGACAGACAGACAGAATAAACAAAGTCATAAACACTTTGTTGTAAAGTGTTTTTCTACGTCATAAACAACTTGTTGTAAAGTGTTAAAAAGAGGTTCATGTACTCTGGTACGATTCTTGGAAAAAAAAACTGGAATTAATCATCACCTTTTCCGTTTCCAAAGGGATCCAAATGATCTTAATTATTTCACAAAAATTCCTAAGATGGTTGCCTCTTTTGCTGCTAAGGCTAGGATAGGTCACATAGTCACCCAGGTCTACTTGAGTGGATTTCATCTAGTTGGCTTGTTTGCTCTGTAGAAAAGGAGACCCTGGAACACATCTTGTTTTTCTGCACTAGAGAGAACATTTTGAGAACTGTTTTAACAAATATTTGAAGCCTTTGTCTATTTTATCTGTCTTGTCTGATATACTGTTTATATATATTGCTTTATTGATCTATAGAAAACATCGTGAAATCGGCCGCTAATGCGCCAGACTCGCGTATCAAGTTGTATGTATGTATATGTATGTTAGTGTGTGTGTGTGTGTGTCCGTGAGTCTGTGGATGCGATATCTCACGAATGAATAGAGTTTCAAATAAAACTTGGTACGATTATTACAATCAGTGAATACTGGAACCCTATTGATTTTAAAAGCAATAGAATGTTCAGAGACTCCTAATTTTTGAAATAAATTTTGAAAAAAATCATTAAAAATCAGAACCTTCAATAATGTTGCAAAAAATTCTATTTCTTGTCTAATTTTTCATTAAAAAAATGCAAACTTTAGAACGCTAAAAAGCACCGTTATCGAGATACTGCACGTTTTCTAATAAATTTATAAAAAAATTAAATAAAATTATAATGTTAACTATCGTGAATACGACAAATTTGCTAACTTCTGTATAGTTATAATCTACTTGAGTTCTGACTTTTGATTCTTCAGTGCATAAAATTTGATCTGAAATTGAAAGTATAACTTATTTGAATCTAAAACAAACAACAAACATCAATTTACCTAACGACTAAGATTCGACGAAATAATCACGACAATTAAAATATTAAAATCTTTACTCGCAGCACTTCTCTGGAAACCCAAACCACAGTTACATTCGTAACATACAAAATCTATATACAATGTAATTATAATGCTAGAGATCCTATCAGTACTGAAACCTACACAATCACAATAAACATAAATTGCCTGCACGTAATTCGTAACATTTTAACGTATTTACTGAATCTCAACCGAACAGGAAACTAACTGATGCAATTACTTACGATACGACGATGATGAACATCTCTTGTAATCCACACACACGCCGTTATGTAGAATGGCAGATTCCTTGGCCTCGTAGCAGCATTTGTTGAACTAACAGGACACGTCCCAATTCATTGCAGAACTAATCATTTCCCATTCTTTTATTGCCGAATCTCAAAGTCCGCCAACTAACAGATCTGACTAACCACGAGAGTGAGATTCTTCTGAATTGAATTTGAATATATTTCCATACATAATAATACAGAATCTCAGTACATTATTTTTGTAGATCTAGTGTGTTCTATTCACGAGGGAAGATACTATTTGAAATAATTTTGTATTTTAATACCCAACAATTCACCCAAAGTCGTTTATTTGCTTGTCTGTCTATTTACAATGCTTGGAGATAAATTTGGCGACAATTTTACAAACTATCGCCAATTTTAAGAAATTTTTAAATGTCACCAAATTGATGAAATTGACGCCAAATTGAAGAATATTCAATATCTTAGTAAATGTTGTTTAATTTGATAATTCCTAACGCTTTGGGAAAATTAATATTCTTGATTCAAAATATAATAAGTTTCATGGTTTGTAGGACAGGTGCGTTCTGTTAGAGGGTCCAGGGGATCGTAAATTAATTGCGTTTTAGGGGATGACATAGTAATTATTTTTCGATAGGAAATCGTTTTAATCCGTATGGCAGGCTTAACATCCAGTTTTTTATACGCCCATTAAGCGATGATTAGATGCGTGTTATAGTAACGAGATTCGCATTTTTCAAATTAAACAACGAAATGTTGAATACAATATTGGCATATGGCAAACATTATAAGAATTGTAATTTTAAATTTCTGAGGTCTATTGATTGGAACGTTACCATTAGTTTTATATAATGAAATATCAGTTTCTAATTATTATAACAGTTTAATAAACAAACTATATTACTTAGCGGATACTAGCTATATTTCTAATTAAGTTATATTTGCGCAAAGTAAAAGTTAATTTGGTTAAACTGTGAAAGAAGCAAAGCTATTGAAATATGTAGGGAAAGTCATGTGCAGATCACATCAAATTTTTATGATTAACTTTCTTGCCTGTCTTTAAGTAAAACTATCGAATGCAAATCTTTAGACTATCGTTTTTTAAAGTGTGTTCCGCAAAACCTTTGGGATTCCGCGGCAATATTCCAAGGGTTCCGCGGCGTGAGAATTTCTTGTAAATTTTCTTAAAATTAAAAAATTTGGATGCATAATTTGGACGCATTGTACATTTTCTCTTTTTGAGTTCCGCTATTAAACTGAATTTCAAAAAGAGTTTCGAGTCCGAAAACTTTTGAAAAACACTGCTTTAGACAGTAAAGAATTCTGCTTTTTCTGTCCATCATTAAAGTTATATTTTCTAACTTTCTTGAGACATAAACCATTTATACAATGGAATATTTTTTCTGCAGTTGCCAAATTCTCTAGAGCAGATGGAGTATTTTTTCTATTGAATTGCTTGGAGGTAGATGCACCGAATCTTCTCAAGTTTTTCATCTTTTGCTCGACGACATGACACATAAATATTCCCTTTTGCGTGATCATTGGAGCAGTTGCAATTTCTGTGAAATACTACTCATTCTGCAAAATTTTATTTGGCATTCTAGAATTGTATAACAGGTTTGATTTATAAAGCAAGCTGAAGCCTAAAAGTAGAAAGGAGTAGGAATAAATCTTGGACAAGAATTGGATGACTGCAAATGTGGTATAGAGTTCTTCGTTGATATAACATTTCATTATAGCCGAAGCCACTCAATAGAGTGAAAGCCCCAGGCCGTCCGGCTCGTCCAGAGGACTTGGAGCAACCCACTCAATAGAGTGTAAATTTTCCGCAATTTGCTTTGTATTTACTATGAGGATATACTGATATGGTTAAATGATTAGAAAGTTATATCTCGCAACTGCCAAAGAATAGATATAGTAGTATATACAATTCTGGGCCATTGCATACAGTTATGTCAGCGTTATGTTGAAACCCATTTTCTAAAGTCTACTGCACTAACCATTATGTGTGAATATTTTACAAAGAGAATATATATCAGTAATCAATTCACTCGTGCTTCGCGCGTTCTCAATAGCTAGTGGTCACTAAATGTGACACCTACACACTAAATAAACGTTCTGAAAATCAAAAACCGTTTCAAATTTAAGCATAAAATTAGAACGGCGTACATTTTTGAGAAGCAAAAGGATGTACATTTTTTTATCCTGTCAATCCCGATTCGAATTTTCGATTTTTTTTGCTGACTTGGAAGCTGAGGCGAATCGAATAAGACCAAAACAGAGATTCAGACGACACAAATAAGGGAAAAGATGAACAGATAGACATCTTCCTTTATTAAATATGATGAATAGATAAATGTGAAGAATATACGTTTGCTTATATTTACTGTAGGTAAAATTTTATATTTTTGCGAATTCCTTCAGAAATCATACATGTAAATATTCCATTCAACATCGCAAATCTTTCCGTGAGGAAACACAAATAAACTAAAACAATATTCCCATATTTAGATAGGTGACAACCCCTCTTGATTTTTCGTTTTCCTCGTATGTTTATGTTAAGCATTTACCACATTGACCAACAGTGATGTTAAGCATTTACCACATTGACCAGTAGTGATGTTAAGCATTTACCACATTGACCATTGGACAGTGATTATTTCTGAAATTGAACAAATCTTTAAGGGAGTGTGACAACAAATATGAACAATGATTATTTCTAAAATCAAAATTGTGTCCAGAATTGCACTTTCTCCACTAACAGTATAGGAATAGGACTATTTTTTTTTGTACTTTCTTTATATACATTGCATAATGTATAAGGAAAGTATTTTGATGGAATTGAAAATTTGCATTCACGTTTTTGATGGAAGAGCACGTTTCAAGTATCACTGAACTGAACTCGAATTGAAAATTTTTGAGGTGATGTCCGTGTATGTCTGTGTGAGTTTGTGAGTCTGTGATATCTTACGAACGAATTTCGAAAATACTTTTGTACGATTATTATAATCAGTGAAAACTGAAACCTTACTGATTTTAATCGCAATCCAGTGTATCCCCTAATTTTTGAAGGATTTTCTGAAATAATAATTCAAAAATTAAGACCTTGATGAATCATGAATAAGAAATGGTGAATAATCATTAAGAGGTAATGAATAGCTAATCATGAATACATAAGTAAACAAGAATAGGCTCTGAATAGGTAAAATCTGTGAATAGATAAATGTTCTGAGTAAGTAAAATCTCTTATTGGGTAAAAGCTTTGAATACACAATGGCTCTAAATAAGTAAATGATCAAAATAAAAAAAAAACAAATAGGAAAAATCTTCATTAAATTCTAAATGGTCCTCGAAGTAATTAATAGCTCTGCAAAGGAAAAATATGTGATTAGTAAAATCTTTGAATAGTTTAAAGCTTTTAATGAGTTTTACATTTGAACTATGCGTGTCGGGATAGCCCAGTGGTTCATGCGAGAGAATCCGACGTGGTAGTCTCGAGTTACATCCTCGACGCCGCCCAAAACTATCCCCATGTCCACGTGGAGTATGGGCACTGTAAATCTGTAGGTTCAAAAGTCCTTTGGAGAAGTGATAGGCCAGGAAAGGAGCGTTCGGTCCTTGTGCCACCACACTGGGTTTCATTCTCAATTGGGTGAAGTGGAGAACCTTGGAGCGCCTAGAATTTTTAAACCAACAGAAATTCCCTTTACCATGAAATTTGGTTCTATGAGCTTGTTGTGGCCTAGTTCCAGATAGTAGAAATGTATGCAAAGAAGAATCTAAATAAAAAATAATTTTATTTACATGACTTAACAAGGTACAGTGCTACTTGCAACAGCGCAAAGTGCGTAGTTATCAGGAATCGTTCTGAACTTGCTTATGCTTGCATGCGAATCGCGAATTCAGCATATGCAAATAATGGTGTCCTTGCCAGACAACAAATAAAGTTCAATAACCTTTATTATTCTGAGATTTCTGCCGAAAAAATGCTTCCATAAAACAAACACACCCTCATTGTACCGAAACAGGGATTCGAAAATGAAATTTCCTACCATATCTAGTCGCAGTAGTAAACCAGTAAAGATGGTTCTTTCGATTCTTTTAATAGTTTCAATAAAAAATCTTATATGAGCAGCGCATGACTTATATGGTAGCGCATGCCTTATATAATACAATGAATATACTCCTTTTACAGTCAAAAAATAATGTATAAGATCCACTTACTTTGTTTTTAACGTTGAATTATACATTTGGCGATTTTCCGGCTGACAACGTGTAAAACTATTTCAAAGTACCCAAATAACTTACATTTCGCGCAACTCTAAATAAACAATTATCAATATTGACAGCATCCTCAATAAGCGATATAATCTATATATTAAAATACAAGATTTTAATAATTAATTCACCAATTAGGCGTCAGTTTAATTTATTTAGCGTCATTTTTGCAATTTTGACTATAGTTTCGTCAATCTGGGTCAAAATATCGTCAAGTTGGCGATACTTCGCTAGATTATTCATCTAGTTCTCCAAATGCATCACCAAGTGCTACAGACAAACGGAAAGGCGAACACTGCTTATACTCGTATCTCAGAAGGTATGCCCGTTATATGGACCGAAATCAGAATTTTCGAAACATTACTTTCCATTTGGCGTTATTTTTATCAATTTGGCGACATTTTTGTCACTTTGGAAACATTTAAAAAACGACATTTTCGTTAACTTTGAAACATTTAAAAAGTCGCCAAGTTGGGGACATTCCACCAAATTCGTTGCCAAAATCTCACCAAGCGTTATGGACGGAGAAATAAGTTATTCTTATAGCAGATAAATGATTATTGGTGTTCAAATACAAAAGTATTACCCAAAGTATTACTTTCATGAATGGAACAAGCTAGATCCACCAGAATGATGTCACCAAATTTATAGCATGATATTACATATGAAAAGTGAACATATTTCACAATAGTTAATATTTTTTATTTTATGTGATTTGTTGATAAATTCATTTGAAAAATATGTAATAACTCGAGAACGGTTCATGCTAGCGTTCTAAAGTTTATGTCAATTTCTTTTAATGAAAATTACATAAGAAATGACTATTTGCATAACTTTGTTAAAGGTTTATAATTTTTAATGATTTTTCCGTCGAAAACTCGAATTCGAATTCTCGACCCTGTCACAATATTTTCCTTATACATTATACTATGTATATAAAGTAAAAAGCGGATTTTAAACGATCAATACTGATGTTACTTTTGCGTCCACTGATATTTACCATGTAATATTTTTCTATGCGCACAGTTACTTGAAAGGGTCTGTCATATGGGGTCTGCAACGGTCGTCAAATAAATTCGTTTCGTACAAAATCATGTGTTGACTTGGAAATTTCCTTATGCAAAAAACATCCATATTTGAATAACGCAAAGGAGGTACCGGTCAAAGCTGCTGCACTTGCTGTCATAAGGTTTGAGAAGCATTACATAACCCGAATGGCATGAACACAAATTAAAATATTCCGAAGCGGCATAATCACGACTGTTTTCGGGACATCGTCAGATTCCACGGGAATCTGGTAGTATTCCGTCCCTACCAACTACAACGTTGAAAATACTTTTTATTCTTCAATGTTTTATACAAAATCTTGGATATAAGCTATAGGGTAACAATCTTAACAGCTTGCAGCTTGTCTGGAGTTAATGCAATGCTCGAAAAAGGTATAAGGACAACATATAATTGAATAAAAATATACTTTGGTTTCACTTTATCAAAATGGATGTTTGATATTTCTGACCTCTAATATGAAATTATACAATAACATTTACAACACATAAAACAACAAATATGAAACTTACAAAAGTTCACCTTATAAAGATTATCATTAAAGAAAATATTGAACAAAGTATATGGACATGCTTTAAATTACTTAACATTTCTCTTAATAATCAAGAAAACAACCTTTTTTTTTCAATTACTTAAATAAGCTGAGAAGTCATAGATGCTGAAAGTTCTTTTAAAGTGTCTATGGAAATGTTATTCGAAGCTTGTTTGATGGGTAACACAAGATCCTGTTTATACTGATATTTTGTGCTCTTTTTATAAACTTCTCGGGCTAGAAAGCCCCATAAATTTTCTATTGGATTGATATCGGGACTCCTCGCCGACCAATCAAGTAAATTTACTGAATTAGCTTCAAACCAGAGTTTTGCACTCTTAGAAACGTGTATGGAAGTGTTATCCTGTTGAAAAATATAATCTTCTGAAGTAATTTGTGGGGCCTCCGGTAACAAATGTTTGACTAACATATCAACATATTTGTCAGAGTTCATTTTGTAGTTGATAAAGACTATAAGCGTGGTTCCGTTTGCTGCAAAAGCGCCTCAAATCATTACTGTGCATCCACCGTATTGACGTTTTAAAAAACTTCTTTGGTTCTACGCAGATTATACCAAAAATAGCGAAAACCATCTGGCCCATCAAGATTGAGCTTCTTTTCGTCCGAATTCCGTCAATTTCTTTTCGTCCGAAAAGAAATTGAACTTCTTTCGTCCGAAAAGAAATTGAACTTCTTTCGTCCATCCATCCATTTTGGCCCTAGAAATATGTATTTTTTTTCAAAATCCTGTCTTCTTTCCTTATGTTTCTTTCTAAGAGGCGGATATGACATTAACTTTTCATACCAAAAATTCGGATGTTTATTCAAAACATTTTGACCTGTTCGTGTGGAACATTTTAAGTCCAAATTTCTTCTAACTTCATTTGCAGTTTCTTTTTTCTCGCAAGCTCTTCTTACAACCATTATTTTCTGTCGAAGAATAATTTCTGGTCTTTGAGAATTAATTAGAATTTCTGGTCTTCCAGTTCGTTTTTCATTCCATACATTCCAGGTTCTTTTAGAAAATTATAAATTACAGTTTTAGATTTTTTTTTCGAAATTTCATACCCACTCAATCCATATTCTTTAAAGGCAAGAATTTTCCCTTTTTCAAGGCCAGACAGATGAGTTCCTTTTGACATCGTACAAAAATCGTGAAGAAATGAGGCAAGTGTGAATTTTGTTTAGAAACCCAGTCTTTATATTTGAAATGGTCATTTTCTCCTTTCAAATATGCGCATTTTACTATAATTTTAAATGAAAAGTTGTCCTTATACTTTTTTCCAAGATCTTATGGGTTTAATATTTATAAAGTAAATTTATACATATTTATTTTTGGAAAATTTTTAACTAATATACTTGAAAAAGAACTTAATTTTATCAATATTTTTACTTAAGAAATTTGCATACTGTTCCGTCTAAAAAATTTCTAGATTTGGCGAGTTTTCGCTTGTCCTTATACTCTTTTTGCGCACTGTAGTCTTGTTTTATATAAACCAGTGGTCCTCGCGTCTGAATACAGTGATTTGTATCAAAGATTGAAAGACATTGGTCTCGATAAAACTCGGAAATATAGTTAGCAACTGAGTATATTGTGAATAGTTACTCAGCACTGTAAGTCCCACTGACGCTATGTCGTACTTCCTTTGAGACTGACTTTAGTACTGCTATCAAATAGTCTTTTAGTCTTTTTTCATATCGACCAATAATTTAAATTTGGCAAGAAAATCAGCATCTAAACTTGCACGTGAATCATTTCCAATTACAAAATCTCAAACAAATTTTCGATAAAATCCGAATTTTAAAATCAATCTTTTCGTTCAAAATGTTGTGATCACTGCATCGTTTGCTGTGTATAAAGGGCATTCTTCCTTTGCTAGGCTGTATATCCTTTACTTGGGAGAACATATATCATAGCGCCAGAAACGATGATGAATTTTACATGAGATAAATGGTCATATAAATATAAGCGACTATTTTCCAGGCATCTATTCATCATCGCAGAAATGATAAAGACATCTAGTTTTCTGTTGCAAATTTTCAAGACTTAAACACATATGAGGTTTCTTTTTTAATTTCCTGTGATATTAACAAACATCACCGTTTTTGGATTGCGATCAAAAAGTTTTACACACTATGTTTTAGCTCATGCGGAGTACGATCACGTTAAACATGTGGGTCCGTAAGTCCTTCCGAGAGGTTGGTGGTAGGGGAAGGAGGGTACGGTCCCTGTGGATGCCTCCCCCACTGGGTTCCGGTCTAAATTGGGTGGCACTTCCCGGCCGTCCAAACTGTTACCTTACACCTTTCTGGTAGGTCGGACGGTCTGGGCCTCAACAACAACAACAACACTATGTTTTAGCTCACTTTGCTGCTCATGCCCTCGGGTGAGTCGGGAGGCCTGGGCTTTCCACACCGTGTTTTATCTGAATAGAACACAACACCGTGTGACCTTGAATTCATGTAGATTGAAGTAAGCTGAATCCTCCTTTTATAACATCCACACATCGCTGACGAAGCACGTTGCAAAATCCGACTAAAGCATATTTTTCGCAAATCCGAATAATTTCCAAAATATTATTTTTGAGGTCCAAAACGCAACTCGTGCTGAAATCATATCCGCGGTCACCATTTATATGGAGGGTGCAATGGTAGAAATGCATACTGAGAAAGATCTAAATAAAATATAACTTCCTTTATAAGACTTAACTTAAAAGGCACAGTGCTACTTGCAACAGCGTAAAGTGCGTAGCTTTCAAGCATCGCTCTGAGTTTGCTTGCTTATGTGTGCCTGCGCAGAGGCATCGTGAATTCATAGTATGCAAATAATGGCATCTTAGCCATGAAAAAAAACCCAATAAAGTTTATTGTTCTGTGATTTCTGTACAAGTACTGCCTCCATAAACATAGCATTTGAACTATACAATGAAAAATGAAAATACGTATTTGTGATTTGACTAGGAATCATTTATTTTAATTCGTGATTTTAATTATTATTTAATAAACACGTCACACACTATTTCTAAATGTTATAAATATAGTTTCAGCGATTGCATACTCACTGAATTATAAAGCTTTAGTTTCAGTATATGTTTAATTTTTGTCCCTTTTCTATAAAAAAGAATTATGTAGAACTTATAAAACAAATCCGTAAGTTTAAATGGAACTGGAGAATTTCGGTTCTATCTGTAACAGTTACGGTACAGGGATTACTTACCATTCCATTCAGAAACAAGCCAGGCAGAAATGCAAAAAGAAATGTCCTATCGTGAACATAGTAAATCATTAATATGGATGACCTGTCGTGAAATGGAATCGCTGTCTAGAGTATGCTGCTTTAAACTCTGTATGCAGTTTGCTTCTTCAGTGTTGATGTAGTATAGTGAAACAACAATATTTTTAGCAGAAAGCTGTCATCCCTGGAAAGAATATCGATTATAAACGGACACCGTGTCAGAAAATATTTTGAAAACATAAATGTTAACTTATAAAACGTCAATATTATTAAGTAATGGCAAAGAAATATTTATAAATACAATCAAAATTTAACGTTAAAGAATTACGAGTTAAATTATTTTAGTATGGGTCAAATTACAGTAGAATGCGTTTATCCGGATCATCCGAGATCGGAGATGATCCGGTTGAAGAAACATCCGTGTAATCCAAAATTTATAATAATTATCTAGTAATAGCAATTTTTTACAAAACTAGACTTTCCTGGCCTTTATGTGATGGACTAAATACCCTATACCGGTTGAGTTCGTATGTTTATGGTTGGGTTTCGTTTTCAGTGGCTGATACGAACCACTTTGGGTGTTCTAGATCTGTTCGAATTTATCTTTACCTGTCAACTCGCATTTACTTCTTAAAGGTTGTTAAGAGTTGAGGGTAACAGATGGCACACACACACACTGAGGAAAAAAGCCCATAATGCTCTCGTAACAATTTTAATCACAAACAAATGGTTAGCTACTAATTGTTCTATCCCTGCTTCCTGCGTGGAATCATGGCAAAGTTGTATTCTCACAAGCATCAGTTTTACTTGTGGTTATTAATACATGCTTTATTTGCTGTAAATGCATTTTATTTTGAAATAAAACTTAACAATCGCATACCTTAGTATTAATAAAGAAGTTCTGTTATTCTTTTGCTACTTTTGAAAAAATTGTAGCAAAACTTAAGGTTAATAATATATTTTTAATTTCAAATTTATGTTACCAAAAATCTGATGTGGGCAGCACATGACTTTTCTCATATCATGTAATAACGTGTCTTCTTTCACAGTGAAATAATGGTGTACAAGACCCACAGAACAATGTTTTTAGTATTGAAGTAACAATTAATAATGTTTTAACAATGAAGTAACAATTAAAAAGTTATTAAAATTGGATTAACAATTATCAATGCTTTTATCATTAAATTTAATTGAAACTGGGCACTTTAAAAAGTTTCTAGTGTAAACTAGTGTCTTATTCATACCCACGTGCAAAATCCTCATCAAAACGTAATTGGCATTTAATTAATATCAATTGCATGAAATAATACTGATAAATTCTTAGACGTCAAAATACAAAACTATTACAAAATATATCTTCTCAATTGAATAGAACGAACTAGATTCAAGAGAAAGATGTTGCATAATATTGCATATGGGAAGTATATTTTATAATGCTTACTTCTGTTTTAATTATATGTAATTTTTTATAAATGTATTTAAAGAACATGCATTGTCTCGAAAACACCATCTCGAGCGTTTTAATGTTAGTATCATTCATTTTCTTATAACAAAATTGCGTGAGAATTGATTATTTATTTAACAGTATTAAACATCATTTAGCGATTTTTCAAACATTTATTTGAAAATTGTGTAATATCTCGATAACGGCTTAGGCTAATGTTCCAAAGTTTATTTCATTCGTTTTATAATAAAACATTACGCCTGAAATGATTATTTTTCATGATTTTCTGAAAAATTCATTCAAAAATTGGAAATCTTCCGAACATTTGATTGCGTTTAAAACAATAAAGTTCCATGGAACCCTATTGGTTTTATAATTAAATATTAACAGATAGTAATAATCGTACCGAATTATATTCGAAATGAGTCATTCGCTCGTGAGAGATTGCGTTCACAGTCTCAAGGATACATGCGCATCCTAACATACATGCACACACTAACATACACGCACATCATACACAAATACACATAGACACCGCCTCAATGATGGATTCGAGTTTAGGAATGCGGGAAACGTGCTTTTTCTTCAAAAATTCAAATTTAAATTTTCAACTCCATCACAATACTTTTTCTATACATTATACTATGCTTGTAGGGAAAATAAAAAGAAAAATAATCAAAAATTTTTGTCCACTTTATCTGGTAGGAGATTATACTGAATTAAATAGTAATTTAATTCAATATTTTAATTATTTCTTATCAGACTATATCGAATTAAATTATGATTAAATTATGATTAAATGATAGTCCCGTAAGAAGTTCTTAGAAATATTTTTAAAGAAGTTTAGTAAAACTCAAATGCAACATCTGTGCTTTGTACATAGTATTTTAGTAGATAAAACACATTATTTGAAGACAAGTAGAATTTACAGTAATAGACGATAGAATTTAATACTATCGCCTATTACTGTAAAGTAATAATATATATATATATATATATATATATATATATATATATATATATTATAACTGCTTCAAAGCGTCGAGATTTTAATCTAGAATATTGGGTGGCGTAAGGGATGATAGTCGTTTACAATCTGAAATTCTGATAACAATCTCTCGTCGAGGAGCGATTATCTATCCATGAAGTAATAATTTGAAAATAGCTAAGCAGACCGTCAAAGATTTATCAAATTAGACTTCAAAATTGATGAAACTGGATTAAAATTTCTAATATTAATAACTAATTTTATTATTATAATCTTCAAGATATTGAATGTTTGTAAATATATTCATCATACCTAAATCCTTGTTTACACCATCCGCGTGCAAACCACAATACATCTAAATATTACCTTTATATAGAAGATCGACCTTCAACTGATTCAGATTCCTTAGTTTCCAGGGATTACCATCATCGGCTTAGGCATCCATTACTTCTATTGAAGGATAAAAACTTTGTAGAGCGAATACGAAGTGTGTGGGACGCGTTTCGTATTCACTGCCTAAAGATGCGTGATAATTCTATACCACTAGTAGAATACGCCCTTTGCCTGGAAAGATCCCGATTGGTTCTTCCAACCGAAGCAAATAATAGGCTGTCAAGTCCACGAGAAACTCATAGTAAAACTAAAATTAAGGAAATGTTAACTAAAAAGTTGTCAAGACCCCACACAAACTGTTTGCAATTTACATTATTGTAAATAAACAAAATATTTTAAAAATTCAAATTAATGAAAGTAAGCGAAGGTTTTACAAATGTACATTATCTTAATGTAAATAAAAACGTTTTGAAATGTAAACTATAGTATATAAACAAAAGATTTAAAAAATTCAAATTAGTAAAAGTAAGCAAAGGTTCTTTTTTTCAAATGTAAATTATTTTAATGCAAACAAAAACTTCTTGAAATTTAAACTATAGTAAGAAAAGGGATTTTAAAATTGAAATTAGTGAAAAGAAGCAAATATTTTTAAATGTAAACTATCTAAATAATAACAAAAACTTTTTGAAATTTAAACTATTGAAAATAAACAAAGGATTTTAAAACTTCAAATTAGTGAGAATAAAGAGAGGTTTTTCAAATGTAAATTACACTAATGTAAATAAGAACTTTTGAATTTTTCTTTTAATTTCAAATGATCGAAAAGTAAAGAAAGTTTTATTTTAATTTAAATTACCGAAAAATAAACAAAGTAATTATGAAATTCAAAATAGTAAATCAAGGGTTTTCTTCATTGAAATAGGTGAAAATAAACAGAAGTGTTTGAATTATAAATTAAGAAAGAATAAACAAAAGATTTTTGAAATTTAAAAATTTTTCCATGACTATATATTATTGAAATCAGCCAATTTTGTTATGCAATTTATGTATTTAACTTTGTATTTCTTTTAACTTGTGTTTTCCGATTGAATGCATTGTTTTCAGTCATTTTCTTCTGGCAACCATCTACTTTCAAGTCGGATTAAAGAAATCGCGCCGAAATAGCGGCATTTTCTAAAGTTCAACGGCGGTCGATAAAGAACTCAATTACCAATTTTCATTACAAGTATTTTCTCTCTAACATATTAGTTGGTATGAAACAGAGCTGTCCATAAGGGGGCCACAACTTCAGTGGTAAGTAGGCGGGATCCAGAGGGGGTCGCCTCCAGTATTTTTTCTTGGGGGGGGGGGGGGGGGGAGAAGACTAGAAAAAGAAGAGAAAAATCAAATATAGAAGGTGCCGAGGATAAATGTTTGCACGAGGCTTGTGATAAATGTTTGTGGAGGGGCTTGTGATAAATGTTTGTAGGAGCTTGTGATAAATGTTTGTAGGGGCTTGTGATAAATGTTTGTAAGGGGCTTGTGATAAATGTTTGTAGGGGCGAACAATTTGCATGAATATCCCTGTATAAAGCATGGACCTATAAAATATGAGTTTAAAACTAAAATCCTAAAAGCTTTCAGAATATTTTCCCTGTAGATGTATTTCATAAAAATATATCCCATTTAGAATAAATATATTTATTTTCCCTTCCACACCACAAGGAACATAATATGCTACACTATATAAGATATTATTTGCGTTCTCTCTTTAGAAAACAAGACACTTAAGATAGATATATCGATTCAGAACGTATTCATAAATAACGAAATAAGCACGAAATGCTTTTGTCTTAACGGTATTGATACACGGTTTTTGCTCTTGTTCTTCCCTAAGAAATAGCTAGGGGATTGTCACAGAAAATATTAACTGTTTTCCTTCTCAATTATCTCCTCAGCAATTCTTTTCTTTGAACAAGAATTCATGAGAGCAATATAATATTACTACGGTGAAGATAATATTCAGAACAAATTCGCTTAGTATATATTTGATTTAAACAGAATTGGTGTTTTAATACGAGTATACACAGTTTTTATAATGATTTTATTTATGCATTCAGAGCTGTTATTATATTTAATATATGAAATTATTCTTCTAAAAATGTTTTTATATTTATTCAAACTAAAACTATTGTGTTATAGTTTTTACCATAGCTAGTATTATCTAATTTTTTCGCTATTATATACTGAACTTTTAAAATTCATGTGTTTGAGTATTGCTCCCTTCCTGAGAATCTTTCCTACCCACTTTCTTTCTAAAAACAGAATAGTCTGATAGAGAGAGCGCATACACTGTGAAATTGGCATATATGGGAATTGGCTGTGAATAAACAACATTTTTGAACATAAGTTTGATATATTTCTTAATTTAAAAAATATTCTGTGCATTTTTAAATGTAATTTATATTAATTTTTGCCCATCCGTCCCTCTCTTTGGTGCCGTTTTGTTGATGATGCTTATATTATTTGGGATGGTGATTTAAATGATCTCCTTCTTTTGTTCAAGGTTAATGATTTTTATCCTTCGATTAATTTTACTGTTGAGCACGAAAATAATTATTCCTTGCCTTTTCTTAATGTTCTGGTTACCCGTTCTGCTGTTGGTTTTCACACTTCTGTTTACCGTAAACCGTCTTTTACTAATTCCTGTATTCCTGCTAATTCTTACCATCCTATTTCCTCTAAAAAAGCTTCTTTTAACGCTTATTTTAATCGCGCTTTTAACGTTTGTTCTTCTGTTTCTACTTTAAGTGACGAAATTGATGTTATTTTCAATCTTGGCCATGAGGCTGCCTATTCCTTTGAATTTATACATAAGGTTTTTGCCCATGTTCGCCGTAAATTTTCTCAAATTGATACTAAACTTATTACTTTAAAAGATCGTTTGAATCATAAATCTAGTTTCCCGTACCATCCTAGGATTTTCCGTCCCTTTATTCAGTTCTGCTCTGAATTTGGTTTCAGTCCTGCTCACTCTAATGCTTCTTCTTTATTTAACCGGATTCGGACTGATAAGCTGGGTGATAAGGATGACTTTAAAAGCTTTGCTGGGGTGTATGTGGTTCCCCTGTTGTCCATCGATGGTAACTTTAAATTTTATATTGGCAGTACAAAACGTACTATTGGTATCCGTTTGGCAGAACATGCTAGGGATGTCAAAGGTGGTAAACTTTCTACGGCCCTTGATCATTTTGTTGTTAAAGAAAATTTCCGGCCCATTTTTGAAAGAACTTTCCTTCTTATGCGTTGTAATAACCCTCGTAATACTCTCCTTTTTGAGTCCCTCTTTATTTATGTTTACCGCGAGTCGATTTGTAATTTTGACACCGTTCAGATTTTAAGTTATGCTTGGCGACTCATTCTCGACTCCATGCAATTCAAGTCTCTTCATAGTTATCTTTGACGTCATCCTCTCGGGGATTGGACCTGATTGCCCCTATTTTTTAAAATTTTTTGAATTTGAAAATTCTGTAATAAAATTGTAAATTTTTACTGTTCTTTTCGTGATTTATGCTCGATTTTTTGAATCTGTGCAAAATGTTTTGTATTTTTAGATTCTCCTTAGATAAACGTAAGTTTATTGATAATTGTATTTATGCAAATTTGTCACCTTTTCTGGTCTATATATCAACGATCATTCCTATTTCCATGTAGCCACTGATGAAGAGCGTATTTACGCTCGAAAGCGCTCTGGCCTTTTAAGGTTTTGTACGTCTTAAAGAAGTGAAATAAAGACCTTCTATTATAGTTGTGTGCTTGTTGTTTCTGCTGGTAATTTATATTTTTCAATTTTCTAGAAATATGTTTGAAAAATTGAAGCTTTGTGAAATTGAAGCTTAAAACATGTGCAATATCTCAAGATTGGTCCATGCTAGCGTTCTAAAGTTTGTGTCATTAGTTTTCTAATAAACTATTACATAAATGATTATTTATATAACATTATTGAATGCTCTAATTTTTAATGAATTTTTGAAAATGTCATTCGAAAATTTGGGGGTCTTTTGAACATATGATTACGTTTAAAATTAACAGAGTTCAGTATTCACTAATTGCAATATCTGTATCAAATTTCGGTCGAAACACTTCATTCGTTCGTGAGATATCGCATTCGCAGGCTCACGAATACAAACACACTAACATACATACTAACACACATACGCACACACAGACATCACCTCAGAAACTGTCGATTCTCGTTCAGATATGCTTCATACGTGCTCTTTCGATGAAAACTCGATTTCCACTTTTCGACTCAGTCATAATACTTTCCTTATACATTGTACTACGTATATAGGGAAAGTAAAAAACCAATTCAAATGCAGAATAACATGCCGACGAGATGTTTCCTTTCGAGAGTAGAGGTACCCATGTATCAAATTTCATGCCTGTAGGTTGCTTATATTTTCCGCTATGTGACCAACAAACAAATATGCAAAGTGACATCTTCCTTTAATATTATAGATCGCTCCCTCACAATTTTGGGTATTTCACTAAATGAATCATATCTCAGTTTCTAATAATGCTAGAGCTTAGCTATACAGATTAAACTTCTAATCTTGAGAAAATAAGGCCGCGTTATGCCCGCGCCCTTGCAGCCAGCGTACTGAAAAGTTTTCAGTACGCTGGCTGAAATGTTTTCAAATGTCACAACGGTTCAAGGCGTGTTAGGTCTTCACTTAGGGTGTGTTTTCCGTTTGGACACCCGGTTGCAAACGAGCCAATGAAGGTCGCGCAACGCCCGCGCAGCGGGCGAAGGCGTGGTTTTAGGGCATACCCACTCGGCGTCAACAGTTACTGCAAGAACGCTATTACAAGTTAAGAGCGTTTTAAAAAAGCGACGGCACTGGTCGTTCAATGCGATTGGTGCTTTGTAAGCCCTTCCCTTTGTCTGTTTCCCCCTCTTGCTGACAAATTTGGTGTCACCTTGGCGACCTTAGCGTCAAATTTTGACAGCACTTTAGTAAAATGTCACCAAATCGACGGTAGTTCAATATCTCAAAAATTAAAAGCAATTTCCTTGATAATCTTTGTCACTTTGCGAGAATTATTCTTATAATAATCTTGATTCAAAATATAGTAAATAAGGGTTTTTATAATATCTAATTTGTTAATAGTGCGGTTATATTTCTTTTATATTTCTCAATTTTATATCAAAGACGTTCAATTTCTCGAGAACGGCTAATATTAACGCCATTTTCTATGAATTAACAATCCTTTTATCAGAATAAAATATATATTCACCAAAATATAAATGGAATGAAGAATAGAAATATTATGAAATGCTTATGCGGAGCGAATCAGCATACGGGACATGTGGATTTAAATGTAATATGTTGGAGAGTAAAATACATATTTCATATTTTCCATTGATTACTATGATTAAGTTTTTATTTTACACAAAAAGGCAAAATTTTCTAAATTAATTAAATATGTAAAACTTTTTACACCTGGGGACTATTTTATTTTTTCATCTATGTATAAAAAAATTCTAAATCAAATATGTAATACGGCCAATAAAAATGCAGAATAATATAATTATCAAAAATAAACGTATTTTTTATGTAAAAGTTTATTCTAGAGTGTCGACGCATTTTTTCACTTCCTCTTCAAACTCAGTTTACAGACATGCGATAACCTTTAATTTCGTAAACTTTATTTAAAAATTTTTGCAAAACTAGCTTTTTATAAAAACTAATTCTAAAAGTTCTCCGATATTCATTCTAGAGAAAAAATTCTAAAGAAATGTTTAGTCGTTGGAAATATACGTCCTGACTTAAATCTGATTATAGGAATTACTTTTCAAGTATTTTGCTTTGAGTATTTCTGAAAGAATATCGATACGATCAACTACTCACAATTGTCATTATTTATGAACGAATGAAAAATATAACATTTTGAGAATGCGTTATTATTTTTTCTGTAGTATCATAAATTTCATCAAAGTTTATTTTATATTTCATTTTCAGCTGTTATATGCAGTGGGTTTCAGTATAGTTGTCCTCTCTTTGAGTTTCAGTTATTGGTGTTAGGGACATATACCCAATTTGAAAGTTTGATAAATATAAATGCGAAATTCTTTCATTCTTTTCTACTTTATTTTCAAACTGTTATATATAGTGGGTTTCAGCATAGTTGACCTTATTCATTGACATTATTGAATGTCCTGATTTTTTTTATGATTTTTTGAAAATTCATTTGACAATTAGCTGGTCTTTTGAACGTTGAATCCCGTTTAAAATTAATAGGATTCCAGTATCTCGGATCATAATAATCGTACCAAATTAAGCTTGAAATATTCGATTCGTTCGTAAGACATCGCTTCCACAGTTCTACGGACACATACACACTAACATACACACAGATACACACACTAAGATATAAGGTAAGTGTACCAGTAGTGGGCCATTTAAGGGCATTCAATCAATTATCATTGAAACTTTAGGGAATTATAGCATAAATATATTTTTTTATCATTGATTAAACTCTTATCTATAATTATTATCACATCAAATTGCAAAAAAAATATTATTTTTTTTTTAAATAAAAAACTTTAACTTCCTTTATGTACCAGTAATGGGTCTATTAAATTTCTGATGTACCTATAGTGGATCCACCAAAAGTGGGCCACTCAAATAATGTATAAGATTTATTGAAAGTTATATTTCGCTATATATTATCATTAACATAATTTCTAAAATATATGTATAAAAAATGTACCTAATTAAAAGCGAATGTAGTTTAAATCTTACTTTACAATTTTTATTTTATTGCCAATTTTTTACAAAATGTGAAAAAGAAGAAGTGGAAGACTCAGATGAAAGTTTTTTGGTTCTCTTTTTCTTCTGATCTGCAATCATTCTTTTCTTTTCTTACATTTCATTTTTTTTCTTTCTCTTTCAGTTTTTTTCTCTTTTTTTCTGCGACTGTAGCAATTTTGATATCTTCTTTCTTCTTATAATATTGAAGCACTTGAAGAGAAGTCACAACTATAGGAAGCTTTTCTCGTCTTCTCTTACTCTTTATCTTATCACCCTCCCCCTCTGGCCAGAAAAGAACTCTCTTGAAGGGAGATGGTACATTTTTGGATAGAACTGCAATAGGATGGACAGTATTTAATGACATTGGATGCATTGCATCCCCAATAAGCTCAATTGAGCCTTCTTGAATATCAAGGTCCACCTCAGCAGATTCAACGGTACTTTCATTATGCTCCAGCTCAACAGGCTGGAGTATAATCACTGCATGTCGCCTCAACAGAGTTGACTGGTATGACCTGAAAAAATGGTTTTATGTTCGAAGTTTCCTTTGTCTCCAACCACAAATAGTAAAGGTATTTTTGCTCCACAGGGCCTTTCCATTCTCCTGTATTTTCTAAGAATGTTTCTAACTTCTCTTTTCCAATTTTTTCTTCCAAAATTAAAAAAAAACCATTTCTCTCTTCTTTTTCGGTGATATTGCCATTTTCTTGGATTTTAGTTCAGTTGCAACAATCACTTTTTTGGCTCCCATGGAAATAGTCTACATGCCTTGAATCCATTGGCAATAGTTTCAGGAGTTAAGCGATCTATTGCTGATTTTAGGACCATTGGAAAGTTATACTTCTGTAACTGGTGGCCTTCGTGACTCATTCTGAAATTCACTACTTCCAGTCGCCAAGCGCTTTTAAGGGTAGGGAAGACAGCAACATCCATTGGTTGGATAAGGTGTGTGCAATTTGGGAGCAAAGCCACCATTTCAATTCCATGAGCCATGCAAAAGGTGGTTAGGTGCAGAGATATGTGTGAAGAATGTCCATCCATAAATAAAACTATAGGTTTCTGTATACCCTGCTTACATAAATATGGCTCAAAAATATTTGTCACATATTCGTAAAATTTCTCTTGAGTCATCCAGACATTTTCTGACTTTCCAATAGCCCAATCAGCATGGCCTCTGCCACTTGTTGAGGAATTCTCTCATATCTCTCATATCTTACATACACATTAACATAATATACATCCACACGCACATATATTAGCATATACACATACATACACATTACCATACATATGCACACTAACATACATGCATATATACTAACATACACACACTAGCATACATACATATACACTAACAAACACACATTAACATACATAGATACAAACACATTAACATACATATATACATCCACACTCTCACACATTAGCATACATGCACACACATTATTATACATACATACACGAACATACATACATGCACACACTTTAGCATACATACATACATACACACACACACACACACACGCACACATATATATATATACACACAGCACCTCAAAAATATTCAATTCGGGTTCAGGGATACATGAAATGCGCTATACAGCGAAAAATCGAATTCAAATTTTCGACCCCGTCATAATAAACTTTCCTCATACAATGTGTATACGGAAAGTCAAAATTGGAAATGTTTTTCCTATAAATACAAGGTCATCCATTAATATAATTCCGCTTATACGTTTTATGAAGTCTAATTTCAATGTGGAGTCTGCCCCTGTGCACAAGTCAATAATTGCGGGGAAAATCCGATTCCAATTTTCCCTATTTTGGTAGTTCTTTAAATTGTTTCTATTGTAAACATCTATGATTTTGCAGAAATTTACATTGAGGGTGTTTTCCCCTTTAAACTTGTTTCTGTGTAGTACAACTTTTCCTAACTTTTTTTCCCTTAGTGGACCGTATAAAAAGTTAGACACCTAACCCGCCTTAAAAAAAAAAGAAAAAATCCACTCACAGGGAAAAATACATGAAATAATTTCGCATTTAATTTAAGTAAACTTTCAAATTAGACGCATATGTCTAAAACTAATTACCGAACTGTTTTGAAATGTGAGGTCAACTATGCTGAAACATACTGTATACGGTGAAAGGTAATGAATAGTACGAGTTTTTACATAGAAATAGCAGAGTGAAATTAATTTTACAACATTTTATTGAATATGTAGGCAATTCGGCTTCTAGGATGTATTAAAAGAATGAACACTATTGCGTAAAAATATTAATATACCTCATATTTTAAAAAATAAAAAGACGTTATGTACACATTATAAATTATGTTGAATATAGGAATCATAAGAAGATCCGTAAATACTAAAATAACTTTATACGGAAAGAAGCACGAGTGCACACATTACGTCTATATTTAGTAATATGACCATAGTCTATTGAATAAAAGCTATTGTAGCATCTCTAGGGGAAAACTCAAAATGTTAAAATTTCAAACTTGGAAACAAAGCGACACAGCCGAAGAAAATCAAATTACAAAGTTGTAGAATATTGTCTAATTAGTAGAAATCAATATCAGGAAAGAACAAAACGCGTATAATAAAGGCCATAAATATCTGTTGAAAATACGTATCATCAAGGTGTGTAATACGGTAACGCCGGCAACTCTTTTCGAAATACCGCTACAGTATTCTTTCTCAAATCCAAATGTACATTGTTACTGAAGGAGGACATTTTGAACAGACTGTACATTAGATTCCTGTGCATGCAAGTGTTATTTACTCTTTTAGCATTCTCGAATAAAACAATTATTCGCCAATAATCATATTGTATCAAATAAATGCCTTCTGTAACAGTTTTATTGGCGATTTCTACTATTTCGACAATGCTCTACAACTCTGTAATTTGCTTTTTTCGTCTATAGCGCTTTGTTAGAGTTTGTTATCCTACCTTTTTAAATTATTCATTAGGGGCTCTGTAATCCACTCTATTCGAACAGATTTAGACACTTTAATGCAGATAGACCTAACGTCTATACACTCATAGCTCTTTCCTTACAACGTTATTAGGTGCTTAAGAACTCTCCTAGGAACCTTGTACAACCACAACTAAAGAATCCAATAGAAATTAACAGGATGTGGCTCCACTCGACTTTTTCATACCAGAATCCATTTTTAGCAACTTTGGTATCATAAGTCCAAATGATATGTTATAGCGTGTTATGTTTAACTTTAAAGAGCTTGAAAAAAATATTTCGATTGATACTATACTTGACAATGTATCCCCCCCCCTTGGGGCTGGTAATTTGCCCCCCGAGGGGGGCTAATAATATCACGAACAAAAACCTTGTATCGCTGCTATTTTCCACAGCAGTGATTGAAGCTATAACATCTCGTGATCATTGAGCCATGATCATTGAGCCGTCTCGTGATCATTGAGCCACTTTATGCATGATTATATCAAATTTTGTCCTATGCTGCGATGTTGAAAAATATAAAACTTCAAATAAATTGCAAAATTTTCACTCGAACTTTAAAAAAAAATCTATCTAGTTCTAGATTTTATGATAACAAAGCCGGATATAAAGTTTCGTGAAAATCCATTAATTTTTGTGGCCGCTATCGTACATACAAAAAATCGACCATAGATATACAGACAGACGACGGACGGACATCATCCCAAAAATAGTCAAAAAGTGTTAAGGAGCTCTTAAAACATATATTGCCATCAAAATCTCGAAATCAAAATCTTAGTGAAAACAATACTTTCTCAATACTACGTATGAGAAAGTAAAAATCTGCTGTGGGCAGGCAGCACGTAATTTTCATTACAGTTACTCAAATTTATCTTCTTTTTTTCCTTATATATATACACTAGCAGCATACCCGTTCTTCGTACGGAGTATATAATATAAAGAAATTTATAATTCGCAATCATGTGCAAATTCTGTTAAAATATTAAATTTATTGCTGATAAAGAGAAGTTTAAGAATATCTGTTCTCACTATGCAAAATTATATTCACGGGCAGATCTGAAGAATAAAACATCCTGTCCCCTTTTGTAAGTAAATTTACAAAAAAAAAAGGAATTGAATCAATATATGCAACCCCGTACTACTTATATTGTCGCAGATTAGAAAATATGCCAGTGTGTTAGTAGAAGCTTACCCGTATTGCAAAGTCTCAAAAATATTTGCCAAAATAAAAAAGATGACGTAATAAATTGAAAGTATCAAAAATCCCCGTAATCTTAATACCAGAAGGTCGTAATTGATTCCAATATATGCCAATATATATCAAAATATATGCCAATATACCTGTACTACTTATATTCTCGTGGATTAGAAGATATACCCATGCATTTGCAGAAGATTGCTCGTACAACGTACTATATATGAGTTTCAACAATTTTCGTCATAATAAAACAATTCCATAATAATTTGAAAATATCTATAATCCCTGAATCAACAGTCCCCGAAAATACCAATAATAGTTTAAATCTGAAGACCGTAATTGATCCAGTCAAAAATGCAATGTCAATGAAATTTATTTTATATACATATTTTTATTATTCAAATCGGAAAAGATTTAATAAAAATCGTATGCCGCATAACATATTGAATCCGTTGCTAAGCGACATGATATCATTTGCTTCAAATAAATTGATAGAAATCATATCATCTGAATAATGCAATCTCCATGGAAGGTTTGGCGACATTTCGTCAATTTAGCGATAACTTAAAAAATCGCCAAATTTATCGCCAAGTGGGACTGTAGAACTGATAGTCCCATTTTGCGACAAATTGACGAAACATCATCACAATACTATCCCCTGGGGCCAACGGCCGTACCGTGCTGAAAACACCGGTTCTCGTTAGATCACCGAAGTCAAGCAGCATCGGGCGCGGTTAGTACTTGGTGGGTGACCACCTCGGAACACCGCGTGCTGTTGGCCATCTCGGGTGCGGTATCCCCGTGGTTTGCGCGCTAGATTTGCACGCTACCACAAATGCCGCCGTGTTCATGCGGAGTACGATCACGTTAAACATGTGGGTCCGTAAGTCCTTCCGAGAGGTTGGTGGTAGGGGAAGGAGGGTACGGTCCCTGTGGATGCCTCCCCCACTGGGTTCCGGTCTAAATTGGGTGGCACTTCCCGGCCGTCCATACAGTTACCTTACACCTTTCTGGTAGGTCGGACGGTCTGGGTCTCAACAACAACAATACTATCCCCTAACAAAACACAATTAATTTCATTTAGTAAGCGCGATTTTATCAATTTCATGATATTTTTATGGATTTAAAAATATTTTTACCAATTTGGTGATATTAAAAAAATTCCTTCAATGTGTTACTAAGTAGGATGGATGAACTGACCGACAAATGCTACAGAAACATCATTTCAGTACTCTATTCTAAAAAAACAAATTTAATTTCATTGATTGATTTGGGCCATTTTTATCAATTTGGAGACTTTTCCACTAATTTGATAAAGTTTAAGAAAAGTTACCAAGTTATTTATAGATATTCCGCTAAATCCGTAGCTCTGAATTTGCAGATCTGAAGAATAAAATATCCTGATCCCTTTTGTATATACTAAATGAAAACACTAAAATTGTATAAGATACACCCGTTCTACTCTTTTTTTGTTTCAACAATCGGCTAAATGAATTTATTGGGTAAACACAATATATGAGTTTATTAGCTAAACACAATATATGAGCTTGAAACCTCTTTGCTTAAATAAATGAAAGTGATGTACGCAGTCCGCAATATATAATTAAAATAACAATCAAACCGTTCATTTATAAGATATATTTTTACATCCATTTATTTATTATACAAATAGAAAATATAATAATAAATATTACCAACACATTTAATTTCATTCCATTGCCGAACAACATGATATAAGATAGAATCTTCCTCATAAAAGGTGAAATTAAATAGCCATTTTGACTTCTTTATACTCTTCATCGTTGAGTAAAAATTTGTGAAAGATGAACCATGGAGGTAGATTTTTCCATTTAAATTCATGTTTCAAACAATTCATGCTTTCCTATAGTGACTAATTAATGCAAAAATCCTGTACTAAACTCGGAAATTAAGTTTTATTTCATTTTGGCGTTTTGAACAAACGATTTTCATCCTTTCCGTTTGGATAAACCACGGAGTTGGAGAGTAGATCTTCTAAGAAAAAGTTCCGTTTTTCATTAATATCTCGACAATCCCTGGTCTTAGAAACTTGAAACTTGGACAAAATTTATGGGGGGCTATTTCAAGGCTATCTACAAAATTTCATTAAATTCGGTTCAGCCGTTTTTCCGTGATGATGAGACAAACGAAAATTTCGTTTTTTACTAATATCTCGAGAACCACTGGTCATAAAAACTCAAAACACGGACTAAATTTTTAAGTGGGGCTATTTCTAGGCTACCCACAAAATTTCATCAAATTCGGTTCAGCCGTTCTCCCGTGATGATGGGACAAACAGACAGACAGATTTTCATTTTTATTTATATAGATTAACTAGCAGCATACCCGTTCTTCGTACGGAGTATATAATATAAAGAAACTTGAAATTCATAATCATGCCCAAATTCTTATAGTATACTAAATGACATGTTTAATCAAAATATTCTGTTAAAATATTTAATATAATGCTCCTAAAAAGAAGTTTAAGAATCTCTGTTCTCGCTATATAAAATTATCTTCATGGACATATCTGAAGAATAAAACATCTTGGACCCCTTATGTAAGCAAATATAAAAAAAAATATGGAATTGAATCAATATATGCAAAATAAAAGCGTTAAAACTGTATGGGACCCGTACAAATTATATACGCGAATATTAGAAAATATAACCTGTATTAGTAGATTACATGTATAAATTGAAAATACCAATAAACCCGTAATCCTTAAATCTGAAGACAGTCATTTATTCCAATATATGTCAAAATTAAAGTGCTAAAATTATATGGGAAGATATACACGTACTACTTATAATGTCCGATTATTAGTAGAAGATTACCCGTATTGCAATATGAGTCTCAAATGTTTTTTGGTAAAATACAACAGACGACGTAATAAATTGAATATATAATTAATCCCCTTAATCTTCATACCAGAAGACTGTACTTGATTCCAATATATATGCCAATATATGTCAAAATATATGCCAATATACCTGTACTACTTATATTCTCGTAGGTTAGAAGATATACCCGTGCATTCCTAGAAGATTACTCGTACAACGTACAATATGCGTGTGTCAGCAATTTTTGCCGCAATAAAACAATGGCGTAATAACTTAAAAATATCAATAATCCCTGAATCAATAATTCCGGAAAATATCAATAATAATAATGTTTAAACCTGAAGAGTATAATTGATATTATCCAGTCCAAAATTAAATGGCAATGAAATTTATTTTATATACATATCTTCATTATTCAAATCGGAAAGGATTTAATAAAAATCGTCTGCCACATAAACACATTGGATTTAAATCCGTTGCTAAGCGACATGATATCATTTGCTTCAAATAAATTGGTAGAAAAAATATCGTCTAAATAGTTATATTTCTATGGAACATTTGGCGACAGTTTCGTCAAATTAGCGACATTTTAAAAAATCGCCAAATTTATCGCCAAGTGGGACTGTAGAACTGACAGTTCCACTTTGCGACAAATTGACGAAATATCATCACAATACTATCCCCTAACAAAAAACAATTAATATCATTTATGTAGCGCAATTTTATCAATTTCAAGATATTTTTATAGATTTGAAAACATTTTTATCAATTTGGTGACATTTTAAAAATTCGCTAAATGTATTACTAAGTAGGATGGTTGGTCTGACAAATAAATGCTAACCAAACATCATTTCAGTACTCTCTTCTAACAAAACAAAAAAAAATTTCATTGATATGTAGAAGACCCAAGCCACACGACCAACCCGAAGGTTTATGGCAGCTGTTTGTGTGTTGTTCATATCAATTTGGCGACATTTCCGTCAATTTGGCAAAGTTTAAGAAAAGTTGTCAAATTAGCGATATCCCTCCAAATTCGTAGCTTTGAATTTGCAGATCTGAATGAAACATTCTTATCCCGTTTCAATATACTAAATGAAAACACTACAATTGTATTAGAAGATATACCCGCTCTACTCTTTTTCAGTTTCAACAATCGACTATATGAATTTATTGGCTAAACACAATATATGAGTTTAGTAGCTAAATAAGATATAAGCTTGAAAACTCTTTGCCAAAATAAATGCAATTGATGTTCGCAGTCAGCAATTAATATAATTAAAAGAAAAATCAAACCGTCCATTCATAAGATATACTTTTATATCCATTTATCCATTTATTTAGTATTTAAATCGAAAAAAATAATAAAAACATTAACAAACACATTTAATTTAATTGCGATGCCGAGCAACATGATATATCCTCCTAAAATGTTAAAATTTATTAACCACTAACAGCACACCCGTTATTCGTACGGAGTGTATAATTTAAAGAAACTTAAAGTTCGCAATCATGTGCAAATTCTGTTAAAATATTAAATTTATTGCTCCTAAAGAGAAGTTTAAGAATATATGTTCTCACTATGCAAAATTATCTTCACGATCAGATCTGAAGAATAAAACATCCTGCCCTCTTTTGTAAGCAAATTTACAGAAGAAAAAATAGGAATTGAATGAATATATGCAACCCCGTACTAATTATATTGTCGCAGATCAGAAAATATGCCAATGTGTTAGTAGAAGATTACCCGTATTACAATATGCGTCTCAAAAATATTTGCCAAAATAAAAGAGATGACGTAATAAATTGAAAACATAAATAATATCCGTACTCTTTATACCAGAAGGTCGTAATTGATTCCAATATATGCCAATATATATCAAAACATATGTCAATATACCTGTACTTCTTATATTCTCGTAGATTAAAAGATATACACGTGTATTTGTAGAAGATTCGTACAACATACAATATATGAGTTTAAACAATTTTTGTCATAATAAAATAATTGCATAATAACTTGAAAATATCAATAATCCTTGAATCAATAATCCCCGAAAATATAAATAATAATAATTTTTAAACCTGAAGACCGTAATTGATATTATCCAGTCAAAAATGCTATAAGAAAAATCAAATCGTTCTTTTCTAAAATATATTTTTATATCCATTTACTTATTATTCAAATCGAAAAAATAATTATAAACATTAACAGACAGATTTAATTTAATTGCGTTTCTGAGTAACATGATATAAGATAGAATCTTATAACATGTTAAATATGTCATGTCTTATAACATAAACTGCGAAATTAAATAACGATTTTGATTTCTCTATACTTCTCATTGTTCCGTAAAAGCGTGTTTTAAATAAACCATGAACCATGGAGATAGATTTCCCCTTTAAATCATGTTTCAAACAATTCATGTTTTCAGAAAGTGACTAATTAACGCAAAAAATCTCCCATCAAACTCAGAGATTAAATTTTAATTCACTTTCAAACGATTTTCAAGCTTTTCGTTTGGATAAACCACGGAGTTAGGGAGTAGAACTCCTAGGAAAAAGTTCCGTTTTTCATTAATATCTCGACAACCCCAGGTATTAGAAACTCGAAACTGGGACAAAATTTATGGGGGGATATTTCAAGGCTATTCACCAAATTTCATTAAATTCGGTTCAGCCGTTTTTCCGTGATGATGAGACAAACGAAAATTTCGTTTTTTACTAATATCTCGAGAACCACTGGTCGTAGAAACTCAAAACACGGATATAATTTTAAGTGGGGCTATTTCTGGGCTACCCACAAAATTTCATCAAATTCGGTTCAGCCGTTCTCCCGTGATGGTGTGACAAACAGACAGACAGACAGACAGACAGATTTTCATTTTTATTTATATAGACTAGCAGCATACCCGTCCTTCGTACGGATTATATAATATAAAAAAACTTATAATTCTCAATCATGTGCAAATTCTGAAAAAATATTATATTTATTGCTCACTAGCAGCATACCCGTTCTTCGTACGGAGTATATAATATAAAGAAACTTGAAATTCATAATCATGCCAAAATTCTTATAGTATACTAAATGACATGTTTAATCAAAATATTCTGTTAAAATATTTAATATAATGCTCCTAAAAAGAAGTTTAAGAATCTCTGTTCTCGCTATATAAAATTATCTTCATGGACATATCTGAAGAATAAAACATCTTGGACCCCTTATGTAAGCAAATATAAAAAAAAATATGGAATTAAATCAATATATGCAAAATAAAAGCGTTAAAATTGTATGGGGCCCGTACTAATTAGATACGCGAATATTAGAAAATATAACCTGTATTAGTAGATTACATGTATAAATTGAAAATACCAATAAACCCGTAATCTTTAAATCTGAAGACAGTCATTTATTCCAATATATGTCAAAATTAAAGTGCTAAAATTATATGGGAAGATATACACGTACTACTTATAATGTCCGAATATTAGTAGAAGATTACCCGTTTTGCAATATGAGTCACAAATGTTTTTTGGTAAAATACAACAGACGACGTAATAAATTGAATATATAATTAATCCCCTTAATCTTCATACCAGAAGACAGTACTTGATTCCAATATATATGCCAATATATGTCAAAATATATGCCAATATACCTGTACTACTTATATTCTCGTAGGTTAGAAGATATACCCGTGCATTCCTAGAAGATTACTCGCACAACGTACAATATGCGTGTGTCAGCAATTTTTGCCGCAATAAAACAATGGCGTAATAACTTAAAAATATCAATAATCCCTGAATCAATAATTCCGGAAAATATCAATAATAATAATGTTTAAACCTGAAGAGTATAATTGATATTATCCAGTCCAAAATGAAATGGCAATGAAATTTATTTTATATACATATCTTCATTATTCAAATCGGAAAGGATTTAATAAGAATCGTCTGCCGCATAAACACATTGGATTTAAATCCGTTGCTAAGCGACATGATATCATTTGCTTCAAATAAATTGGTAGAAAAAATATCGTCTAAATAGTTATATTTCTATGGAACATTTGGCGACAGTTTCGTCAAGTTAGCGACATTTTAAAAAATCGCCAAATTTATCGCAAAGTGGGACTGTAGAACTGACAGTTCCACTTTGCGACAAATTGACGAAATATCATCACAATACTATCCCCTAACAAAAAACAATTAATATCATTTATGTAGCGCAATTTTATCAATTTCAAGATATTTTTATAGATTTGAAAACATTTTTATCAATTTGGTGACATTTTAAAAATTCGCTAAATGTATTACTAAGTAGGATGGTTGGTCTGACAGATAAATGCTAACCAAACATCATTTCAGTACTCTCTTCTAATAAAACAAAAAAAAATTCATTGATATGTAGAAGACCCAAGCCACACGACCAACCCGAAGGTTTATGGCAGCTGTTTGTGTGTCGTTTATATCAATTTGGCGACATTTCCGTCAATTTGGCAAAGTTTAAGAAAAGTTGTCAAATTAGCGATATCCCTCCAAATTCGTAGCTTTGAATTTGCAGATCTGAATGAAACATTCTTATCCCGTTTCAATATACTAAATGAAAACACTACAATTGTATTAGAAGATATACCCGCTCTACTCTTTTTCTGTTTCAACAATCGGCTATATGAATTTATTGGCTAAACACAATATATGAGTTTAGTAGCTAAATACGATATAAGCTTGAAAACTCTTTGCCAAAATAAATGAAATTGATGTACGCAGTCAGCAATTAATATAATTAAAAGAAAAATCAAACCGTCCATTCATAAGATATACTTTTATATCCATTTATCCATTTTTTTATTATTTAAATCGAAAAAAAATAATAAAAACATTAACAAACACATTTAATTTAATTGCGATGCCGAGCAACATGATATATCCTCCTAAGATGTTAAAATTTATCAACCACTAACAGCACACCCCTTATTCGTACGGAGTGTATAATTTAAAGAAACTTAAAGTTCGCAATCATGTGCAAATTCTGTTAAAATATTAAATTTATTGCTCCTAAAGAGAAGTTTAAGAATATATGTTCTCACTATGCAAAATTATCTTCACGATCAGATCTGAAGAATAAAACATCCTGCCCCCTTTTGTAAGCAAATTTACAGAAGAAAAAATAGGAATTGAATGAATATATGCAACCCCGTGCTAATTATATTGTCGCAGATCAGAAAATATGCCAATGTGTTAGTAGACAATTACCCGTTATTTGCCAAAATAAAAGAGATGACGTAATAAATTTAAAACATCAATAATATCCGCACTCTTTATACCAGAAGGTCGTAATTGATTCCAATATATGCCAATATATATCAAAACATATGTCAATATACCTGTACTACTTATATTCTCGTAGATTAAAAGATATACACGTGTATTTGTAGAAGATTCGTACAACATACAATATATGAGTTTAAACAATTTTTGTCATAATAAAATAATTGCATAATAACTTGAAAATATCAATAATCCTTGAATCAATAATCCCCGAAAATATAAATAATAATAATTTTTAAACCTGAAGACCGTAATTGATATTATCCAGTCAAAAATGCTATAAGAAAAATCAAATCGTTCTTTTTTAAAATATATTTTTATATCCATTTATTTATTATTCAAATCGAAAAAATAATTATTAAAATTAACAGACAGATTTAATTTAATTGCGTTTCTGAGTAACATCATATAAGATAGAATCTTATAACATGTTAAATATGTCATGTCTTATAACATAAACTGCGAAATTAAATAACGATTTTGATTTCTCTATACTTCTCATTGTTCCGTAAAAGCTTGTTTTAAATAAACCATGAACCATGGAGATAGATTTCCCCTTTAAATCATGTTTCAAACAATTCATGTCTTCAGAAAGTGACTAATTAACGCAAAAAATCTCCCATCAAACTCAGAGATTAAATTTTAATTCACTTTCAAACGATATTCAAGCTTTTCGTTTGGATAAACCACGGAGTTAGGGAGTAGAACTCCTAGGAAAAAGTTCCGTTTTTCATTAATATCTCGACAACCCCAGGTCTTAGAAACTCGAAACTTGGACAAAATTTATGGGGGGATATTTCAAGGCTATTCACCAAATTTCATTAAATTCGGTTCATCCGTTTTTCCGTGATGATGAGACAAACGAAAATTTCGTTTTTTACTAATATCTCGAGAACCACTGGTCGTAGAAACTCAAAACACGGATATAATTTTAAGTGGGGCTATTTCTGGGCTACCCACAAAATTTCATCAAATTCGGTTCAGCCGTTCTCCCGTGATGGTGTGACAAACAGACAGACAGACAGACAGACAGACAGACAGACAGATTTTCATTTTTATTTATATAGATAAAGAGAAGTTTAAGAATATCTGTTCTCACTATGCAAAATTATCTTCACGGGCAAATCTGAAGAATAAAATATCCTGGCCCCTTTTGTAAACAAATTCACACACAAAAAAAAGAATTGAATCAATATATGCAACCACGTACTACTTATATTGTCGCAAATTAGAAAATATGCCAGTGTGTTAGTAGAAGCTTAAACATATTGTAATATGAGTCTTAAAAATATTTACCAAAATAAAAAAGATGACGTAATAAATTGAAAGTATCAAAAATCCCCGTAATCTTAATACCAGAAGGTCGTAATTGATTCCAATATATGCCAATATATATAAAAATTTTGCCAATATACCTGTACTACTTATATTCTCGTAGATTAGAAGATATACCCGTGCATTTGTAGAAGATTACTTGTACAACGTACTATATATGAGTTTCAACAATTTTCGTCATAATGAAACAATGACATAATAATTTGAAAATATCAATAATTCCTGAATCAACTGTCCCCGAAATATCAATAATAATGATGTTTAAACCTGAAGACCGTAATTGATATTATCCAGTGAAAAATGCAATTTCAATGAAATTTATTTTATATACATATTTTTATTAGATTTAATAAAAATCGTATGACACATAACACATTGGATCCGTTGCTAACCGACATGATATCATCTGCTTCAAATAAATTGATGGAAATCATGTCGTCTGAATAATGTGATCTCCATGGAAGGTTTGGCGACATTTTCGTCTCCATGATATTTTTATGGATTAACAAATATTTTTATCAATTTAGTGATATTAAAAAAATTAGTTAAATGCGTTACTAAGTAGGATGGATGGACTGGCCGACAAATGCTGCAGAAACATCATTTCAGTACTCTATTCTAAAAAAACAAATTTAATTTTATTGATTTGGGTCATTTTTATCAATTTGGAGATATTTCCTCTAATTTGGTAAAGTTTAAGAAAAGTTACCAAGTTATTTAGAGATATTCCGCTAAATTCGTAGCTCTAAATTTGCAGATCTGAAGAATAAAATATCCATATCCCGTCTGTATATAAACTAAATGAAAACTCTAAAATTGTATTAGAAGATACATACATCCGTTCTACTCTTTTTCTGCTTCAACAATCGGCTAAATGAATTTATTGGGTAAACACAATATATGAGTTTATTAGCTAAACACAATATATGAGCTTTGAAACCTCTTTGCTAAAATAAATAAAAGTGTGATGTACGCAGTTCGCAATATATATAATTAAAAGAACAATCAAACCGTTCATTTATTATGAGTTTATTAGCTAAACACAATATATGAGCTTGAAACCTCTTTGCTAAAATAAATAAAAGTAATGTACGCAGTCCGCAATATATATAATTAAAAGAACAATCAAACCGTTCATATACAAAATATATTTTTACATCCATTTATTTATTATACAAATAGAAAAAATAATAATAATCATTAACAAGCACATTTAATTCCATTCCTTTGCCGAGCAACATGATATAAGATAGAATCTTCCTCATAAAATGCGAAATTAAATAACCATTTTAATTTCTTTATACTTCTAATCGTTGAGTAAAAGCTTGTGAAATACATGGAGATTGATACATGTAAAAACATGGAGGTAGATTTATCCATTTAAATTCATGTTTCAAACAATTCATGCTTTCAGATAGTGACTATTTAATGCAAAAAACCTGCATCAAACTGAAAAATAAAGTTTAATTCCCTTTGACGCTTTAAACAAACTATTTTTATCCTTTCCGTTTGGATAAACCACGGAGTTGGAGAGTAGAACTCCTATAAAAAAAGTTCCGTTTTTCATTAATATCTCGACAACCCCTGGTCTTAGAAACTTGAAACTTGGGTAAAATTTATGGGGGGCTATTTCAAGGCCACCCACTAAATTTCATTAAATTCGGTTCAGCCGTTCTCTCGTGATGATGAGACAAACGAAAGTTTCGTTTTTTACTAATATCTCGAGAACCACTGGTCGTAGAAATTTCAGTCATAGACTAAATTTTAAGTGGGGCTATTTCTAGGCTACCCACAAAATTTCATCAAATTCGGTTCAGCCGTTCTCCCGTGATGATGGGACAAACAGACAGACAGACAGACAGACAGATTTTCAATTTTATTTATATAGATTTTAACTTTATTGCGCAAAATAACACATGAAATTATTACTTCTTTGAAATTTTGTCCTGAAATTTGTAGTCCAAATATCATTCCTCTTTAGACACAAAACGTGACTTTGGGCACAACCCATAATTAACTAGATTGCAATGTAAAATGTCGCGCAACTGATGTTTAGTAAGCAGACGTATGATTCGGATTAATGTCAACAAGATTGGATCTGAACGCCTAAATAAGAACTACATCGTGCCGGGGAAACACATAAAAATGATTAACAGATCCAATATAGTAACGCCACCTAGTGTCACGAAAGAAATGTATAACGCAAAAAAAAAAAAAAATAAAAATAAATAATGCAATATAAACTTGAGAAGCAAACAAGAAAAATAAAATAAAGAGAATATAAATTCCAAATACGAAAAAAGATTAGTCAGAGAAAAAAAATTATCCTCACAATTATTATTTACAATAGGTGTTATGATAATATTGAATTGTGTTATGTATGTCATTTGAAAGTCAACTTGCCTCATAAAAGTAAAGTTATTTAAATAGGTTTATTAAATTCAATACAATAAAATCGATCCTTCAATCAGCTTCCTCCAAACACCATATAACTTTTTTTCAGTTAAACAATAGTTTTATTTAGACAAATAAATGAAATGAATAATGTCAGGAAGCGATTGAATGGATTTCTTTATTCTTCTCAGTAAGTGAAGAATAATGTTTAAGATGTATGAAATATGATCACTTCAAAATTGTTCGTATTCGCAAATTAAATTTTTATAGATCTTTGTTCAATCTTTTTACAGTAAATATCTTTGTTATCTGTCTCCCATATTATGTAATCTGAATGCACTTGAAATGCGACGCTGCAATATTAATCCGTTATTCAGTCACATAACATTATATAATGTGTAAAAGGAAGTCACAATTATGTTGCTTCGAATCAGTTAACTAACGGCCGATGATGGAAATGTACCACTGTTTTTCACCAGCGATTTTCGGTCAATAAATTTAGATGATCATCAATGATCAATGTCTTTTTAATGGTCAGGCGCTTGATTAACTAATCATCAATGATCAATGTTTGCGTGGTCAATAAGTCGTAAATGTTGCAGGGACTTGTGTCACAATTGTTTTGGGCTTACAAACAATCGTGATCTGCTTCTTTTTATTTTAGTAACCTGTCACTTGCGTTTCCTCGTGACGGCTCGGCTGCCAGATTGCGGGTTCGAGTCCCGCCTGCGGGCATGGATGTTGTAATGTCTTATTTGGGGCAGAAGTCAGACTTCTACCTTCGGGTGCCCCGGGTCATTAGACTAAACAGAAGCAGTGCACACATTCTTCCTTAAATGTAATGTTAGGGACACGACAACAACAACAACCTGTCACTTTCCACCTGTCGGATTTCGTATAATAAAAAAGCGAAAAACCAGTGTAAAAACTAACGGATTTAGAGTGTTGTTGAAACCCAGACCGTCCGACCTACCAGAAAGGTGTAAGGTAACTGTTTGGACGGTCGGGAAGTGCCACCCAATTTAGACCGGAACCCAGTGGGGGAGGCATCCACAGGGACCGTACCCTCCTTCCCCTACCACCAACCTCTCGGAAGGACTTTCGGACCCACATGTTTAACGTGATCGTACTCCGCATGAACACGGCGGCAATTTTGCCAGCGGCTGGAATCGAACCCGGGCCTACCGAGTGCAAGTCCAGCGCGCTAACCAGTGGGCTACCGCGCCCCCGGATTTTGAGTGTATCGATTTAGGAGCTTTTTCTTGTGGTTTTTTAGAGATTTCTTGCAAATATTTAAAAAAGCAATTGATACGACAAAGCATAATTGATATTAATATTTATTTTAATTTTGTAAGCTGCAAAATTATCTTAAAACTGGAAAATACGTTATTTCAAAATTGTAAAGGTATTCAGATTTAGTTCACTTCAACGATAAGCGACGACTTCAACAACTACAATTCCGTCCCAATGGCTCAACGGTTGAGTGTGGGCTGGACAATACGAAGATCCATAATTCGATACCCGGTTGGGGCGGCAAGGTTCTTTACAGGTGTACTGACTCTTTAAATTCTTTGAATTTTCAAAAGTTTTCAACAACTTCTCGAATCGTTAACTGACTGAAAGAAAAAACGCGAGGTTCCACGCCAAGTATTACATTTGGAATAATTAAGAAATACATACACACTTATATAGATAATGCCAACGGCCGTACCGTGCTGAAAACACCGGTTCTCGTTAGATCACCGATGTTAAGCAGCATCGGGCACGGTTAGTACTTGGGTGTGTGACCACCTAGGAACACCGCGTGCTGTTGGCACATTTCGGGCGCGGTAGCTCGGTGGTTTGCGCGCTGGATTTGCACGCTGCCATAACTGCCGCCGTGTTCATGCGGAGTACGATCACGTTAAACATGTGGGTCCGTAAGTCCTTCCGAGAGGTTGGTGGTAGGGGAAGGAGGGTACGGTACCTGTGGATGCTTCCCCCACTGGGTTCCGGTCTAAATTGGGTGGCACTTCCCGGTCGTCCAAACAGTTACCTTACACCTTTCTGGTAGGTCGGACGGTCTGGGTCTCAACACTTATATAGATCGAAACACAGGAATATGGTAGAAATAAAATTAATAGAACAAATTTTGTTAACCGAGGTCAATATTTCGCGAAAGAATTGGGTATAATAGAAATAAAGTTTAGTGAGATTACTTTATCAGTTACAAGAATTTTATTGAATTTTAGCAAGACTGAAATATAATAATTAAATTTTTCTTCTGTTTTCTCGTAAAATCTTAAATAATGTTAGTGTATAGGGGAGACATGTGTTACTTTTATCGATTTTTTTCCCCAGAAAGTGACATGTATTCCAGGTCGGTTGCTTAAAATTCCATTATTCTACAAGCAACAAAAGTGTAGATCTATAAATACTATAAAAAAACAGTGCATACGCAAATATACAAAAACATATTTTACAGTTTTCAAAGGAAATATTTACATTAACTTTGGAATTCTCGAGACAGAGTGTTTTGCATTTTATTCAAAACGTGTGGGTATAAGATATTAAAATTGAAGCGCTGTAAAGCACAAAACCATAAGACATAATAATAAAGTAAGTGGGTAGTAAAATATGTATACGCTAAGAAACTGACAGGTTTAATAGAAGTAAGGAAACCTAGTTTACTAAAAAAACATGAATAAAAAATAAAACGTTTCTTTAATGTGGAGAAATGTTTAGGCTATATTTTATAATGATGCAAGAAAAACGAATACCTTAAATTTTTAATCAAAATTTTAAATATTGCTTACCGCCCTGAAACATTTTACATTATAACGCTTAGAGATAACAGAATTATCAAAACTAATTTGAATATTGAACTTCGCCATTTTCTAGGCTGAACATACTGAAAATTAAAATTTAAATTGTGAATATTTGTACGTTTTTGGCTATATATAAACTAATGCGCTTTTGTGGGTGTGTTTGACTATAATAAAGTCTTGCGTAATTATGCTTTCTTATGCTTATGTTGTTGCTTTCTAATGGTGAACGTGTGGACCCCTGAAAGTTCAAAGACTTTTCATCAATGTAATTACATTTGAAATGTAGAAAAAGAAATGCTTAATGTTCCAGATGGTTTTTGTTTTATATTCGCTTGAACATATTGCCATATTATAATTATTTATTTATAACAAAATTAGGTTTAACAAGTAAGATCAATCATGCATAAAGCATTGATTATGAAACACTTTCCAACTAAAATGCAATTTTATTTGAACATCTTTAAAATACGATACATTCAGCGCTGATATATTTTAAATTGTCACAGTACTACAATAACTTATTATATTTGAAAACTTAAAACTTCATCGAAAAAATGAACTTTATTCAAATAGCGTCATCGAAATATAAGTCGTCTGGCTCTCTATGTAAAAGCAATGAATATTTCATTCATATCACTTTTATTTCAGACTTCAGAGCTAAATAATTTTACGTAAAAGAAAATCAGCAATTCTTATACAACTCATCTTGAAATCACTTGTTTACATTCCGCCATCCATTAAAATTAGGCTTCGTTGTAGAAATAATCAAAGTTTTATTATCATTTGAACTCAAAAACACTGTAATTGCGTTGGCACAGAATATAGATGCATAGAAAATACGCAAAAATAAAGCGGTATTAGGACGGATGCAACACTAAATATGAATGTAAAAGAACTTTAAAAATCAAGGTTTTTCACTAGGAAAAATAGATGGATGACATATTTTATTTGAAGTGGGTCAGGTGATCTCTTCATATGGGTGTAATTATTATTTTAATTTTTATTTAAAAAACTACTGAACATATTTTGCTGAAATTGTTTTTGTGTATTTTATGGGATAATTTGAATTAAAATTTTTGAATCAATTTGTGCATTTCAACTTCGTTTAAAAAATGTTTGAAACATTAGGTTCCATATGGTTCAATGTATTTCACTTTTTCAAACCGGGTTCAATCTAAAACTAATTGGGTGATATTACTCATTTACATTCCTATATGTTCCACAGACCGTCTCAACAACATCCTAGAATTTCATTTTGATAAAGTCATTTTTACGGCAGTTACCGTTTGAACGGAGAGACAGAAAGAACAGAGTCATAAACACTTTTCAACTATGTTGTAAATGTTCTCTATTGAGCTACTGAGTCAAGATTCCAAATTTTTTTCGTCCAAGTGGACCCTATAATATCCTCTCTCTGGAGTCATATTGACGTACTGCCGATCTGAACGACCACCTCGGTTTCTCTCTATTTTTTTTATGCAGTAGGCAAACATCAAGTGGAGTTGTGATGTTGAAATACAGCAGGTATTAATAATACAGCAGGCAAGCATCATGTGGGGTCGTGATGTTGAAACTGGTGCCATAATTCGGAGGGTCCTCTCAAAATTAATAACTGGGTCTTTTTCAAAATTAAGAATCAGCAGGCAAGCATCATGTGGGGTCGTGTTGTTGAAATTGGTGCCATAATTCGCAGGCTCCTCTCAAAATTAATAATCAGGGTTAATCTGTTTGAGTGTTATTGTAAGGTTCCTCTCTGTCCCAGACGGAGATCAAACAGCAGACCTTCAAACTGACTAGCAAATGCTCTAACCATTGAGCTACTGGGACAAGAAACCAAGTTCTTCTGGTTAAATTGGACTGTATAAATATACTAAAACGAATTACACTTAAACACTATATTTATATAGAACGCTATAATATTCTTTTAGTCATGTCTATAGACATAAAGTATAAAAATTTATATAGACTTCTATAAAAACTAAAACCTTCAGGTGCAAAAAAAAGTTGCATAGATCACTGTCTTATTTTAATTCTTTTTAATTTGGAAAGCTTCCAGTCTTTTTCTTGCAAGTTTAACCTTGACGTCAAGAGTGTTTTTGATATGAATTCAAACTAACTGGACCGGAATTTTTGACCTTAACCCTTCAAGCATATGAATGTCATCTGTCTTTTCTTATATGAAGATTTGAGCAGAATTTAACGATCTTGCATCAGGTTAAAGAAGTATTTATGAAATGGGAAATATATCTTAACGAAACTCTCAAAGATAAAAATTAGATATATTTACGTTATCCTATTATTTAAATATTATAAGCAATTATTTATCAAATATCATTGGTGAATTTAAAGTCAATAGTTTTGAAAGGGATTGAAGAAGACCGACCATCGAGAATTTGGTACTTCGTCAATACCATAATGCAGTCTCGAGTAAGTAACAGGTGAATACTTTTAATTCTTTTATGATGCAACATTTAAAATTATTTATCAAAAGTAATCTTTAATTTAATTTAAATGGTTTGTAAAATAGCATATAACATTTTGTGCATCAGCAAAATTTTAATGAAGCGACAGGTGAATGTTTTACTTTTTTATAATACAAAAATCAAAATAATTTATCAAAAGTAATATGATTTATTTTAAATGGATTATAAAACAGCATATAACATTTTGTGCATCATCAAAATTTTAATGAAGCGACAGGTGAATGTTTTCTTTTTTTATAATGCAAAAATCAAAAGAATTTATCGAAAGTACTCTTTGATTTAATTTAAATGGATTGTAAAACAGCATAAAACATTTTGTGCATCATCAAAATTTTAATGAAGCGACAGGTGAATGTTTTCTTTTTTTATAATACAAAAATTAAAATAATTTATCAAATGCCATTAGTGTGCTTTAATTTAACGTTTGGTAAATGGATTGTAGAAAAGCATATAGCATTTTGTGCATCGTCAATATTTTAATGATACTTTTATTTTTACATCATAAAAAGTATTTATTGAAACACATTTGTGAGTTCTAATTTGACCAGTGGTAAAGGGATTACAAAAACCATGTATATTTTCTACATACACTTATGATGCAGTCTCTAGTACAAAAATGTAAATACTTTCATTTTTAAAATTTTAGAAATTACAATTATTTATTTAAAATCAAATGGCAAGTGACTGTGAAATGACGGATAAATATTTTAATTTCGCATATAAAAATAAAAAAAATTATCGAAAATCATTAGTGAGATTTAGTTTAACAAATGAAAGAGGGATAACAGGAAAACCATGTAAATACTTTTACATCGTTTATTCATTAGGGATGCAATCTTTAGTAAATAAAAAGAGAAAAATTTAATTTTTTTATATTCTAAGAATTAAAATTGTTTATAAAAAAACAATTGCTGAGCTTTAATTTAACGGCTGGTAAAGGAATTACAAAATATTAGATAAATATTTTGTGCATTGTCAATATCTTAATGATGAAAGTAAAAGACAAAAACACTTCCATATTTAATATTATAAGAATTAAAATGATTTTTCGAAAATCATTTTTTATATTTTAAGAATTAATATTATTTATAAAAAACCATTGCAAAGATTTATTTTAAAGTCTGGAAAAGTAATTACAAAATACCAGATATATATTTTGTGCATCGTCAATATCTTAATAATGAAGTGAATGATAAAAATGCCTTTATATTTTATATTATAAAAAATTAAAATTATTTATGAATATAAAATTATTATGAAATAATTATTTATGTTTAATCATTGGGGAGCTTTCATCCAAAGCCTGATAAAGGTACGTTAAAAAAAAAAGTAACATTTTTGTGGTATTTTGTAATACTCGCACCTTTACCAAGTAATAATATAAAAACAGTAACTTAATAACGGTCTTGAATTATATGCGAATTCCTTTATTTTTATATTAAAAAATTGAAAATGCTTCATTGCAAATTATTGGTGAATTTTGAATTTATACCTTGTAACATATTACAGCAGACTACATAAAATTATGTTAAGTCTCGTGTAAGTGCCTGGTGCAAATTCTTGCTCTGTACCTTGTAAAAAGTTTCCGTGTGAAATGAAAAGACCTTAAATGTATATATTCAGATAAAAAATACTTTAACATGATTATAAAAGTTCAGAAAGGTTAAAAGTTCCGCCATGCAAAAATGAAATAAGCAAACAAATGCCTCAACAAGGCCATTGAAATAAGCTAAATGTTTTGCCATTTAAATAAGCTTTATTTTGTATAAAACATACATTTTCTTGAGAAACGTTTCAATGATTTAAGTTTATATTCAAAATCCTTACTGAGTAGAGATCATTAAAACTGACTATATTAGTTTTTTTTTTATAAATATACAGAAAATATCATTTATATAGCATACACATTTTACCAAAAATGCATCCTGAAAGATAGTTTCATTAAGAAAAGCTGCATGTATAAAGCCAATAACGCTTTGGTAATTGAAGATTTTATGCTAATTTCTAAACATTAAGCAGACTAATTCAACTAATTTAATCAATGATTATTAAAGAAGATGAGCACCAAATCATCAATAAACTGCATATTTTAGCAAGGTTCTAACTAAACTTTAATAAGGTCAGAACGTCTATTATAAATCTGTATTACCGTACACTTTCCTTTCTATTCAAAAGCTTGTCAATAGTTTTGGCATTCTTACCATCTTTACGTACATAGTACATAAGGAAGGTAATGTGATGGGGTACATAGTGTATAAGGAAGGTAATGTGATGGGATTGAAAATTCAAATTCGAATTTTCGACTGAAGATCATGTTTCAAGCATCCCTTAACTCTAATCGAACGTTTTTGAGGTGATGTCTGTGTCTCTGTGTGTGTTAATGTATGTGTCTGTGAGACTATGGATGTCACGAACAAATGGAGCGCTTCAAACGTAATTTGATACAATTATTATAACCAGTAAATACTGGAACCCTGCTGATTTAAAACGCAATTGAATGTTTGAAAATACCATCCCGAATTTTCGAATGAATTATTAAAAAGTCCTTAAAAATTAAGATATTTAATAATGATAAATAAATAATCATTTCAGACGTAAGTTTTCATTTGCAAACGACTCACAAAAATTTTAAAACGATAAATTTTATCGAGATATTGCACATTTTCCAAATTAATTGTTCACAAAAATTACATAAAATTATAAAAGTAGTAAGTATCATCAAATAGGTTTAACCAGAGATTATCAAGACATTAAAAAATCTGGTAACATCATTCCCGTGGATCTAGTTTGTTCCTTCCACGAGAGAAATTGCTTCTTGCAATAGTTTTGTATTTTGACGCCAATGCATTCGATAATAGTTATTTATTTCACGGGATATTGCTCAAAAATCAATTTCAGTTTGATGAAGATTTTTTCATACTAGACACATTTCGCTTCTTTCACACTATTATTTCGCTGTGAAAAAAATGAAAAACATTGCATTATGTGCGGAAATTCATGTACTGCCCTCATCAGATTTTTATATTGCATTTCATAGTACATTTTTATTGACATATGGGTATTTAATAAATACAAATTTATAATAATCTCTAACATACATGCATAGGTATGCAATATAATGTTTACAAATCCATAGATTTGACCGAATTTTTTCCAAATATGGAATGATTATTCACTTCTTTAATGCGGTATATGTTTAGAGTTTCTAGGACCAGAGATTATCAAGATATTAATAAAATGTAGATAATTTTTTAAAACTTTACTTGAATCGAATTATATAATGTTGTTTAGAAACGTAATTATATTAAATACAAGCAGAATGCAGAATACACGTTAAAAATCAACGGTGTCGCAGTAATTAAAACCCGGACAGTAATTTGCACATGACCACACTACATATTTCTTTAAGTAACCAAGATATTTATTTAATTTTGATTATTTAAATTTGATTACTATAAAATATAATTTTTTCAATAATTTAATTTTTCACTTTGCGTCTTATCGAACTGTTAACTTATGCCCAAAGCTATAACCTAGTTAACCTATGCCCAAAGCTATAACCTAGTCAACCTATGCCCAAAGTCTATATTTAATTTAAAAAGAAGGCATTTCTATTTATTTGACAAATTGAATTTTTTTTTGTGTAGGACACCTCAAAATAATGAATATTGGAAATCTGTGATTTTCCTCTTTATTACAATCAGCCCTTGCACCAAATTTCAAGTCTTTGTCTTACCGAAAAATACGGTTTTCATTCGGTTCTGATTCCAGAAGTTTTTAGAATGCCCATCCCTCTTCAATTAATGATTTTTGAAATATTATTTTTTGTCTATGGTTTTTTATCAAGTTATTGAACACTGTGCAAAATTTTAAGTCTCTATAGAGCCACATGAAGGTGTCAAGATGCATGTAACCACCGATAACTTTTCATATTCCCAGCAAAAATGCTGATAGTATTTTTTATAATTTGTAAGTTTATAAAGAAAACTATTTCTTACGGACCATTTTCAATCAATTAACCAATTTCATTTTCAATCCAATTAACAATCGTTACAGTAAAAAAAGGTGACGCAGAGCACCTGCGTCATTGATGATAAAAAAGCAGGAATGCCGGATGGGATTTTATCAAGTTATTAAACACTATGCAAAATTTCAAGTCTTTAGAGAGCCACATGAAGGGGTCCAGATGCATATAACCACCGATAACTTTTCATATTCCTAGGAAAAATGCTGTTAGTATTTTTTATAATTTGTAAGTTTATAAAGAAAACTATTTCTTACGGACTGCTGCATTTTCAATCCAATTAACAATCGTTAGAGTAAAAAAAAGGTGACGCAGAGCACCTGTGTCTTTGAGGATAAAAAGGCAGGAATGCCGGATGGGGTTTTATCAAGTTATTGAACACTGTGCAAAATTTCAAGTCTCTATAGGGCCACATGAAGGTACCAACATGCATGTAACCACCGGCAACTTTTCATATTCCTAGCAAAAGTGCTGCCAGTATTTTTTTATAATTTGTAAGTTTATAAAGAAAATTATTTCTTACGGACTACTGCATTTTCAATCCAATTAACAAACGTCACTGTCAAAAAAAAGTGACGCAGAGCACCTGCGTCATTCGGGATAAAAAAGCAGGCATGCCGGGTGGCGCGGAGATTATAAAAAGGATTCCCGGCGAATTTCCAAATAGCTTTCCATTTTCACGCCGGTCATAAGTATGATTCCCGAAAAATGAAAAAAAGGGTTTAAGATGTAAGTAATTCAATTCGGCAAACAAGCCCAGAAAAGTCAGAGGCTTATTCATCTGGCATCTTTATTTAGATTTGCGTTTCATGAAAAATGCAGCGATTGCAAGATCTAACAGAAAGAAAAAAGTGGTGTTGAAGTAAACATATTTAAAAAGATAAATTATTATCTGGAGAGGAGTTGATTTGAAATACGTAACAGCAATTTGAAATACTTAAGTTTGCAAAATGTTTTCTGACCTAAGCCATTAAATATGTATTTGTGTTTCACGCTCAAATATATATCAAAATTAAATGTACCACGAAAGGTACATTGTAAACACATTCCTTGGAATATTTTTGCTGCAAAGGGAAAGTAAGTTTGTTTTAGGAAAAACAAAGCTTTCAGATCGAAGAAACCGCTTAATAAGTAGATCTTGTAGGTATTGTGTTCGTAATAAGAAAAAGCCCAATAGATTCTCTAAGTAGTCCAATATAGTTAAACTGAGAGTTTCAATCATCGACCCAAGAAAAAAAAGCTTTCTTGCTGCATTCCAAGATAACTGTCTGCTTTCTGCAGGTCAGCTGGATTTCTTTAACCTACAGAACAGACTGGGTGGCCATTTTTGCATTGTTGTTGTAGAGCTATAGAAAGTTAAGAAACATAGAATATTTTACTAATTAAGACAAATGTTGTATTTCAACATATTGTAAGTTATAAACAGGGTTTCTATAAAAGTCCTTAAGGTTCCCAATAACTTTGTAGAAAAAAGTCTGTGCGTGTGTACGTTAGGCCTAACTACACTAAAATAATCGCAGTGGAGAAATTAGAAAGTTGGGCACACCAACGCTGCAGCAAAAAGAAATATAAGAAAAATGTCAATTACAAAGTTGTAGAGTAGTGTCTAATAAGTAGGAATCGACACTAAATTGATTACAGAAGACATTTATTTAACGCAATATTATTATAGAAAAATTTCTGTCATAGTCAGGAATTATAAAAAAAATACACTTACACGCACATGAATGAAGTGTAGAGTCGGTTTAAAATGCTCTCCGTTAACGACAATGCATATTTTAATTCGAGAAATAATATTACAGTGTAATTATTTACAGTTAGTCGATGCGTATCTAGATACCGCTGAAGTGTGGCAGATATTTATTTCCTTCCGTGTAGGCGTTTCTTCTTCTTCTTCTTTTCTTCGATCCAGACCGTCCGACCTACCCGAAGGTATGAGGTATCTGTTTGGACGGCTTAGAATTGCCACCCAATTTAGACAAGAACCCAGTGGGGTAGGTATCCACAAGGATCGAATCCTTCTTTCCCTACCACCAAGGACTTGTGACCCACATATTTAACATACCTATACTCCGCGTGAAAACGAGGACAGTTTAGGTAGATCCGGGAATCGAATTCGGGTCGTTCGAGTACAATTCCCGTGCGCTAACCTCTGGGCTGTTCCAACCCGTATAAGCGTTTCGTACGTTTCTAATATTGATTTCTACTAATTAGACAATGTTCTACAACTTTGTAATTGGATTCCTTTCCACCCATCACACTTTGTTGCGAAGTTTGTTATCTTATTTTTTTAATTTTCCTCTAGTGCCCTGTAATTATTTTTATTCGATGGAACAAAGTACTTTTACTATATAGATAGACGTAACATGTACAGTCATGGACCTTTCCTTACAAAGTTGTTAGGATGCTAAAGGATTTTCTTAGAAACCCTGGATATTGCTTGATATTTATTTTAAGTACTGCTATTTTTGATCTGTCAGTGCGTCGAATTAGTTTGTGGAGCAGTAAACCAATCACCAACTCAATTTACAAGCAGACGTAGTAGAAATAAATTCATTAAAAAAAATGTGTAGATACATACAGTATCACGTGCTATATTTGATCATAGATAAAATATTTAATTATCTGAAGTTTATGTAATAAATTGATCTGTCAATTGATCGACATTTATCTAATCATTAGTTCACCTTCTTTATATTTTAGTGGCTCGTTTGAAGTCCATGTCACGGTTGATGTTATCAAATTATTTAATTAGAGGCCCCTTTATCTGAAAGGACGAATCAGAGTTTACATACATATCGCTAAATGGTTCCCTGCTAATCAGTTATTGCCATAAAATCCCTATTTAACAAATTTGTGATTTTATACATCGTTATAAAATGTTTGCTTCAAAGAGCACTTTTATGTAAATTTGAGTACAAGAGTCCCCAAACTTATATCGCTGAGGACCACATTAGGATATTGAAATTACTGAGTGGGCTAGGTTAGAAAAAAATATATATATTATAACCATGACTAAACATAAGTAGAAATAACTTTATTTTTTTAGGGAAATAATGAAAAACAAAAAAAGTTGAATAAATATACACAACAATGTACAATTAACAAATGTAAAAATTTATCTTTAGAAAACAATGGAATATATTGAAAGCAATTGAATTGAATAACAACCGTTGGCACCAAGCATTGAAAAAAAAATTAATGAGAAAAAGGTGCTGCCGTTCTTTGAAGTCAAATTTGGAACACAGATTTAAAAAAAAAAATCCTTTAAGTGATTAACGGTCAGTTTTGGGCAATTTTTATTTATTTAATATGTTTCATTCTGGTTCGCAAATATAACTGCTTCCAAAATAGAAAAATTAATTTCCTTGCAAAGTTCATAGTATTACTATTCTCACTAATGTATTGTTATAAAATCAGTTCGCGGGATGTATATAGCCCGCGGGGCGTTGTTTAGAGACGGATCCCAGTTCTGATGCATTAACTAGTGCAAGTCTAGTAGCAGCTACAGGATTTAAAGATTTACTACTTGTTGCACTGTAAAGAATCTCCATAAAATTTCTGAACAGAAAAGGGAAAGATTATGATAGATTATGATACTACGATATAACTGCCTAACTGCCTTGTTAAGAGCATATTGTTCTTTACCTGCAGGGCTCAGAGGAAAATAGCTCATAGCACCCTCGAAACTATATTATAGACACCTATTTTTACTTTCCCTGCATTACATGGTAATGTATAGGGAAAGTGTTGGAATCATGCTGAAAATCACAACTCGAGTTTTTGACGGATCTACACGTTTCGAGACCTCTAGAATACGAAAAAACTATTTTTAGCGTAACGTCTGTGTGTCTGTCTGTGTGTCTGTGCAATGTATGTATCCGCTCTAACTCAAAAACTAATAGACCGAATTTCATAAAATTTGGTAGGTAAGACCCTTGGGTGTGACCCTGGTGCTGATTAGATTTTGGTATAATTCGGAAAAAATGAACCCGCCTTTTTTTGCTAATGGCCCGCTAAAATCTCATGTATTCACTCTAGCTGAAATACAAATTGACCAAATTTCACAAATGTGGGATGCTCTGGTGCTGATTAGATTTCGGTACGATTCGGAAAAGAACCACTTGCCTTTTTTTACGAAATGGCCCGCAAAAATCGCCAATATCTATAGAAAGACTACGGATGTTCAAATGTGTCAATTAAATGCTTGTTTTATACGTAATTTTTGACTAGAAAAATAATGAGAACAACTCTATTACTCTAGGATTAACCGTTTTCGAGATATTTGAGATTTTTTGCATTTTTTTGTGACGCCATTGAAGAAATGTCCAATTGCCAAATAAAAAAGCAGAAATTGAATTAAAAATGCAAACTTAGAGTCATTTTGTGCAATTAAACTCAATTTAATGAGTTCTTAAAGAAATGAAGAAAAAATGAATTTGAGTCTGCAGGGAAAGTCATGTGCTACCCACATCAGATTTTTACTTTCCCTGCAATACATGGTAATGTACAAGGAAAGTATTGGAATCATACCAAAAATCACAACTCGAGTTTTCGACGGATCTACACGTTTCGAGACCTCTAGAATACGAAAAACTATTTTTAGCGTGACGTCTCTGTGTGTGTCTGTCTGTTTGTCTGTGTGTGTGTCTGTCTGTTTGTCTGTGTGTCTGTCTGTGCAATGTATGTAACCACTCTAACTAAAAAACTAATGGACCGAATTTCATAAAATTTGGTATGTGAGTCACTTGGGTGAGACCCTGGTGCTGATTAGTTTTGGGTAGGATTCGTAAAACAGAACCCGCCTTTTTTTGCGAAATGGCCAGTAAGAATTTCATCTATCCACTCTAGCTAAAGTACTAATTGACCAAATTTTACAAAATTTGGTAGATAAGTTACTTGTAGGATGCTCTGGTGCTGATTAGATTTTGGTATGATTCGGGTGAGAACAACCTGCCTTTTTTTACGAAATGGCCCAAAAAAATTTCATATATCCACCCTAGCTAAAATACTAATTGACCAAATTTCACAAAATTTGGTAGATAAGTTACTTGTGGAACACTCTGGTGCTGATTAGATTCTGGTACAATTCGGAAAAGAACAACCTGCCTTTTTTTACGAAATGGCCCGATAAATTCACCAAAATCTAAAAAATAAGACTAAGTAGTATATGCTCAAATGTATCAATTAAATTCTTGTTTTAAACGCAATTTTTGACGAAGAAAAGAATATAACTCACTCCATTATACTTTAGGACTAACCGTTCTCAAGATATTTGAGATTTCTTGCATTTTTGTCACGTCGCTATCAAAAAAATATCCAATTACCAAATAAAAACAAAAATTGAATTAAAAATGTGTAATTTGGTGTTATTTGGTATCCAAATTTAGTGTTATTTGGTGCAATTAAACTCAATCTAATGAATTATTAAAGAAATAAGAAAAATATGAATTTGAGTCTGCAAGGAAAGTCATGTGCTGCTAGCATCAGATTTTTACTTTCCCTGCAATGCATGGTAATGTATAGGGAAAGTATTGGAATCATGTCGCAACTCGAGTTTTCGACGGATCTACACGTTTCGAGGCCTCTAGAATACGAAAAACTATTTTTAGCGTGACGTCTGTGTGTGTGTCTATCTGTGTGTCAGTCTGTCTGTCTGTGTGCCTGTGCAATGAATGTATCCACTCTAACTCAAAAACTAATGGGCCGAATTTCATAAAATTTGGTAAGTAAGACCATTGGTTGTGACCCTGGTGCTAATTAGTTTTTGGTACAATTCGGAAAAAAGAACCCGCCTTTTTTTGCGAAATGGCCCGCAAAAATCTCATATATTCACTCTAGCTGAAATACAAATTGACCAAATTTCACAAAATTTGGTAAATAAATCACATGTGGGATATTCTGGTGCTGATTAGAATTTGGTACGATTCGGAAAAGAGGAACCCGTCATTTTTTACGAAATGGCCCGCAAAAATTTCATGTATCCATTCTAGCTAAAATACTAATTGACCAAATTTCACAAAAATTGGTAGATAAGTTACTTGTGGGATACTGTGGTGCTGATTAGATTTTGGTACGATTCGGAAAAGAACAACCTGCCTTTTTTTACGAAATGGCCCGCCAAAATCTCTAAAATCTAAAAACAGACTCAAATGTATCAATGCTCAAATGTATCAATTAAATTCTTGTTTTATACGCAATTTTTGAAGAGGAAAATAATATAACACACTTCATTATACTTTAGGACTAACCGTTCTCAAGATATTTGAGATTTCATGCATTTTTGTTAATCCGATTTCGGAAAAAAATGTCCATACCAAATAAAAACAAAAATTGAATTAAAAATGCAAATTTAGTGTTATTTGGTTCAATTAAACTTAATCTAATGAATTACTAAAGAAATAAAGAAAATATGAATTTATGTCTGCAGGGAAAGTCATGTGCTGCCCACATCAGATTTTTTATGTCTGTTTTCCTCAAGAAAGATTTAGAATGTTTCATTCCCAGAAGCAGCGCTTTTATTTATTGTAATCCTATCCAGTCTAATTTGAGAGTTAAAATATCGGCAGAAGAATGTTGCTGTTGAATTTTTTTATTAAGAAAATTGTCTACTTTCTACAGGAAATGTGATTTATATATCCCACTGGACGGCGATATATTTATGGTAAAAACTTGATGTGATTAAACCACGATTACCATACTTTTCTTAGGCTATATTGGTTAAAATAAAAAGTTTGCTTAAACTACTGATAAAAGCATATCTATCAAGAAAAGTGGTATGAGTCACAATAAATATTACCATATTTTCCTCTAGTGCGAGGAATGCAGTTCTACTTAAAATTTAAACATTTATTTAAGTTTAACGTCAGTTGTTTATGTTAAAGAGGATAAGAGAATTAATTATCTTTAAGGAATTTTCTGTTCATATATTAATTTCATTAAAATGTTACATCAGATTCAAAGTTTGTTAGAAATTCGGATAATATGATACTATAAGCCTCTCAATAGAAAATATCAATAAGCCTCTTTAGTAGCAAGAGAATTTGGAATTGCATCAATACAAATTTTAACTTAAAATTAAGCAATTTGTTGTTAAGACCTTAAAGGTTTTACTGCTGCTTATAATCTGTAACGAATAAGGCCGTTTCTAACACCTCCATAAAAGAATTCCTTAGAGGCAATATTCAAAATTGTTAGTCAGGCAATTCCGCCGATGGGTATTTTGAAAAGGACACACAATTAGAAGATATTTAATGAATGAGATACTTTGAATAATCCCATTGCGCCTAAATGGTAGTTAAAATTATCAACTGTTGCGAAGTCAAATTGTCAGGCTGATAGTTTCATATAACACAAAATATAAACTTCTGAATTGTTTCAAATCCCCCAATTCCAGATGAGTTTACGGGGCATTATGTTTTATTTATTCTTTCTACAGTAAAATGTACCAATGTGTTAAATTGCAATTGAATTATGAAAATGAGAAATTCTGTGATATAAATGCGTGTATAAATGTGAGAAATTCATATTTTATTCATAAACTGGTAAAGATTTTAAGGTTTAAACTGTTTTCAATATATATATATATATATATATATATATATATATATATATATATATATATATATATATATATACTACAGAGAGAGAGAGAGAGAGAGAGAGGTGGTTGTTTACAAGTCATTCACGTATTGCGAGTAGGCAGGAAAGAGGAGTTCACCAGCAGAAGGAAGGAGTGCAATGGTACAATGCCTTCTTTATTGCACCTCTTCTTAAAGGAGGAGACGGAAATGTCCATGGAGCAGGAGGATAGGTTAAGAGGAGATAAGATATACATTTTCCAGAGGAGGGAAAGGTCGAAATGAGTCATACTGGGGAGCGATATTCGGCAGAGATGACGGTCTTGGAAAGCTTTCACGGTAGGGCCGAAAGAGACACTCAGAATGAGTCATTCCCGTCAAAGATAAGGAGTAGATGTTCTGAGGAGATAAGACATATTTTCGAATGAGTCCAAATGACTCATACCTGTGAAAGAGGAAATAATGGAGAGAAAGTGGCAGTCAGAAAGAGTCATAGGAGATGTTGGGAGGAGGGAAAAGTCGGAATGAACATGCCTGTGGGAGAGAAGAGATACAGAGAAGAACTTAGAAAATTTTACGCGATTTTTGGAAGAGGGATAAGTTGGAGTGAGGCACTGTTGTGGAAGAAGAAATAATGAACTTAAAAGAAATTTTCGGAGGGGAGGGAATGTGTCTGACATTGTCAATGAGAAAACACATTCAATCCAAAAATAAATTAAATTAAAAAGAACTTACTTTTTTTAACACCTTCTATAACTCTGGAAAACTGAAAAGAATCTGGCAATCTCACTGAACCATAGGAAGAGGAGAGAAGACATCTAAAAAATTTTATTCGATTTTGAGAAGGGGGATAAGTTGGAGTGACGTTGACAAAGTAGATCCTGCGGATGGGCTGATTGCGCTCTTTCCAGCACACTCACAGATTCTTACTTTAACACCGACTTGGAAATGTATTTAATTCTGAGGCGGTAAAAGAGAACATTCAGTTAACGCTTTTATTTTCAATAACTTACCCCTTTTGCATAGCATAGAAATATAAAATAATGATGCTTTTTTAAATATATATTATACACATAAAAATAATAGAATGTTTAACAACTGTGCCTAACAAAACGCAACACACCAATAGGGTCTTATTCAAATATAAGCTTGGAAGAGTATTTAATTTTTGTACGGGAAAAGGGGATTGCGGTAAGTTCTTACATTAAAAGGAACTTACTCATTTTCAAGTGTTGGATAGTCTGAAATCAAGTTTTCTTTTGTATGTGCCATCAGCTATCGTGCTGTGATTTTTTCAATTTACCCAAAGACTTTTGCACTGATATAAACTTGGGATCAAATTTAATTCTTACACGAGAAAAAGGACATTCACTTATCATGAAGAGTATTTATAGTAAAAGGAAGGTTCAGTATCATTTCCAATTGTTTAGGGGGTTTCAAATTAAGGTTTTACATATGATAATTCATATAATAAATATAAACTACACGATAAAGAATATTTTACTTATTATTTCTGTGACGTTTAAGAACTTTAGAATATAAGTTACATATTGCACAAACATATTTTTATAGAGCTATAGGTTTCATATTTACATTTACATTTCGCACTTCTAAGGATTGTATATAATTTATAGCGTTAGATTTATTATTTAGGAGCAATTTTTGTTTATAATTTTAATGGTTTACATATAGATTAGATTTTTATAGAATACAGTGTGCGAAAGTTAGTTAAGGAATTTAAAAAAATATATGCTTTGAAAGTTCTTACTTTTGAACTAATGCATCTCGTGAGTAAAAGATTTGAGAAATATGCATGTATAGCTAGCTCACACAAGTTTTCAAAACATGACTACACACAATATAGTTTTCCAATATTCACTCTAAAATAGAAGGAATGGTGTTTTTTTTTTCAAACTCGTTCAAAAATAATAATAAAATTTTACAGTGGATACGATAGAGACTATTTTTTTAAAAATAACCCCCTTGATCGATTTTAAAATACCCTGACACATTTTAAGCAAATAGATGCTGTGCAGAATAATTACTTAAACAAGATCATTTATGAAAGAAAAAAAAACATACACACACAGAATATATCATTTTAACAAATGTAGATATAAAAACATGTCCTGGGCTGTCAGTTAATATATTTTAAACTTTGGTTTTCTTCAGGTTCTATGTATTAACAATACCAAATAAATTAAATTATACCAATCACGTGTTCCCTCACAAACGAATTTACTTAAAAGCAATACGTGAATAACTTGTAAACAACCTCGTATTTTTATTTTATATATTTTCATATTATAATTTTACTATATATATATGTGCAATATTTTGTTACTATACACACCCTATCGCCATCCGATATACAGAAATATGTGCTATAAGTGAAGAAATTTAAAGATGTTTTATCCGTCCAGTCAGTGAAATAGAGTTGAGTGTTATCCGATGATAAATAGAAGAGTGGGATTTAGCGATAGACCACAGGGGATAAAAATGGGACACTACTATTATGAAAGAACTCCAATATATATTAAACCAGGGAGGATTGTAATATAACAAACAGCTAGCTCTTTTTAGGAAGTGGTATTTTGATTCTACACGATTTAATACCCTATATAGATTTAATATTATTGTTATAATACACTAGAAAATTGAATAAAATAGTTTGGCAGAAACATTTAATATGTGGTCTGTAATACATTGCTACAGACTGGCAAATGTTACATACTTTTATAGAAAATAACTGCTTTAAAGTATTAAACATTCATGAACAATATCTTCTTATTTGTATTTTATAACTTTTATTATTATTTTATTATTTTACATTTCCATAAATGCACAAAATCTATATAATAAAAGGCAATGTGTGTCTGTGTGTGTGTCTGTCTTATACACTATAGGCTCAGCGACCGCGCGTCGCAAAGCTACAGAATTTGGCAATCGGAGACCCGGTGGGGGGGGGGGGGGGGGGGAGGAAGGTGACACATGAAAACCGGTTTTTAAAATTTGAATTATTTTTTTTGTTATTTAATGTTTTATGCGATTTGGACAGTTTTTCCCCTTTTTTCTCCACTATCCAGACTTCGTAGAAAAAAACAAATCACACGACCTGAAAGAGCAGACAATTGCGAGTAAAAATATATCAATTTCAAATCTCAGAGACAAATTCTAATATTTTTTAAAGATTTTAAAACAAAAGTCACTTTCGGCTCAAAAAAACGAACTTTCGTTTTTAAACTCTCGCGACGAAAAAAGTACCGAGAATTTCGACTAATAATTTACATTTTTAGAAAGCTTAAACATCAAGCATTCTTACAAGCCCAATCTGGTCAAGACATAATTAAAAATAGCCGCACGATCCGGATTTTAAAAAAGTCATGATTTTGAATTTCTCGGCGAAAGGGCCAAAGGAGTTCCAATTTTTCACCCGCATGCGCGCAGACGCACGGCGTTTCTATGGCGACGGTTTTTGGCATGCAAGATAATTACGTTATATTTTAAATGATGGAATTAAGAGCTTAGCATATGGTCATTATAAAATTTAAATGATTGAATTATGGTGGATTGAATTGTGGTGGTGTAATTGTATACATCGGGTGGTGGTAACAGTATACAGAGTGAAATTATTATTTTAATCTGGAATTAAGAACTTAGCATATGGTCATTATAAAATTTAAATGATTGAGTTATGGTTTTAACGTCATTAAACTAAAACAATGGTCATTAATAAAAATGGTCATCATAAAATTGGTCATTATAAAATTTAAATGATTGAATATATAAGTCATTATAAAATTTAAATGATTGAATTATGGTGATGTATTGTATACATCGGGTGGTGATAACAGTATACAGAGTGAAATTATTATATTTATATGAAATTATTACATTTATTAGAAAATTACGTTATATTTTAAATTCTGAAATTAAGAGCTTAGCATATGGTCATTATAAAATTTAAATGATTGAATTATGGTTTTAACGTCATTAAACTAAAACAAACATTTTTAACTCCACGAGTAAGATCACGTTAAACATGTGGGTCCGTAAGTCCTTCCGAGAGGTTGGTGGTAGGGGAAGGAGGGTACGGTCCCTGTGGATGCCTCCCCCACTGGGTTCCGGCCTAAATTGGGTGGCACTTCCTGGCGTCATTAAAAAATTTGAATGCTTGGATTATGGTTTTAACGAATTAGTGTTTAAAATGGTTTAAACTAAAACAAACTTTGTTAACTCTACAGGGTTGAGGGCGCAGTAGCCCAGTGGTTAGCGCGCGGGAAATGCACTCGGTAGGCCCGGGTTCGATTCCCGCCACTGTCAAAACTGCCGCCGTGTTCACGCGGAGTACGATCACGTTAAACATGTGGGTCTGTAAGTCCTTTCGAGAGGTTGGTGGTAGGGGAAGGAGGGTACGGTCCCTGTGGACGCCTCCCCCACTGTCCGGTCTAAATTGGGTGTCACATCCTGGCCGTCCAAATAGTTATCTTACACCTTTCTGGTAGGTCGTATGGTCTGGGTCTCAACAACAACTCCACGGGGTTATGGCGCCAGCGAGTTTGCCACGGTCAGAATTTTCAAGGGTAGTGAACAGGCTGGTCGCCGAAGGCGGCTAGTTATAAATAATTTGAACTTTTTATTTTTGTATAATTTTTGTTTTATATTTTGAAATAATTTTTGTTTTAATTTTTAATATAATTTTATTTTTATTAATTTAAGAGCAACCGAAATTGGATTAAAACTATGGTGTATTGATACATTGGGTTATATTAATGTCTAGTTTGGGAGTATATGAATTATTAATTGCCGCTTTTAAAAATTTTATAATGTACTAATTTGTAATTATTATGGCAAATTTTATTTATTCTATGATCCTGGATTAAGATAACTCTTCTTAACCCAACAGTACCTTGCCAATTATTCCTCCTTGTAACGTAATATATACGTAACAGGAGGAATAATTGGCAAGATAAGTCTGAAATTACCCATTAAAGGAGAGATTGCATTTTTAGACTCCAATAATAGTTATACCTAAATTTCGTGACGGAAGTAGTCAAATAAATTGTCTTCAAAGATGGAGAACAGGCGGAAAGCACAAACTATAGACATCGCTTTAGAGATGTTATACACTCATCAAGCTTTCGTTGTATGGTTTGCCTTGAAACAGTTGTCTCAGTGGATGAAAGTTTCTTGTCTGTTGATCACCTGCGGCGTCTTTGTTGATGCAAGATAGTGATCATCATGGGCGTAAAAATCCTTAAATGACCTTGATTAAGTTTCCTTGACATGTTAACGATCCCTGAGATTGATTTTTAAAAATGAAAATTATTATTGATTATTCTTGGGTCCAAATTTGATCCTATCAAAACTTGGACTTGATACTTCCTTCTTTTACTATAGAGGAAACAGCACAGCTAATACTTATTCACCTACTGAGTCAAATTGGATTGAATATCAAAGCTAATTTTTCTCGCATCATGAAATTTAACTATGTTATATTGATAAGGTAAACTTGAGCAACGTGTATAAGCACAAATAAAATGATAATGCAGCATTAACATTTTATTTGTGCTTATACATGTTGCTTAAATTTTCCTGATCACTTTTACGCAAAGTGTATTTTACCTATTGATATATTATAATGATTATATGTAAGTAAAATTCATTGACATTTAAAAACCCAATCTCTATTTTGCATAAATTGTAAAATGTGCGTAAACTTCATGATTATGGTCTTCGATATAATGACCTTATTATTACTAGCTGTAGACTCCCCCCCCCCTCCCAAAAATATATATATAAATATATATAAAAATATATTTTAAAGTGTGGTGGACATCAAATTAATAATAAATAGTTCATTTTAGGTTGCAATGCTCACAAAACTTTAAATTTCGATTAGTTTTCAATTAAAAATTCTTCTATCAAACTGACATTTAATAACTAATTGTAAAGATATTTTCTGGGGAGAAGAATAGAAGTTAGTTTTGTTAGCACATGATGCAAGAGAGGCTGTTTAATTCTCATTAATTAAATCACTTATGACAATGAGAGATAAAATGAAATCATCATTTGGCTTTTTTATATATGCATATAGGTAAAGCTTGTTTTGAAAATTCAATGTGATTTAATATGCTTAAAATCGACATGATAAGCACTGGAACAGCAGCCATGAGCCGATTGTTACTTTTTTATTTTCAATATATTTTAAATTCTGTAGATAGTATCCAATCACAAAAGTAAGAACAATGCCTGAATCACATGTTACATAATAGCTATATATTTAAATTTTCATTTCACAGTGTATTATTTTTTAATATTCTTTGAAAGCAGTATCCGTTGGAAATTGAGTACAGTGCCCAATAATCTTCAAAATGGTGGTGTTTAAAGTATTCCCCTTGTATATCTAAAACTACAGGAGAAAACGAACTAAAATTTTGCACAATTTTTTCGTATAAATTTGAGACGCAGCTGAATCAATTTCTCTCAAAATTTGTAAATGACATTAATTTTTTGAGCTCACATTTTTCCAAATCTAATACTTTAGCTTGACTGTACGACTCAAGAGGAATGAATTTAACGAGCGTTATTCAGATAATTTTTGGATCGACTGCATATGGAGATATAAATATATCAAGTTTAAAACTTGTTGATGAAAGCACATAAAGTGAAAATATATCTCAATGGTCACATTGAGACTCTTTCTCTTTAAAACTAACCAGATAACACAAAATATCCTTAGAATGTTTTATTAATATTTCAAACGTCCTATTCCGTAATGATTCAGAGGTATTTTACATGTATGATATCATTTTTAACACTTTACTACAAAGTTGAAATGTGGTTGTGACTTTGTTCATTCTGTCTGTCCGTTCGCACGATAATTGCCGTAAAAATGACTTTATCAAAATTAAATTTTAGTATGTTGTTGAGACGGTCTGTGGGATATACGGGAATGTAAATGAATAATATCACCCAATTAGTTTTGGATTAAACCGGGGTTGAAGAAATGAAATACATTGAACCCTATAGGACATAATTTTTCAAACATTTTTTAAGCAAATTTAAAATTCACAGCTTGCTTCGAAAATTTTAGGAAATATTCAACTATCCCATAAAATATATAAAAAAATGCAGTAAAATATGTTCGGTGGTTTTTTAAATAAAAATTAAAATAAGAATTGCACCCATATTATTTAAAGAGATCACGTGACCCACTTCAAAATAAAATATGGCGTACATCTTTTTCCAAGTGTCAAAATCATGATTTTTAAAGTTCTTTTCAATTTATTTTTAGTGTTGCATCCGCCCTAAAAGCGCTTTATTTTTGCTTAATTTCTGTGCATCTATATACTGCGCCAACGCAATTACGATATTTTTGAGTTTAAATGATCATCAAACTTTGATTATTTCTACAACGAAGCCTAATTTTAGCGCATGCAAAATGTAAACACATCAAGCTGTAAGATGAGTTATATAAGAATTGCTGAATTTTTAACGCAAAATTATTTAGCTCTGGAGTCTGGAATATAGCTGATATGAATGAAGCATTTATTGATTTTACATAGAGAAGCAGACGATTTTATAGTATTGCCATTTTCGATTAAGTTTTAACCATGGAGTTAGAAAATAATTTTACATTCATGGTTTATAAGTAAAATAAATTATTGTAGTATTGTGATAATTTTAAAAAATATCACTGCTGAATGAAAGGAATGAAATAAAAGTTTATGGATTTCTTGTTTAAATTAATAAAACTTTTTTAATTCACTGCTTTTATATAGAGAGCCAGGCGATTTATATTTCGATGACGTCATTTGAATAAAGTTTTTTTTTCGATGAAGTTTTAAGTTTTCAAACATAACAAATTATTGTAGTATTGTGATAATTTTAAATATATCACCGATGAATGTATCGCATTTTAGAGACGTTCAAATAAAATTGCATTGCAGTTGGAAAGTGTTTCTTAATCAATGCTTTATGCATCATTGTTTTTTCTTGTTTTATATCGTAATAGAAAAATAGGTCGTACGAAAAGTATATATTTTTCCAAAATTCATTAAAATTTGTCTATTTATCGTACAGATTTCGTTTGAAAGAGAATATTTATAGTTTTAAAATGGAAACTATGTGATAAATAATATTTTAGGTAACAAGGGATCTCATTTGCGTGAAAATCACCCTAAATCGTTGTAAATAGGATTTAAACTACTTTGAAATTTAAAATAATCTGATGTAAGTACACATGACTTTCCCTGCGTAACCTGCGTAATGTAAGTATTTTATTTCTTTCAATGAGGAAAAGTCTGTGGTGGGCAGCATATGAGTTCCCCTATATAATGCAATGAATTTATTTCTTTTACAGTAAAAATATAATGTTTAAGATCTACTGCACAGAGTTTTTAATGTTAAACTGTACATTGGGCGCTTTTCCGGATGACAACATGTGAAGCTATTTCAAAGTATCCAATTAATTTATATTTCATGCAGCTCTCAATAGTCAATATTGATAGCATCAGCAATAAGCAATATAGTCCATTTTAATAATAAATTCATCAACTTGGCGTCATTTTCGTTAACTGTTCTTTAAGTTCGCCAAATTATTCACCAAGCGTTGCAGACTAGGAGAAGAGCATTTCTTATACATAAAGGACTGTTGCTGAATTGTTAGATGTCAAAATATAGTTAATAGTTTTTTCAATTTTATGGGATCATTTTGAAAAAGTTCAGTATTTCGAGACCTGTTCAGGATAGTGTCAATCGCTTTCTAATCAAAAATTATATAAAAGAAAATTGTTTAGTTTCAGATTTTTTGATTATTTTCAAAATTTCATTTAAAATTTAAGAGAAATTCGGAGCATTCGATTACTTTTAAAATCAATAGGCTTCCAGTATTCACTGATTGTAATTTTTGTAAAAAATTTCGTTTGCAAAGTTCATGAGATAGCGTCCCACACTCCCACTCCACGCACACACATTAACTCAAATCGTTTGATTCGAATTCAGGGATGTTTGAAACGTGCTCTACCGCCGAAAATTAGAATTCGAATTTTCGTCCGCGTTACAATACTGTTCCTATACATTATATTATGAGTATAGGGAAAGTAATAACGCCGGGGTGTACCTATTCGGATCCTGAAGTACCTGTGTACCAAATCTCATGGTCGTATGATTTCTAGATTTCCAGCTAGACTGCACAAACACACACAGACAACACCTCAAAAACGTTCAATTACTGTTCAGCGATGTTTGAAATGTGCTCTTCCGTCTAAAACTCGAATTCGAATTTTTGACCCCGTCACAATACTTTTCCTACATATATAGTATGAATATAGGGAAAGTAATAACGCCGAGGTGCACATATTTGAGCCCTGAAGTACCTGAGTACCAAATCTCACGGTCGTACAACGCATAGATTTCAAGCTATACTGCACACGCACACACACACACACTCACATACAAAGACACACACACACACAGCTAGACACACTCAAGCATCTTCTTATGTGTTAGATACATACGTACATACTTACATATACATGTGTGCACAGTCAAACTCTGTACAAAATATCAATTAATTCTGTGCACAATTAAATATTTTTAAAGTATCCCCTTTCGAGTGTATGTATCACTATATATTTTATTGCTGTGCTATACAATCTATTTAAATATTTTTAATCACTGTGCATATTTCTGTCTTTAATTATGCTGTTTACAGTGCATTGAATTAATTATTATAGCTCATGTATCAGCCTCATTAAGCTCAAATTACTTATTAAAAGCTATTAATGATCTATAAGTCGTCATTAAAATTAATTAAAAATCATGATTCCCATTATTTTTCTTTTTCAATTATTCTTAATGGGGCCTCAGAGAATATAAAAATCTGCAAACTTACTTATTCCAAGTTCTCAAGATTAAATCCTTAAAATTAAATCGCCGATAAATACAGAACTAAATTTTAATTCACTCGTTTATAACTCCCCCCCCCCTACTAATGCAGATACAGATTTATTACTTTATTTATCATGGTTAATATCATATTATTTGTAATTAAATGTTTTGCATTCCCGTTGAAATTTGGAAACGATCTGTTTGTTGGTTAAATATATTAAAAGTTATAATGTCAAAACTAGAATAGTTGTTGATGACTGGTAATTGGGGAACTTGATGACATTCAAATTTTCAAATTTTTCAAATTTTTCAAATTTTACCTACGTTTGTGACTTCAAAGAAATCAAAATTAATTTGAAGCAGAATATGATTATTTAGAATGGAATGTCATTCAAGCAGAAGAGAAATGCTACGACGATAAAAGTAAAATTGAGTAAAAGTAAACGACGCAAATACTGCGAAAATGAGTGCATTCAAAAATGATATTAAATTGTCAAAACCATAAAAAAAATTTGATAGTGTGCCAAGTTTTAGAAGTTTTGAAACATTTATTTATGCACAGCATTTGAAGTACAAATTCAGTCGATTTTTCTACTTCTTCATTCCCTTAAAGCATTTACATTTTATTAATTTATGGTTAAACAAATAAAGGTCGCATAGAATGCATGTCCTAGCCGAATTTATAACCATGGATCTCCTCCAAATCAGTCGATGCACCATTGAGCACACAATAGTTATTTCTATTACTATGAAAATCTGCCCCTTCTCGCTACGCTCACCAACCCCCGTAACTTGTTTTGTTAGTCGGAGAGTTTGCACCATAATTGCAGGTGCCTGAGGAGCTGAACTCGCTAGCTCTTTCATGCCACCTGTTATGTAGGCGTAATAAGCTCGTTGGGGTCCACCCCTTGCTCCTTGATACCCACTATTCTCTCTACAACTGCCCTCGTGCTCCTAATCGGGTTGACTAATTAAATATTTGCCCATACTGAAGAAAAACGTTCACCTCAGAAGTGCGTTCATAAAAAATAGAATAACTCATAAACTGAATTGAAATTTAATAATCTGATGTGATCAGCATATGACTTTTCCTGCAGACTCAAATTCATTTTCTTTTTATTTCATTAAAAATTCATTAAATTAAGTTTAATAGCACTAAATAACACGCCTAATTCATTAAAATGACACTAAATTTGAACTTTTACTTCAGCTTTCGTTTTCATTTGGTAACTGGACTTATTATCCAAACCGGCTTAGCGAAAATGTGAAAAAACTAAAATATCTCGAGAATGGCTAGTCCTAGATTAATGGGGTCGATCTTTATTCTTTTCATCGTCCAAAGTTAGAGGCAAAACAAACGTAATGGATATATTTAAGCAAACGTAGTCTTTTATTCCAGATTTTGACGATTTTTGCGGGCCATTTCGCAAAAAAAGGCGGGTTTTTTTATTCCGAATCGTACCAAAAACTAATCAGCACCAGGGTCATACACAAGTGACTTACCTACCAAATTTTATGAAATTCGGTCCATTTGTTTCTGAGTTAGAGTAGATACATACATTGCACAGACAGACACACATACAGACGTCACGCTAAAAATAGTTTTTTTTGTGTTCTAGAGGTCCCAAAACGTGTAGATGCGTCGAAAACTCAAGTTGCGATTTTCGGCATGATTCCAATACGTTCTCCATACATTACCATATATTGCAGGGAAAGTAAAAAAAAAGGGTTCCGTTTTGCAAAAATTTAACTATGTAGGTATATGCCTGCAAAAATTCGTGATCCTGCTATTGGAAGTTTGTCCAAGACGCGAACTCGCAGCTCAAATAATCTTTCTCCGATTTTAACCTGAAATTAAAGTTTAAATCGATAAACGGCTCTTTTCATCGTATTTGCCTAACATTCCTCTACAAATGTAACACATTTCATACTTTTGTATGCTACAGTTTTCGCGGTACGAAAGAGAAAAACTCGAGGAGCTCGAAATGTGTCAAACAGCGGTGCTACACTTCTTTAATATTGAGTGATAGGTAATAACTGAATCCTACATATTCTTGCTTCAACTTTCTCATCGAAATTATCCCCTTCGTTCCTCTTCTTATTTCATACAGGATAGTTTCCTGTTCATCGTAATATTTGTGACCTGATAATCGTAATATTTGTGACCATAATCGTAAGGTTCCAGGGGGAAAACTCGATATGTTTAATACCTCATTAATTCATTGCACTTAACCTAAATAGTTAATAATTCCCTGTTCGAGCTCCATTGAAACTCATGTCTCAATCGTGAATCGAATCTCCAAGTGGTTAATCGGCGCTCTATCCACTGCGAAACTGGGACGACAGTCTTTCCTTTCAGCTATCTGCGCGAGACTAAATTGAAAGAGTATCTATTTTATTTTGAAAAACACGAAACCAAGCCCAACTCAATCCCGGAAGAATATTTTGAGGCCCGATCCATGTCCAGATCAAAATGTTGCGGCCTGGCCCATGACGGAATCAGATTCAAAAATTAAGAACGACTCAGCCCGAGCCCGAATCATATAAAAAATTAAGCCTTGTCCAGTCCAAACCCTGATTAATTCGGAAAATTTAAGCCATGTCGAGCTCGTAATAAATTGGAAAAGCGCTTTTAGGAAAGGTCTCAATTCAGGTGAGAGTTAAATTGGCGTTGAGTACTACATCCCATCGAGTTGACTAGGATTTTCTCAGTTCAGGTGAGGGTTAAACTAGTATTGATTATTACATCCGATCTGGTTAACTGTAGGATTAGCTGTGTTTCATCACGAGGCAGGTTAAAGATTTAGCCGCAAAAATACATGATTTTTAATAGTGAAATAAATGTTCAAGTTTTTGTTTTCAGGCAATAGTTTTTATAATATAAAAAGAAGATAATTACTTGTGACGATAATAAAACTGACCAATTGGGCTAACATAATAAGAACATGTTACGGAGATATACATTCTGGTTTCAAAACGTTATAGAAAAGTTGTAAATATTTTATTATTCAATTGTTAATGAAAAATCTTCGTCTATAGTTGCATAATTGAGTTTCACTGTAATACGAATTAATTTGCAAAGCATACTAAATATTAAAAGCCTAGATAAATAAAAATGACCGATTTTGATACACAAAGTACAAAGTACGCGTTCGAAGTACAAGCTAAAGATAGATGTTTTTAAGATATAAAATAACTATTACAATTTTATTTTATTAAAATTATATTGCAACCGCCAACCAACCAGAAGGTATGAACAAAATCTCCAAAAACTAGACACGTTTTGTATAACCAACATTGATATAAACGTGCAAACTAGCCATTTTTTATTTAGTATTCGAAGTCGCACAATCAGTAGTTAAACAGAAAATACTTGAACTCAAAGTTAAATGAAACACGGTGAAAACATTATTTTACAATTTATAAATAGCGAAATTACAGTGTTTATGCAATGCTTTAAAAACTTTTTGATGCAAGCCCACCAATTTCGGCTCGCTTAAAATTTTGAAAGTAAAGTAAGTGTTTAAAATTTTTAAACAACTTTGTTCAAAATTTTCAAAGGCCAACCCTGCCAAAGCCCAACCCACATGCTGACAGGAATCGAGCCATGATCAGGTAGACTTCTATTTTCTTGTGGAGTTGAGGTGCTAAAAATTAGTTTTAAATTGTTCTTCTGCAGAGGTTAACTGTTCTTTCCAAATGTTAATTGTTCTAAAAATTTATATTCCCACACTAAACAGACAATAGAATTTTCATGTAAGAGAACTTCGTCTCTGTATATATTGTAAGTTTGGAACAATGAATTGACAAGCACTTTTTATGTAATAAGGCAGTGAAAAAGTTGTTGAAATAGACTTCACCGCTATAATAATGGAATAGAGAATAAAAATTACTATTTATTTGACCGCAAAGAAAACATTAGAATCATACAAATCGCAAAAATTCATTTTCATGGCTTTTTAAACAAAAGCTATTGTTTTCAGAAGACACGTTACAAAACGTCAAGAGGCACTGTGGTGGACTTTAATGGTATTTTGTTCATTCGGGTGGATTTTTTCACTGTGTCAATGAATATTATAAAAAGTACGTGACTTCTTTTGGATGATAAATATTTTTTGCCTATTTACTTACAGAACATATGTTTTTAAAAATAAATCAAGTAAAAATAAATCAAGTATTAATGTTCAGTTTCGGCAAGCATGAAAGTAGAACGAAAACGACTTAAATTTCTATACCAAAAAGGGATAAATCCGATGAGCCCAATACATGTATTTTCTACAAACTAACAAATTTTGCAAAATACAAAAACGCGTCCATAGACATGTTCTTGCTTTTTGCTGGTGCGATTACTTTGTCTTTCTAGCTTGAGGAAGGAGACTGTTTTCTGCATTTGAAACCGTCTGATACTTTCATACTTTACGATAATTTTGTAACGTTACATAGTTTTATTTTTAACTTAGAAATAATTTGTTTCCTGTTTTTACGATGCTTGGTTTTAAAGTTACGCTATGTTTTACAGAAGCGCTTTAACATGAACGAATTGTGTAGAGTATAATCAGAGGCTAGTTCAACTGGCGGTTGGGTTGAATTACTTTCTCTTCGTTTTTGTTTTGTTGTTTAGTTTGTCGTTGTAGACCAATTTGTATTTTTCCAGAGTAGTTATATTCATTGAAATACAAGGAATTTGCATTCTCACAAGCAGCAGTTACATTCACTGGAGTACAACAGTAGTTACATCGATTGGAGTACAAGGAATATGTATTCTCACAAACAGCAGTTACATTCATTGGAGTAAAATGAATATACAGGGAGTATATAAACTGTTTTGACAAAATAAAAGGGGTGATAGTACCCATCAAGACGAACAATATTTACTATGGAACCTAGGGTCGCATTCCACTCCGAGTGTCAAAAAAGAGTAACTTCGAAACACGTCCAACAAGCACAAGTCGTCCCTTCGGACGACAAAGCTGTCGTGCCGGAGAAATATCACATCTCTAGAACATCACCGTCACTTCTAGTTATCCGACACTTCTTGAATGCCACATATCCCGGACGGTGGATTGAACGTCGTGGAGCTGTGGCTTGGTCTCCACGCTCACCGAACCTCAACCCACTGGACTTCTTCTGACGCCACATAAAATCATTGGTGTACGAGACGCCTGTGGACTCCGTAGAAAATTTCGTCGCGAGAATAGTTGTTGCAGCGGACAGAATAAACACGACACCAGGTGTCTTCGAAAGGGTGTGCCAGTCGTTCATTCGCCATTCTGAATTGTGCAACGGCACCCTTGGCATTCACTTTGAACATCTAATTTGAGTCTTTCTCTGGTGTAAATAAATAGGATTGTGCGACTTATGATTATGTTAATTCTCCTTATTTTCACTGTTGAACCTTTAACTTTACGCTGGCACTTAGAGTGGAATGCGACCATAGGTTCCATTGTAAATATTGTTCGTCTTGACGGGTACTATCACCCCTCTTATTTTGTTAAAACAGTTTATATACACCCTGTATATTCTCACAATCACTAATTACATTCCTTAAAGTACAAGGAATTTGTATTCTCACAAGCAGCAGTTACATCCATTAGAGTACAAGGAATATGTTGTCTTACAAGCACCAATTACGTGTATCCATTGAATTACAAGGAATTTGCATACAAGAAGCAGTTCCATTCATTAAAGTATAAGGAATTTGTATTCTTGCAGGAAGGCTGTTACATTCATTGGCGTACAAGGAATATATACTCTCACAAGCACCAATTACATTCATTGAAATACAAAGACTTTGTATTCTCACAAGCAGAAATTGCATTCCTTGTGCTAAACTAACAAAAACTATGCAAGCACTTTCAAATTTTTTGAACCAGAATATATTTAATAGTCGCAAATATGTCTTATCATTTGATTTTTTTATACTCGAAAGATGAGCAATTTTAATTTTAACAAATATTTATTATAAATGTAACTATTGAAAACAAGAAAACAGAAATAAGGGATTTACGGAAATAACAAAATAAATAAAGTTTTAATTCCATAACAAAGCAGAATTTTGCTTTTTTAATAGCAGAATTACCGTTATAAAATATGTCTACAATTCTTTATGATTTTATGATAATTGGGATCAACTGTGTATCTGATTCTGGTTTCCATCAAAGAATTTTACATGGAAAATTAATGACATTAATCCTTCCACTGCAAGAAAGAGCATTTGTTCACTGTGGGACGCTCTCAGCCAGTGGGATGCGAATGAAGTGGCCAAAGCTTAATTGAATCAAGTTGATGCAAAGTGGTTTTGTCTCAAGTGCTGATTTAATCAATCAGCCTTAAAATGATTCTCTCGCAGTAACACAATTTAATTTCCTAGGTATTTAAAGGGACATGCGTAATTAATAAAGCAAAGTTCTTCCTCAATTCACTGTTCACTGACCTTTCCATTCTAAAAAATAAGTTTCTACAGAAATGCTCCTCAAGGATAATAGGAAAATACTAATATGTGATTTTCTTTAACTTGTGTTATGAGCGAGTAACATAATCCCCGCATTTCCGCCAAAACTCAATTTTTTACAGAAATGTTCTCCATAAATAATAAATAACCATTAAGAAAGATATATATATATATATATATATATATATATATATATAATATGAAAATCCAATGATAGAATAGAGAGAAGTTGTAACTTAAATAACCCTAACTTAAAATATGCCTAGAAATTAGAAAGAAATATTAAATAGAGAATCATCACGCATTAGGAAAATAAAATGGATATTTCTAGTCATCAAGCTAAAGATAATCAACAAAAATCAATGGTATGGATTCTAAAATAGAAAAATAAAAAATATACAATCATTAAAGCTATAAACCTGGATAAGCATTAGACCTAAAAAAAATTATTCATTTCGAAAAAATTATTTTTCAAGTCCAGGTATTTAATCAAAATGAACATAAAATATGCTTGTTTCTGAAAAACGAGATAGATTATATATATAAACTCTTTTTACAAGCATAGAAATTGAAAATTATATAGGAAACAAGAATACCTGAAATACGCTGCAAATGTCCATTCCATTCGTGCAATAAATGAAAAGATCAATATTGCCAATCGTAAAAGATAAAAGTAGAGATCTACTGTTGCCAATCATGAGAAATAAATAACAGTATTACGAAAAGGCAATAAAATGTGATATATTCTACAGTAAAAGCTACAAAATAAAGGGGCGTGTAATATAATTGAAAACATAGAGGCTAAAATGTAAGGGGATTTAAATACATTGTAATTTTTATTCAAGAGGATGTTGATGCTTGGCTATATATATATATATATATATATATATATATATATATAATGAAAGTGTTTAAGTATATAATATAACAAGCTTGTATAACTACTAAATTTAACAAAATATAAGTATATTAAAAAACTGTATATTTAAAATTACATCTACTTATTGCGATATTTACAGCATATAAATAAGATGAAATTAATAAGTTAAATATACGGTTTAAAGTAGAATAAGAATAGATATAGTAAAGCATCTATAACAAACAAAAAAATTCAATTTATTACCAGATAAGACTGAAGAGAATGAGTCTTATCATTCTCTTGAGTTTTATCTGGTAATAAATTGAATTCATTTGTTATATATATATATATATATATATATATATATATATATATATATATATATTTATATATTTATATATATATATATATATATGTATATATATATATTGTATTAGAATGATGAATTAAAAATATGATTCTCCCGGATTGCAAAAAAATTGGGAGGTTTTTAAAAATATTACGACCTCCTTCACATCCCCCTTCCTTTGACCTAGAAGACTGATTCTTTATATACAAATAGTATCGAGCACTGGACAGAATGTAGAAGATCTGGAATTTCGATTTCTCTCCCGAAGACTGACAAAATGGACAGGAATCTTAAAGTCCTTACATACCTTTCAGAAGCACCCTGGTTACTTCTAAGGTTCAATATTTGCTCCATTATAGTATCGACCACGGGAGAGAACGTAATGGAACCGGATTTTCGACTTCTCTCCCGAGAGCTGACACAATGGGGATAGAAAAGTATTTTCAAACCCTAATTCCTGGTGGCCGGGAAAGCTGAAACATTGTATATTTATAGAATTGACCACGGGACAGTACTTAACTGAGTCAATTTTCGAACAAGATGAATATTTTTTACACTAAGTGCCATACATTAAAAAAAATTAAAAATTAAAAAAAAAAGTTGCAATTTAACCTTAGAGGGTAGTTCCCTCATCTTTGACAAACGTTAATGCTCCTATGACTATAAAATTTGAATTTACATTTTAGTAACAATGATATACACTAGCGCATGCCATAATTTAATCTATATCCACCTAACCTGGCTTTATCTTTTCGATATTTTCAAAGCCTTTACTTACATAACATCGGCGGTAATTCTTGATTGCAATAATTACCATTTCAGAAGTCGTTTGATTGAAGTCATTTTATTGAATGAATGGGGAAAATGGTGCTGGCGCGTTTATATCATTTGTTAACGCAGCACGTTTCTTTGAGGAACAACATCTCTAATTTCAATCTCAACCTTTTATGCAATGGGTCAATCTCGCCGATAGCACTAGCGGTTAATTTGCATTTACCGCAGATGATAGTGTTGACTGAATAGCAATTTGGGGATATATTTTCATTGTACAATAACTTCAAAAAACATTTCTACTAAAGATTCCTCTAATTTACCAGCCTTGAAAGCTGAAAATGATATTAATATGTTGCGCTCTCAAATGCAGCACTTCCTCTTTATTGTTCGGAGTGTTGAGAGTAAATTATGCAGTATGTCTTTCTTATATATATTTATTTGAGAGTATAATTTTTAACACTTTACAACATAGTTGAAAAGTGTTTATGACTTTGTTCATTCTGTCTGTCTGTCCGTTCGCACGACAACTGCCGTAAAAATGACTTTATAAAAATGAAATTTTAGTATGTAGTTGAGACAGTCTGTGGGACATATGGGAATGTAAATGAATAATATCGCCCAATTAGTTTTAAATTAAACAAGAGTTGAAAATGTAAAACACATTGACTATGGGACATAATTCTTCAAACATTTTTTAACAGAATTTAAAATTCACAAATTGCTTCCAAAATTTCAGGAAAAATTCAAATTATCCCATAAAATGTATAAAAAAATTCAGCAAAATATATTCAGTAGTTTTTTAAATAAAAATTAAAATAATAATTGCACCCATATTATATGAAGAAAGCACGTGACCCACTTCAGAATAAAATATGGCATCCATCTTTTATCCAAGTGTCAAAATCGTGATTTTTAAAGTTATTTTTAATTTATATTTAGTGTTGCATTAAACCGCTTAAAACCGCTTGATTTTTGCGTAATTTCTGTAAATCTGTATACTGCGCCAATGCAATTACAATATTATTGAGTTTAAATGATCATCAAACTTTGATTATTTTTACAACGAAGCCTAGATTTAACGAATGCAGAGTGTAAACACATAAGGCTGTAAGATGAGTTGTATAAGAATTTCGGAACTTTTAACGCACAAATATTTAGCTCTGGATTCTATAATATAGCTGATATGAATGAAACATTCATTGATTTTATATAGAGAAGCAGACGATTTTATAGTATTGCCTTTTCGATGACGTTTTAAGCATGGAGTTAGAAAGTACTTTTACCTTCATGGTTTTAAGTTTTTAAGTAAATTAAATTATTGTAGTATTGTGATAATTTTAAAAATATCACAGCTGAATGTATCGCATTTTAGAGATGTTTAAATAAAATTGCATTGCAGTTGGAAAACGTTTCATAATCAATGCTTTATGCGTGATTGATCTTTTTTGCTTATTTTATTAATAAATATACTAGTATTTAAGCCTATCAGAGACAGGGAAACTAACACTATTAAAAAAATAAGTTGCTATGTTTAATACGTTATATTTTGCAATTTACGTCACTTAGCGTCAAAAATAATATATAAAATTTAAAAAGTTAGCTAATATCGTGAAATAGGTTCGCTTTCTATATAAAACATTGTGCAAGAAATTTGTTAACATTATTCTTGTAGATCTAGTTTGTTCTATTTACGAGAGAAGATACATTTTGTGATAGCTTTATGCTTTGACGCTTAAGAATTTACCAATAGGCATTTATTTCACGGGATATTAATTAAAATATCAATTACATCTTGATAAGGATTTTGCATGTAAGTATTAATAAGTTACTCTACTTCATTTAATAAGTTGCTAAATACTCCAAATTTCAATTTATAAATTCTTAATTTAATGCTAAAGGCAATGTGCTGTGGATCTCGCTCTGAAAAAAGTGAAGTTATCGAATTATGTAAGAAAAATCCATATCAGATTTTTTACACTGGAAAGCATCCTGCTTGTTTGCAATATGTGAATTGAAAATTGTTTCGATGTATCGTAAGATTCTCAGAAAAATCAAAACACGGTGTTTTTGATTCTTTAAATTATTCTAACATGCAGGCTTAAGTTTCTCGAACATCATTGAAAAGAACTTATGTCACAATATGTATTCATACCATGAACAATAACCTAGACAATCCGTACGCTATACATTGAACTACCAAAACAGTAGTATTTTATTCTATTTTTGAAGAGTATTCTAACTTGAACATTCTAACAGCAACAACTTTTATGTATTAAACAGTTCACATGAACATTCAGGAAAATTCCCTTTATTTTTATTTGACAAACGTACTTTGGAATTTTAAATTGCTTCTTAATGCCTTTAAATGACTGGAAATGCGAATGGAGAAGATGAAAGGAAAATCGTTAAAAGAAAATAGAGAGAACTCTGCGTTTCCTGTAGATCTTAAGTAAATATCATTTTGATCTCTTTCCTTCAAACGGACGTGAAACAGTCATCAAATAGAACACATTTAGTTCGGGACAATTGCGATGGAACTTTTATGGCTTGTCTGTGAAAGAATTTTAAAAATAATTTAATGTATTTTTTCATTTCAAAGTAAGCAGATATTTATCGAGAACGCATGTTTGACACTTAAAAGATATCAAAATTTCTTCCGTGTTTGTGTTTGCAGACGCATACGTTTGCATTTATTTTTGATAACATTGTATGGATAGATATGTGACAAAAGCAGCATTGAGTTCAAAACAATATTATAGTATATTCAAATTGCTTATCAAGCAACAAATGTTTACTTATAAATTCTATACATATTGTTTTCACATCGACCGTTTTAGGTTTTAAAATGTATTCTGAGTAAGTATTGTGGTCGGTGTACATGCAAAGATTGTAAAATTTCTATATTTTTATGTATTTATTTTGATGTACATATTTACTGCAATTTAAGCAGATTATTTATACCAGCTACTATTTTAAGCCTAGCAAAGACAGGGAATTTAATACTCTTAAAGAAAAAATGTTCAACTTAAGCTTTATTTTTTGCTTAACAATATATGACGTTTAGCATTGAAAATATTAGTTCTAAGCAAAAATCCGGCTTAGTTAGGGTCTGTCTAATGGTTGATACTATACGTGTGAAAAGCTTCAGTATTCTAAGTTATTGGATTGGGGGGGAGGGGGTTGTAGTAGTTGAAAATCCTTCTCTCCTTTATTTTCTCCGCCCATTGGGGGAGGAAATCGAAAATTTGGTTTCATTAGCTTCTGTCCCATTTCTCCATACACTAAACGGTCAACAATTTAGTCTTCTAAGTGAATGGGGGTTCCTGGAGGGTTGGCCTGGAAATACTTTTTAAAACCACCCCATTTCTACCTCTCCCAGAGTGGAAATTGATAATCAGGTTTAGTTAAGTTTTCCCTGTGGGTCGATATTATAAGTGTGCCAAGATTCATCCTATGTCTCCGGGAGCGCTTCTGGAGGACCTGGAAAGACATAGAAAAGCATTTTATTCCAAAAATAGAAATCCAGCTCAGGTTCTTTCCCGTGTTTCATAATACAATTGTGCAAAGTTTCAGTCCTCTAGATATCCGCTGGGCTTCTGAAAAGACGCAAAACGCGTTAGACAATAATTATATAGGTTTGAAGTGAATTCTACTGTGACTCAATAACAGTAACAACTTTTATTTATTAAACAGTTTACATGAACAATTAAGAAAATTATTTTTATTTTCATTTGACAAATGTACCCTATGGATTTTAAATTTCTTTTTATGTCTTTAAATCACTGGAAATGCGAATGGGGAAATTGAAGGGAAAATCGTGAAAGAAAATAATATTACAACATAACCTTTCAAATCGTGGGTGTACTCTCAGGATACAAAAAATGAGTCCAAATTTTTGGACAATTAACATTTTTATTTAAAAGCCCCATCAAGCATATACAGGACCGATATATAGTGAATTGACCGATAACTGTCTAACAAGATCACTAAGCAACTGTTAGGTACAATAAAATAGCAATTAAATGCTCCAATAATTCATAAAACAGCAGATTTTGTTCTCAAAACGCTGACATGTTTCACAATTCACTTTGGCTCGTATCATGTCAACTCTACCCAAATGTGCGACGATTTCCTTATATACTATCCATCTCCATAGAAATTACTAGAAAGGGCTCGTATTTCGGAAACTAGTGCTGATATTTCTAGAAAGTTTCATCGGATTCGGAAGCTCGACAAAATTCGCCAAGTTGGTGAAATTTTACGAAATCTGGCACTCATGTTCCGAAAATATCGTTAAGGTATAGGAACCCTACCTTCACGTAGCAGTAATGGTTGCCTGTAAACGAATTTTCTCTTTGCGGGGAAGCAAAGGACAGTGAAGTATTTTATATATTCGTAACAAAACAAAATGGCGTAGAACAGTCATCAAACGGAACACATTTATTTCGGGACAGTTGAGATTAAACTTTTATGGTTTGTGTATGAAAGCATTTTAAAGATATTTTAATGTATTTTTGGTTTCGAAGTAAGCAGCATTTTTTGACAAATCTATCTTAATACTTATAAGATCTTCTTCCATATTTGTGTTTGCAAACGAGCACATTTCCATCTCTTATTAAAAACATTCTGCGAATACGTGATATTGCATAAATACGTGATGAAAATAGCGTTGCTTTTAAAACAATAATAAATATTCAAATTGTATGTCAAACAACGAATGCAAACCTTTGCCTTTAGATTCTATATGCTGTCTTCGGTTTTACAGTGCATTGGAAACAAGAAATGTATAAAGAAGCCTTCATATACTATCCAAAGGTGAGGACATTTCATTTTCGAAGGAACTATTAAGAATTTTTATATTATTTTGAAAAACTTATTTCGTACAGTTATACAAATTTTAGGAAATACCAGCAGTGACCGGGAAGAACCGGAAATAGAAATGCTTAGTGAATCCTTCTTCCTAAATTCGATACTGAAACCATATCAGTCATCATCTAAGCTCTAACTACAGTCAATCATAAAAAATAGATGTTGAAAAGGAAAATGTATATTTTTTAATCCGAACTGACATCTCCAAAACCGGAAGGGAAATCTTCAGTGAGGCGCTCTACACCCACCAAACGTTATTCTGAATCCATATCAGCTATCAGATCTATCAGTTTAAGCTCTATCTATAGTCTATTCTTAAAAAAATAGATGTTTCAAGAGTATTTTTTAACCGGAAATAGAAAAGAACGGTAAATGTAAATTCTTAATATCTCAATTCCCTAAGGTACTCAATGCTGAGTCCATATCAGTCATCATCAAAGTTCATGCTACGACACATTTTGAGAAACAGGTGTTTCAAGGAAAATGAAAATTTCTGAACTAGAATTGGGAAAAGAACCGGAGGTGGAAATCCTTAGTGAATCCCCAACCTCTTTGGAATTTAATGCTAAATCCATATCAGTCTTCATCTAAGCTCTAGCTATAACCAATTCCGAGAAATAGACGTTTCAAGGCAAATTTTGAACAGTAAAAAGAAATGTATATCCTTAATGTGCCTCCAACCCCTTTCCAAAATTTGATACTGAATCCATATTATTTGTCACCCGAGCTCTATCTGCAGCCAATCCTGAGTGTTACAAGGAAATCTAAATGTTTCACTCGGAAGTGGAATATCTTAGAATATGAAGTACAAATCTTTAATGAGTTCCACTAGCCCCTCCAGAATTTAATGCTAAATCTATATTAGTCACTATCGGAGCTTTATCTGTAATCAATCCTGAGAAATATATGTTTCAAAGAAAAATCTTGAACCCAAGGGGTATATTCTTAAGGAATCACCCTACCTCCTCCAGAATGTGATGCTAAATTCATAACAGTTATCATCTAAGTTCTATATATAACAAATCTTGAGAGATATATGTGACAAGAAAAATTAAAATGTTTGAACTGGAAATGGAAATAAAAAACCAGAAGCGAAAACCCTTAATGAACCTACTTCCAAATTTAATGCTGAATCAATATCAGTCATCATTTAAGATCTGTAAGAGATGTTCAAAAGTATAGCAGATGTTCAAAAGGTTGATATGTGTTGTGTGTGAAGATTGTACAAGGTGCATATGGAAAGATTTAGATAACTTTTTGGTGTTTTGAAATTTTATTACTTTTTTATTTGTTATTTATTTATTTTTTAAAATTATAGTTTTGATGGATTAATAGAATGCAATTTATTTCGTACGAATCGGACAACAAACGACAAAGTTATTGGGGTAGTGAGCGCTGTGGTAGTGAGCGCTGTCGGCGAAAGCGATAAGCGCATAATGCAAATGTAGAATCACAAGTGTTGCAAATCTAAAATTTAAATTGTTTACACTTTTCTACCAAAATTATTTTATAATACACTTATTAGGTACATATAATCAGAATAATAGTTACATTTTAGGTTCGGTATTGAGTTCGGAAGAAACTTTTCTTCGTATCACGTCAACAACCTAACTGAAAAGTGGAGTGTCTATATACGCTCTTTGGAAAATTCTGGGGAAAACACTCAACTCATGAATTTCTTAGACAATCTACAAAATTTGAGAAGTTTCTGAAACGTGTTAACATCGCCATGTTGGTGATATTTGTTAAAGTCGCCACCAAGTTAACCGAATATATCGCCAAGATCAAGCGACCCAGACCTTAAAATTATAACAATGGTTTTCTGTCACGTATTCGTAACAATGTTATGTCAATTCCGTTACAAACTTCCGTTTCATCCTCGTGCCATTTTTTTCATAATTTACTCCGTACCCCGCCTCACCCTAAGATGTTTCACATCAAAAGAGTTCCAGCCTAATATTTTTAAGAGTATTACTTCCCTTGCCTTTATCAGGCTTAAATACTTCAATAAATTTGTATTAAATGATATAAAGAACTGCCTGACTTAATCATATTTAAGAGAAAATAATCCCTGCTAAATATGTAAGTCAATACGAAATTCCATATACATTTCTCAATTTAGCTGGAATGTCTAAAATAGCAATTAGACGTGCAAAACTAAGCTTGAGCTTGTAACTTATGAATATTTAAGCAGAAATTAATTTTAAGCTATCATGAACACACCCACATCTTCTACCCTAACAACATCTCAGACAAATATTTCACTAAATAGACAACCGAATAAAACTCAGACAAAAATCGATTATGTAAATATCATATAAATTGCCGCCTAGAGATTTAGCCTTACGAGCTTATTCTGACAATGCTCATATATATCTGCCTCTCGATACCAGTCTTCTTCTGACATAATCCTAAATGAAATTAAAAGATATAGGCAGTGAGCCAGTTTGGGGAATCGATGCCAGTTTCCCTCGCTGACGTACTAAATGGATTGCAGACTAATAAGTTTGCATGAAATTCGCTAGGATCTGAAGAAACGGATAAAATGAGATTACCATCACTCATTTTGCATTAGCATGCCACAAGATGATATTGTTATCCATAAAATTTGTAAAGTAAAATCGAGTCGTCTCTATCGCCGGAAGGTATTAATCAGGTTCTGAAGCTTTCCCTGAGGATAAATTTATATAATCTTGTAAATGTTATGAGATTCATGTTTCTTCAGGTTAGGTGACGGGTTTTGTGCCAAAGCATATTTTGAGTTGAGGTAAAAGAAGTATCGACTGGCAGAATATTCATAAATATTCCATGCTCTGAGACACGTTCACATGCTATATGAAACGTTCCAATTTGTGAACACTATTCTGTATAGGTGCTGGCTTTTCGTAATTTCTTGTACTATTAACGGGTTTGCGTTTTGCTTATTTCGTCAATGTGATATTAAATCTCTGCTTATTTTTCCGGTCGCTAAAGTGAACATGCAATACACACGTATAGATCAATAATCGCGTAATTCCTGGTTAAACAAATTTTGTCATTCGAAACAAAAAATGTTATAAAGATCTTGTCGCTATATCCGTAGATATTGCGATTTTAAATAGGTAAAGGAATTCTGAGATCATCTCCATATTTAAAACAGTAATAACTTAATGAGCGAGATTATTGTTGCTTGATTAGTACTTTTTGAAGAGAAAACATTTCATAGGGACTGGATAGTCCGGTAGATAAGGCACGTGGATTGCACTCAAAGGACTCGATTCTCATGGCTTCCCAAACTGTCCTCGTGTATATGCGTAGTACGGGTACTTTAAATCTGTGGGTCCGAAAGTCCTTCCAAAAGTTTGGTAGCAGGGGAAGGAGGGTACGATCACTGTGCGTGTCGCTTCGAACTGGGATCTGGTGTAAATTGTGTGGCACTGTCTCGGCTATCCAAACAGATAGCTTACACATTCGGGTAGGTCGACCGGTCAGGGTAGAAAGAAAGAACGGACATTTTATAAAAGATTTATCTAAATGTAAAAAGAAATAATTGGGACTTTATTTAATAAATTTGTAAGTTTGAAGTTAAAGAATCAAAATTACCAGTTTGAACTCAAATTAATGGTTAGAAACTAGCTAAATCGCAATTTCCAATAGCTAAATTTATGACTAAATGGCTAGACGTAAATATCTACGGCTACAGTATTGTGGCAATTAATTGAGAAAAATGTCATTTTTTTCGTTTTATCACACGTAAGCTTAGGAAGAAGCACTCCAAATTAGCTCAGAGTTCAAATTGCAGTTATTATCAAAGTAGCAGGTGTTTGTATGCACCCGGTAAGTATCAGGTGTTCAAATTCCTCCGCCAGGTGGCAGGTGTTCCGCAGTGGTAGTTTCTCAGTTGTTGCGGGGCTCATTAGCGTCATGGATATCAGCGCGGAAACACGTGCTAAAGTGATTGCGCTTAAAGAACACACTTCTAAGACGTTCGAGGAAATAGGTAAAATATGTGGAGTGATTACAGCAAGTGTCGGCAGGATCTGGAAGCGGTTTCAGGAAACAGGAAATGCTGGAACCAACCGCTCTGGAAGATGCGGCCGAAAAAGATCAACTTCGACTCGTGACGACAAAACTTTACATCGAATGAGTGTTAAAAATCCTCGATTAACCAGTTTTGACCTGTCTAAGTCCATGGTGGCAGCTGGTGTTGATATTGCACCTTCAACAGTGCGATACAGGCTGTTAGAACGCGGACGGAGAGCACGTCGACCGTACAAGAAGCAGCTTCTGACGCTTCGCATGAAGAAAAAAAGGTTGGAATGGGCACGGAATTACAAAACATGGACTGGGAGAAAGTTCTCTTTTCTGACGAAACCCATTTTGTGGTTCAGGGATTTAGATCTATGTTCGTGAGAAGGAGCCAAGGAGAACCTCTCAATCAGCATCACATCAATCAAGCACCCAAGCATCCGCCCAAAAAGATGTTTTGGGGTTGTTTCAGCGTTTTGGGGACAGAATCTCTTGTTCCCGTAGAGGGAATGATGAACAGTGCCAGTTACGAAGTCATATTTACCCGAAAAGTGCTTCCAACTATGGCTAAACTGTGGCCGAACGGAGATTGCGTTTTCCAACAAGACAGCGCGCCATGTCACACTTCGAAGCGAATCAAAAATTTCTGCTCAAAAAAATATTACCGTACTGGATTGGCCTGGGAATTCACCAGACTTGAATCCCATAGAAAATTTGTGGGCTATTGTCAAAAAACGGCTTCACAAATTTGACTGTACGACGATGGACAAGCTAATTTCGGCCGTTATTGACATATGGTTCAGAGACGTTGAAATTAAAACTACATGTGCTAGTCTAGTACATTCCATGCCGAAACGTGTCTGTGATGTTATAAAGTCTCGGGGAGGTCATATCACTTATTAGTTTTGAATGTATCCATAGAAAACTTGAATAAAACTGAATTTTATAAAAAAAACTGCATTTCTCAATTAATTGCCACAATACTGTACATATCTCCAACGGCTATATGTACGGCTACATGACTAGATTTAGCCATAAAATGGCTAAATTGGCAACAGTCGTGTCTGTGCCAGAGCCCCTCCATAACGCTTAACAGCAATCAACTTTGTAATTAACTTACAATATTTCCTTGAAAAAAGTAGGGATATGTCAGTTAAGTGACTACGATTGTTTTGAGAGCGTTATAAGTCCCTTTCCCCAGGCTAAAGAACAGCATGGCCTTAGCATCCGCTAAGAGCAAACTGCTATGAGCAGTTCGTTTAGCTTTCCTTTATTTTTAGTTGCTTTCATAGGTTCTTAATATAATTAATTCATTTTGTGCACTTCTGTAAGTGCTGACTTCTCTTAATTCCTTGTACTATTGCTTTATTTGTACCTTGCTTATTTCATTCACACACTTCCAAAAAAACTTTCATATAATAACTCTGCTAACATAGGCAAAATGTATGTAATCGACGAGAACACCATACTTTTGTTCTTCAGTGTCTCTTCACGTGTTATTCAAAGATATTTTGCAAATGCTCTTTAAGCAAATATTGTAAATGTTCTTCAAGCAAATTTTGCATCAAAACATCAAAAATGTAGCTGAATAATCAATCAACTAAACTTGCTGGCATGATTGGGATTTTCAACTGTTTACTTATTCTGTAATTTGTAATACGTGTTCACATTCCCAAATAGCTGATTTGGTAAAAAGTTGATATATTTGGATGATAAATTTTCTGGCTTGGAACTTACTGTTTAATATAATCCTGCGTGGAGATTCCCATTTATCCTTGAGAATCCCTTAGTGAGTCACCCTATCAGAATTTAATGATAAATCTATATCAGTTTTATCTAAGCAGCTCAATATACAACCAATCCTGAGAAATAGATGTTTCAAGGAATATTTTTGGAACCGAAGTCGAAATTCTTATTTAATCACACTGATTCTCCCAGAATTCGATTCTGAATTCATATCAGTTAGCATCTAAGTTTTATTTATAACCAAACTTGAAATATGGATGGAAATTTAAGGAAAATAAACTTTTTTAACGGAAATGGAAAAAGAATCGGTAGAAATACTTAGTGAATCGTCCAACCTTTTCCGAAAATCGATGCTAAATCCATGAGTCATCATCACGCTATCTATAGCAGATCCTAGAGAAATAGATGTTTAAAAAAATATTTAATGAAAACAATAGTATGGCAAAAATTTTAGCCACCAATAAATGTGAAGGTATTAGAATAACTTTGTGTTATGGAACTTTTAATAACAAATTTGAATATTAAATCGACACAGAGGGTGAATGTAATAATTTTAATTAGATATATTTAGTTTTAAATGAACATGAAACAAAATCGTGGGGTACGTTTTAAAACGGCATTATTAGTTGCAAATGTATGGCATAAATTGTCCCTGGCACCGCGCTGCCCTTGAAATTTTACTACTGAAGGAAGGTATTTAAACATAGAACATTGACAAGAATATTAAATCTCCATTACAGAGAAGACTTGATCTCACACATTTAAGAGACTTTAACCTTTCAAGGTCACAGAATAATGAACTCACAGTATATATATATTAGAACCGGATGTAGCTATGTTTCGACAGGTTTATTACAACGCCTTAGATGTAATACTAACACAAAAGAAATTTTCAGGAAATAAAGGTCTTATTACTTTTTTCTAACACTGTAGATAAAATTTGTATTTGTAAAAGTGATTATTTTTTTCTTTCGAACCAGACTGCCGGATCAACCCGAAAAGGTAGGATATTGTAAGAGTGCTTTTTCTTCTTGTTCGACACTAACCGTTCGACCTACCCGAAAGTGTAAAGTATTTGTTTGGAATGCCGGGAGAGTTCCACTCAATTAAAACCGGGCTCAGTGGGGGCGGCATCTACAGAGACCATACACTCCTTCCCCTACCACCAACCTCTCGGAAGGACTTACTGACACTTATATTTAACGTGTCCTTACTCCGCGTGAACACGGGGACAGTTTGGCAATAGAACTCTGGTCGTCCGAGAATAATCCTCGCGCACTAACTATTGGGCTGTCTAACCGTTGTAATAGTGCTTCCACGACCCAGACCGGGTGGCTCACCCGAAGGTTTAGAGTTTCGGTTTCCCTGTCAGGGAAAAATGTTGATCCCCAACGCGAAACAGACACAACGGGCCACCCGAACCCAGTGGATGGAGACAGTCGTCGACTCCGCCACACAGCACGCGCACCACCCAGAACACCAAGGGGACAGCAGACAAACGTCCAGTCAAGCGAAGCTAACCGCCACCAGTCCCAGCGAGGAACGCCGACGAAGGCACTACCGCCAGAACAGCGGCACAGCAACAATCCACAGACATTTATTAAACATTTTAACAAATACAAGGTAGAGGTTACAAATCATCCGCATCGAAGCCGGGGAGAAAATCGACATTGAGCAATCAAAGCCCTCAAAATAGCAAAATCAATGACAAAAATTATACTCAAGTATTTTTACAATTCAAAACCATCTATAAAATAACATTAAAGCATATAATACATAATAATTACCACTGAAAAAGAAATGATTTCACCAAGTCAAAAGTCCTAACACCATGGCAATAACCATTATCAGCATATACATAAATACCCTCAAGAACCAAGTAACCTTCATTACCAACTAAAGATAATCAATTAAAAAAATAATTTATAAACAAAACCATTAAAATGATTAACCTCAATTCAGCCGTGATCCCATCCAATTTCGTCTCCAATGGCCCAGCAACCCTGCCGAGTTAAAAGATAACAGAGATGAAAAGCAGGGTATATAAAGTTTTGTGAACATCCATTAATATTTGTGGTTGCTATCGTGTAGACAAGAAATCGACCACAGACATCAGACAGATAAACAGATGGGCATCACTCGAAAAAGGTCTGAAAACATATATTGGCATCAAAATATCGAATTTGAAAACTTTCGTGAAAACAATACTTTCTCAATACTACGTAACCAATAAGTCGTCACTAAGTCAAACAGAAAAGTACTAACGTCACATGCAAAGAATACAGATAGTACTAAGGGTGGTACAGGTACTAAACTTCAAGGTTATGTACAAGGACTCAGGATACTATGGCGATCATCTCGAACCTTAGAGTAGTACAGAACCCTTAGAAATAAAAAGACTGTCCAGAAGACGGATGTACAAAGTTCAAAATAGGCGAAACTAGTCGGACAAGTCACATAGCATCAATGGTAGCTTGATATATTGAATATTTCATAATTATTACAAATTATTATTTCGCTATAGCTCCATTCAGGGATCCACAATTATCAATCACAAGCAGCTGACAGAATATAAAATGAAAATAAAATGGAATCAGTTATTGGCCTTAAAGGACACCAACCTCGGAATGAAGAAATCCGCCATCTTGGCACATACTTAGTACTAAAACTCAAATTTACTTTACATCGAAATTATCAAACACCTGTAAATCGGCCAAAATTTGATTATAATAAACATAAACACACACATTCTATACCTTAAACTTTTAGCCTTCATCTGTACATATTTTAAAGATACAATTCACAGTATTAACATCATTCTAAAACAAATTTCATTCCGCAAAATAAACACAACCTTCTACATGCCGACCATTGTTGGGGATAGGTGTAAGAGTGCTTGAACATTTTTATCGTACGTTAATAATATTTTATTGCACAAAAATCTTCAGAAAAATATACATGTTATATTAACTATATTCATTGTCGTCCATCTTCACAAATTGCATTTTTACCTTCTACAAAATCCAAAATATTAAGTCTGAATGATCTTAAATATAGTTTGAAAAGTTGGATCTTACTTGATAACATTAACCTGCATCCTGTAGGATTAGACTGTATAGGTACCTTTGAGATAAAAAAAGGGCTTTTCAGAAAAACAATTATAGTTTCTAAGCCTGTAGGCATGTCAAAGTTTTATTAGATTGTTTTCACTGGGAGACCTTGGGTAAAGCTTTGTAGCATTAGGGAATTATTTTATAGATATAAATATTACTAGCTGAATTTGCATATTTGATTCCTTGATCCAATTTACACGAAAAAATGATTGAAGCACACTTGCCGGATGCAAAAATACAGACTGATTTTCGATGTAATGTATGTTGTTGTTGAGACCCAGCCCGTCCGACCTACCAGAAAGGTGTAAGGTAACTGTTAATGTAATGTATGTATTACATTTTATTGTAAAAATAATTTTTCATTATATTTAAACAAAGTCAGTATTTCAGATAATTGTATTAAAATGATAAAAGCTTGCAGTAGAACTTAACAGAGCCCTATCAAAATCTATATAAATGAAATTGAAAATCTGTCTGTCTGTCTGTCTGTCTGTTTGTCCCATCATCACGGGAGAACGGCTGAACCGAATGTGATGAAATTTTGTAAGTAGCCTTAAAATAGCCTCTCTTAAATTTTGACTAAGTTTCGAGTTTTTACGACTAGTTGTTCTCGAGATATTAGTAAAAAACAAAACTTTTGTTTGTCTCATCATCAAGGGAGAACGGCTAAACCAAATTTAATGAAATGTTGTGAGTTGACTTAAAATAGGCCAACTTAAATTTAGTCCAAGTTTCGAGTTTCTAAGACCAGGGGTTGTCGAGATATTAATGAAAAACGAAGCTTTTTCCTAGGAGTTCAACTGTAACTCCCTGGTTCCTCTAAACGGAAAGGTTGAAAATCGTTTGTTTCAAACATGAAAGTGAATTAAAATTTTACCTGTGAGTTTGGTGGCAGATTTTTGCGCTAAATAGTCACTTTCTGAAATCATGAATTGTTTGAAAACATGAATTTAAATGGAAAATCTATCACCATGGCTTATTTTTCACAAGCTTCTTTTACTCAACGATGGAAAAAAATATTAAGAAATCAAAATGGTTAATTTATTTTTAGAATTTTATGAGGATATATCATATTGCTCGGCAACACAATTGAATTAAATGTGTTTGTTAATGTTTATTATTATTTTTTTTATTTGAATCTATATAAATAAAAATGAAAATCTGTCTGTCTGTCTGTCTGTCTGTTTGTCACACCATCACGGGAGAACGGCTGAACCGAATTTGATGAAATTTTGTGGGTAGCCCAGAAATAGCCCCACTTAAAATTATATCCGTGTTTTGAGTTTCTACGACCAGTGGTTCTCGAGATATTAGTAAAAAACGAAATTTTCGTTTGTCCCATCATCACGGAAAAACGGCTGAACCGAATTTGATGAAATTTAGTGAATAGCCTTGAAATATCCCAACATAAATTTTGTCCAAGTTTCGAGTTTCTAAGACCTGGGGTTGTCGAGATATTAATGAAAAACGGAACTTTTTCCTAGGAGTTCTACTCCCTAACTCCGTGGTTTATCCAAACGAAAAGCTTGAAAATCGTTTGAAAGTGAATTAAAATTTAATCTCTGAGTTTGATGGGAGATTTTTTGCGTTAATTAGTCACTTTCTGAAAACATGAATTGTTTGAAACATGATTTAAAGGGGAAATCTGTCTCCATGGTTCATGGTTTATTTAAAACAAGCTTTTACGGAACAATGAGAAGTATAGAGAAATCAAAATCGTTATTTAATTTCGCAGTTTATGTTATAAGACATGAAATATTTAACATGTTATAAGATTCTATCTTATATCATGTTACTCAGAAACGCAATTAAATTAAATCTGTCTGTTAATTTTAATAATTATTTTTTCGATTTGAATAATAAATAAATGGATATAAAAATATATTTTAGAAAAGAACGATTTGATTTTTCTTATAGCATTTTTGACTGGATAATATCAATTACGGTCTTCAGGTTTAAAAATTATTATTATTTATATATTCGGGGATTTTTGATTCAAGGATTATTGATATTTTCAAGTTATTATGCAATTATTTTATTATGACAAAAATTGTTTAAACTCATATATTGTATGTTGTACGAATCTTCTACAAATACAGGTGTATATCTTTTAATCTACGAGAATATAAGTAGTACAGGTATATTGACATATGTTTTGATATATATTGGCATATATTGGAATCAATTACGACCTTCTGGAATAAAGAGTACGGATATTATTGATGTTTTCAATTTATTACGTCTTCTCTTTTATTTTGGCAAATATTTTTGAGACGCATATTGTAATACGAGTAATCTTCTACTAACACATTGGCATATTTTCTGATCTGCGACAATATAATTAGTACGGGGTTGCATATATTCATTCAATTCCTATTTTTTCTTCTGTAAATTTGCTTACAAAAGGGGGCAGGATGTTTTATTCTTCAGATCTGATTGTGAAGATAATTTTGCATAGTGAGAACATATATTCTTAAACTTCTCTTTAGGAGCAATAAATTTAATATTTTAACAGAATTTGCACATGATGGCGAATTAGTTTCTTTATTTTATATACTCCGTACGAAGAACGCGTATACTGCTAGTACATAATACTATTTGTTAATTCGAAATAACGTTTATGATAAATTTATTCGAAAAACATGCAATGTTGCGAATACGGATTAAAATGAGAGTAATTCAAAAATGAGAGTGATTCGATTTGCAATGAAAATATACACATAAAGTGATTATTTTGTTAGTTTCTTTAAATTATACACTCCGTACGAATAACGGGTGTGCTGTTAGTGGTTAATAAATTTTAACATTTTAGGAGGATATATCATGTTGCTCGGCATCGCAATTAAATTAAATGTGTTTGTTAATGTTTTTATTATTTTTTTTCGATTTAAATAATAAATAAATGGATAAATGGATATAAAAGTATATCTTATGAATGGGCGGTTTGATTTTTCTTTTAATTATATTAATTGCTGACTGCGTACATCAATTTCATTTATTTTGGCAAAGAGTTTTCAAGCTTATATCGCATTTAGATACTAAACTCATATATTGTGTTTAGCCAATAAATTCATATAGCCGATTGTTGAAACAGAAAAAGAGTAGAGCGGGTATATCTTCTAATACAATTGTAGTGTTTTCATTTAGTATATTGAAACGGGATAAGAATGTTTCATTCAGATCTGCAAATTCAAAGCTACGAATTTGGAGGGATATCGCTAATTTGACAACTTTTCTTAAACTTTGCCAAATTGACGGAAATGTCGCCAAATTGATATAAACGACACACAAACAGCTGCCATAAACCTTCGGGTTGGTCGTGTGGCTTGGGTCTTCTACATATCAATGAATTTTTTTTTTGTTTTGTTAGAAGAGAGTACTGAAATGATGTTTGGTTAGCATTTATCTGTCAGACCAACAATCCTACTTAGTAATACATTTAGCGAATTTTTAAAATGTCACCAAATTGATAAAAATGTTTTCAAATCTATAAAAATATCTTGAAATTGATAAAATTGCGCTACATAAATGATATTAATTGTTTTTTGTTAGGGGATAGTATTGTGATGATATTTCGTCAATTTGTCGCAAAGTGGAACTGTCAGTTCTACAGTCCCACTTGGCGATAAATTTGGCGATTTTTTAAAATGTCGCTAATTTGACGAAACTGTCGCCCAATGTTCCATAGAAATATAAATATTTAGACGATATTTTTTCTACCAATTTATTTGAAACAAATGATATCATGTCGCTTAGCAACGGATTTAAATCCAATGTGTTTATGCGGCAGACGATTTTTATTAAATCCTTTCCGATTTGAATAATGAAGATATGTATATAAAATAAATTTCATTGCCATTTTATTTTGGACTGGATTATATCAATTATACTCTTCAGGTTTAAACATTATTATTATTGATATTTTCCGGAATTATTGATTCAGGGATTATTGATATTTTTAAGTTATTACGCCATTGTTTTATTGCGGCAAAAATTGCTGACACACGCATATTGTACGTTGTACGAGTAATCTTCTAGGAATGCACGGGTATATCTTCTAACCTACGAGAATATAAGTAGTACAGGTATATTGGCATATATATTGGAATCAAGTACAGTCTTCTGGTATGAAGATTAAGGGGATTAATTATATATTCAATTTATTACGTCGTCTGTTGTATTTTACCAAAAAACATTTGTGACTCATATTGCAAAACGGGTAATCGTCTACTAATAATCGGACATTATAAGTAGTACGTGTATATCTTCCCATATAATTTTAGCACTTTAATTTTGACATATATTGGAATAAATGACTGTCTTCAGATTTAAAGATTACGGGTTTATTGGTATTTTCAATTTATACATGTAATCTACTAATACAGGTTATATTTTCTAATATTCGCGTATATAATTAGTACGGGTCCCATACAATTTTAACGCTTTTATTTTGCATATATTGATTCAATTCCATATTTTTTTTATATTTGCTTACATAAGGGGTCCAAGATGTTTTATTCTTCAGATATGTCCATGAAGATAATTTTATATAGCGAGAACAGAGATTCTTAAACTTCTTTTTAGGAGCATTATATTAAATATTTTAACAGAATATTTTGATTAAACATGTCATTTAGTATACTATAAGAATTTGGGCATGATTATGAATTTCAAGTTTCTTTATATTATATACTCCGTACGAAGAACGGGTGTGCTGCTAGTAATAAATAAAAATGAAAGGTTTGATTTTTCTTTAAATTATATTAATTGCGGACTGCGTGCATTACTTTAATTTATTTTGGCAAAGCATGTTGGTTAGTTTGGTCAAGCTTATATATTGTATTTAGTTAATAAACACATATATTGTGTTTTGCCAATAAATTCAATTAGCCGATTGTTGAAACTGAAAAAGAATAGAACGTATATACCTTCTAATACAATTTTACTGTTTTCATTTAGTATATACAAACGGGATCTGGATGCTTTATTCAGATCTGAAAATTCAGAGCTATGAATTTGGCGAGATATCACTAACTTGGCAACTTTTCTTTCTTGCCAAATTGACGGAAATATCGCTAATTGCTAGAAACGACGCAATTCAGTGAAATTTATTTTGCTTTGTTAGAAGAAAGTACTGAAATGATGTTTCGTTAGAATTTGCCTGTCAGTTCAACCATCCTACGTAGTAACACATTTAGCGAATTTTTAAAATGTCACGAAATTGATAAAAATGTTTATAAATCCATAAAAATATCTTGAAATTGATAACATTGCTCGAAATAAATGAAATTAATTGTGTTTTGTTACTGGATAGTATCGTGATGATGTTTCGTCAATTTGTCGCTAAGTGGGACTGTTAGTTCTACATCCCCGTTTGTCGATAAATTTGGCAATTTTTTAAAATATCGCTAAATTGACGAAAATGGCACCAAACCTTCTATGGAGATAGCATTATACAGACGATATTTTTTCCACCCATTTATTTGAAGCAAATGATATCATATCGCTTACCAACGAATTTAAATCCAATGTGTTTATGCGGCAGACGATTGTTATTAAATCATTTCCGATTTGAATAATAAAGATATTTATCTATATAAATAAAAATGAAAATCTGTCTGCCTGTCTGCCTGTCTGTCTGTCTGTCTGTTTGTCCCATCATCACGGGAGAACGGCTGAACCAAATTTGATGAAATTTTATGGGTAGCCTAGAAATAGCCCCACTTAAAATTTAGTCCGTGTTTTAAGTTTTTACGACCAGTGGTTCTCGAGATATTAGTAAAAAACGAAATTTTCGTTTGTCTCATCATCACGGAAAAACGGCTGAACCGAATTTAATGATATTTTGTGGATAGCCTTGAAATAGCCCCCATAAATTTTGTCCAAGTTTCGAGTTTCTAAGACCAGGGGTTGTCGAGATATTAATGAAAAACCGTACTTTTTCTTAGGAGATCTACTCTCCAACTCCGTGGTTTATCCAAACGGAAAGGATGAAAATCGTTTGTTTAAAACGCCAAAATGAAATAAAACTTTATTTCCGAGTTTAGTACAGGATTTTTGCATTAATTAGTCCCTATAGGAAAGCATGAATTGTTTGAAACATGAATTTAAATGGAAAAATCTACCTCCATGGTTCATCTTTCACAAATTTTTACTCAACGATGAAGAGTATAAAGAAATCAAAATGGCTATTTAATTTCACATTTTATGAGGAAGATTCTATCTTATATCATGTTGTTCGGCAATGGAATGAAATTAAATGTGTTGGTAATATTTATTATTATTTTTTCTATTTGTATAATAAATAAATGGATGTAAAAATATATTTTATAAATGAACAGTTTGATTGTTATTTTAATTATATATATTACGGACTGCGTACACATCACTTTCATTTATTTAAGCAAAGAGGTTTCAAGCTCATATATTGTGTTTAGCTAATAAACTCATATATTGTGTTTACCCAATAAATTCATTTAGCCGATTGTTGAAGCAGAAAAAGAGTAGAACGGGTGTATGTACCTTCTAATACAATTTTAATGTTTTCATTTAGTATATACAAAAGGGATCAGGATATTTTATTCTTCAGATCTGCAAATTCAGAGCTACGAATTTAGCGGAATATCTCTAAATAACTTGGTAACTTTTCTTAAACTTTATCAAATTAGTGGAAATGTCTCCAAATTGATAAAAATGGCCCAAATCAATCAATGAAATTAAATTTGTTTTTTTAGAATAGAGTACTGAAATGATGTTTCTGTAGCATTTGTCGGTCAGTTCATCCATCCTACTTAGTAACACATTGAAGGAATTTTTTTAATATCACCAAATTGGTAAAAATATTTTTAAATCCATAAAAATATCATGAAATTGATAAAATCGCGCTTACTAAATGAAATTAATTGTGTTTTGTTAGGGGATAGTATTGTGATGATGTTTCGTCAATTTGTCGCAAAATGGGACTATCAGTTCTACAGTCCCACTTGGCGATAAATTTGGCGATTTTTTAAGTTATCGCTAAATTGACGAAATGTCGCCAAACCTTCCATGGAGATTGCATTATTCAGATGATATGATTTCTATCAATTTATTTGAAGCAAATGATATCATGTCGCTTAGCAACGGATTCAATATGTTATGCGGCATACGATTTTTATTAAATCTTTTCCGATTTGAATAATAAAAATATGTATATAAAATAAATTTCATTGACATTGCATTTTTGACTGGATCAATTACGGTCTTCAGATTTAAACATCATTATTATTGGTATTTTCGAGGACTGTTGATGCAGGGATTATTGATATTTTCAAATTATTATGGAATTGTTTTATTATGACGAAAATTGTTGAAACTCATATATAGTACGTTGTACGAGTAATCTTCTACAAATGCATGGGTACTGTCCTACCGCCACGAGAAAGTCCCCAGACAGCAGACGTTTTGGTGGCGGTCGCTATGGAAACAGGTTATTCCACTGCATTTTAGGTGTGATGGAAAGCGCTTTTTTCGATTTGGTGCAGATAGAACCGACGAAAGTTGCATTTCGCTTTGCACTGGGGTCAATGCTAGGCGCTCGCATTCTGTGATTTTTAAAGCTGTGAAGTAACTTGTACTGTGTTGCACACTTTGTGATTTTGTCTAGTTGAAAAATGACTGCATTTAAAAGTGGAAAGACTTTGCATTCGCAAGCATGTGAAATAGTCCACAATGTTACGGCATTTTTTGAAGAGGAAAAACCGCAAATTCTCTAAAAATACCAATTTCAAATGCAATGAAGAGAACTGAGGAAGCGACAGGGGTTTCAGCGTCATCAGTTAAAAAGATAAAACGTGAGGGGAAATTGCTTAATGACACTGATATTAGTATTTTATCTATTTGAACAATTTACAAGTATTGCAGCTATTTTAAAAGTAACACAAAATGAATGGAAAAAACACTGTGAACGCATTGAAAAAAAAAATAGAGAATATTTATTGGAAGAAAGATGGACTGATAGAAGATATTGTGGATAAATTTGTGATAAATCTGTCGGATAGCGATTCAGAATCTTCTTCAAGTAAAGACATTTCAAGTGATTCGGACATAGTAGATAATAGTTATTCCAATGAATGTGAATGAATATTTTATAATTGATTGAAAAATATGAAAAGAATAAATATTTTAAAGTCATAATTTTGCTTATTTATCATTTATGTTTTCCTTTTTGCTGACTAATAATTGTGTAACTTGCTGATTGAAAACTGTAATGATTTTCATTTAATTCGAAATTTAGTTTTAAACAAAATGATATAAATTCTAGTTTTAAATTGTAAGCTTTTTTCTCCTAAAATCGCCTGAATCTAAAAGAAAATATTTTAAACTAATTTGTTCTAATAGATTGACGGCTTCCCGTAGCCGCTGCTGCCTATAATAACAAATTATTTTCTGAGTTTAAATGACGAGAAATTTTTAAGTTAATCTATAATTTAATGTCATTTAATACGAAAATTTTGTTTAACTGTCGGATAAAAAACATCTACTATTTTCTTTTAGTACATCATGATAGACGAAACGGATTCCTCGCTTAACGAAGTGCGCTTGATTTGCCAAATGTTGCAGTCGATTTTAAACCTTTCTCCCTCCTTTCTTCGACTCGTCTATTTGCGGCAACCCTGTTCAGAGACTTTCTCGTGGCGGTAGGACAGTATATCTTCTAATATACGAGAATATATGTAGTACAGGTATATTGGCATATATTTTGATATATATAGGCATATATTGGAATCAATTACTACCTTCTGGTATTAAGATTACGGGGATTTTTGATACTTTCAATTTATTACGTCATCTTTTTTATTTTGGCAAATATTTTTGAGTCTCATATTGCAATACGGCTAAGCTTCTACTGACACACTGGCATATTTTCTAATCTGCGACAATATAAGTAGTACGGGGTTGCATATATTGATTCAATTCCTTTTTTTTTGTAAATTTACTAACAAAAGGGGCCAGGATGTTTTATTCTTCAGATCTGCCCGTGAATATAATTTTGCATAGTGAGAACAGATATTCTTAAACTTATCTTTATGAGCAATACATTTAATATTTTAACAGAATTTGTACATGATTGCGAATTATAAATTTCTTTATATTATATACTCCGTACGAAGAACGGGTATGCTGCTAGTATATAATAAATCTCATTGCCATTGCATTTTTGACTGGATAATATCAGTTGCGGTCTTCAGGTTTAAACATTATTATTATTGATATTTTCGGGGATTATTGATTCAGAGATTATTGATATTTTCAGGTTATTATGGCATTGTTTTATTACGGCAAAAATTATTGAAACTCATATATTGCACGTTGTACGAGAAATTTTTTACAAATGCACGGGTATATCTTCTACTCTACGAGAATATAAGTAGTACAGGTATATTAGCATATATTTTGACATATATTGGCATATATTGGAGTCAAGTACGGCCTTCTGGTATGAAAATTAAGGGGTTTATTGATATATTCAATTTGAAACGTCATCTGTTTTATTTTGGCAAATATTTTTTAGACTCGTATTGTAATACGGGTAATCTTCTACTAACACTCGGACATATCTTCTAATCTATGACATTATAAATAGTACGGGCATATTTTCCCACATAATTTTAGCACTTTCATTTTGGCATATATTGGAATTAATTACTGCCTTCAGGTTTAAAGATTACGAGTTTATAGAAATTTTCAATTTATACATGCAATCTACTAATACAGGTTATATCTTCTAATATTCGCGTATATAAGTAGTACGGGTCCCATTCAATTTTAACGCTTTTATTTTGCATATATTAATTCAATTCCATATTTTTGTAAATTTGCTTACAAAAGGCGACAGGATGTTTTATTCTACAGATCTTCCCGTGAAGATCATTTTGTATAGCGAGAACAGAGATTCTTAAACTTCTTTTTAGGAGCATTCAATTAACTATTTTAACAAAATATTTTGATTAAAAATGTCATTTAGTATACTATAGGAATTTGCACATGATTGTGAATTTTAAGTTTCTTTATATTGTATACTCCTTACGAAGAACGGGTATGCTGCTAGTCTGAAATATATTTGCCTTCCTTTAAATTTATAATCAAATAACAGAACGTTTCGAATTCGTCAAACTTTGTAGTTTGACTACTTTAGATTGAAATTGGAAGGGGTGAATAATATTATGTGAAATTATTCATATATTCTCTATACTTTGTTGTAAGAATAATAGATTGAAATTTTACTGTTTGCTCCGTTTATTTGCTTTTATGTCGCAACTCAAATAAAATTATTCTTATTATAATTTCAAATTTGTTTTACAATTCTCTAGCGGCCGGGATCTTTATTTTTATGTAAATTGACCCACTAAAGAACGATATAAAATAATAACTATATTGAACTTTCCTTTTATCAGAGACTCGATGGTATCTCTCGATATAGGTAAAAGCAGTATTAATTATTAATCCAGCATTGATATTGAAAATTTCCATTAAGATTATGAACGTTTTCCTTCCGTACCAGGGTATCTCAGTCAGTGTAAGAGAAATAGTCTTGAGATGCAGAGATTAAGATTTCTTTTGCTGGAACAGATGCAAGCGATAGATGTGCGATAAAAGATCTGTGATTTTAAAACCTGCCAGCGTATCTATATTATGTACCAGCGTATCTATATTATGTATCATATCTATATTATGAATCATTGTATGTATCAAAATATATTTTGTATGCATTGCATATATGTTGTGGTTTTAACTGCCCAAACATTTACCGAGGAAGTCCATTTTTGTATTAAATTAGAGCTAATGAATTGGAAAGTTGCATGTGCTGTTCAAAATATCAAAACATTTAAATTGATTTTAAGAATTTCAAACGAGTTCCGGAAAGGTAAAATCTCAAAACTAAGACAAAACGACTTCATTGATTGATGAGGAATCACTCAGAGTTTTACGTTCTTCTCTGATCAGAAAAAAAATTAGTATGGTCAGATTTTTCAGGAATATGGCGATTTGCATGAATCACTGAGGGTGACATTACATACAATGTATTAAGTGGGGGCGCGACAAAAGGGAAGGAGTTATACATTTCGCACTTGAAATGCGCTTAATCGGGAAAAGCGCAAATGATTGGTATTGGTTTTGCTTCTGCGCCATCCTCACTGTAGAGATAAATGCCTCGTTTTCCCTACATACATAGTATAATAAATATATAGGGAAAGTATTGTAACCGGATCGAAAATTTGAGTTTGAGTGTTTGATACAAGAGCACGTTTCAAACATCTTTGAACTGAAATCGAGCAATATTGGAATGATATTTCTCTCTCTCTCTCTCTCTCTCTATGAGTGTGTGTGGTTGTATGGAAGCGATACATCAGGATCGAATGGAGAATTTCAAGAAATATTTTACGATTATTACAATCTGTAAACACGGGAACCCTATTGATTTTAAAAGCAATCGAATGTTAATAAGACATCCCAATTTTCAATAGAATGTTGGAAAGCATTATTGAAAAGCAATAAAGACCTTCAATAATGCTACATAAAAATCATTCCACACGTAATTTTTTACTGAAAACGAATGGCATAATTTTTAGCAAGTTATCATACACTGTTCTCGAGATATTGACCATTAAATGTATAAAAAAATTAATGTATAAAAAATCAAATAAATGTATAAAAAAAATCCAAATAAATGTATAAAAAAAATTACATAAAACTACAAAAAGTAAGTATCATTCAATATAAATTCACTTTTCATATGCAATTTTATGGGACAAATTTAGTAACATTATTCTCTTGGCTCTAGCTCGCTCCATACATGAGAGAAGACATCCCATGAAAAAATATATATTGATTAGAACTCAACCATCGTTTAATACTACAAGAAAAGTCCTTCTCACCCATCTGCTTGTCTATACCTAACGCTTGGCCGCAAATTTAGCGACAATTTGGTGATCTTAACAATGAACTCGTGAAATATCATCAACTTGGCGACTTTTTTAAATGTCACCAAATTCACGCAAAATGGTCAAAGGTGACTTTTAATTAACAAAAATGACGCCAAATTGATGAACATTCAATATCTTGCTGAATAATATATTTCAATTTCTTTGATAATCATTGTCGCTTTGGGGAAATTAATATTTTTGATGTAGCGAAAGTCATGTGTTGCCCACATCAGATTTTCTCCAATTATCAAATTATATATGCACGAAAAATAAGTTAATTTGGTATTTCGAAATAGTTTTACATGTTTTTATATATCCATAAAAGCGCCAAATGCTAATGTACTTTTCAATGTCTAAAACACTGTGCCTTGGATCTTGTACTTCATTATTTCGCATTGAAAGAAGTAAAATCGTCCACATCAGATATTTTATGTGGCTGAATGAATTTGATGTCCCGCAGGAATAAATGTATGAAATTAGGAAAAAAGGTATAAAATTAGAATAAAATTAGGAAAAAACGTATAAAATTAGAATAAAATTAGGAAAAAATGTATAAAGTTAGAGTAAGGTTAGGAAAAAATTGAAATAATCTGGGAAAAGTTGAATGATTTTTACTTTCCCTAACATACATGGTAATGTAGTATAATAGGGAAAGTATTGTAATCGTGTCGAAAATCGCAACTCGGGTTTTCGATGCATGTACACGTTTCGAGCACACTCAAACACTATTCAAAAACACTATTTTTGAGTGACGTCTGCGTGTGTTTCTGTGCAATGTATGTATTCAATCTAACCTAAAAACTAATTGACCAAATTTCATAAATATTGGTAAATCACTTGTGGGTTACCCTGGTGTTGATTAAATTTTGGTACGCTTCGGAAAGAAAATCTGTCTTTCTTGCGAAATCGTCAGCAAAATTATATGTATCCCCTCTATTTGAGAAACTAATTGACCAAATTTCACAAAATTTGGCAGATAAGTCACTTGTGGGTAACCGTAGGTACGATTAAAAAAGGAATAAAATCTGCCTTTTTTCGCGAAATTGCCCGCAAAATGCGTCAAGATTTTAAAAAAATACTACAAATGTATCCATTAAATGCTTGTTTTATATATATAATTTTTGACGACGAAAAGAATAAGGCCCAAAATGATTTCTCTAAGATGGACCATTCTCGATATATTTAAATTTATTTTATTTGGAAGAATTGAAGGCATTTTACACTGTAATTAAAATACAGTTTAATTATTTTTTTTTTAAATTTCGTAGTTACGTCCCTTGAGGATTATCCTAATACTGATTAGATTTTGACATGATTCGAGAAAATATAACCTATCTTTTTTGTAATGGCCCGCAAAGATCGTGAAAATCTGAAATAAATGACTAAAATTGCTGTAATATGTATATTAATTAAATACTTGTTGTACATGTCATTTTTTGGCAGCAAAGCGAATAAGACTGACTCCATGACTCTGGAATGAACCGTTCTCGATATATTGCAGTTTTTGAAATTTTTAGAAGCTGTAAAATTTAAAGTGCATTAAGTCGCCAAATGAAGTGAAGATGCATCAAAAATGCAAATTAAAATGCATATTGGAAAAGTATCCATGCTATTTTCTGCAATTAAACTCAATTTAATGCATCATGAAATATAAAATAAGAAAATGCATTTGAGTATGTAGGGAAAACCATATGTTGCCCATATCAGACTTTTTTTTAATCGGAGTTTTTTTTAATCGGTCAAATGCCATAACTGCCTCTGCCTGATCATTTTCCTGTTTTCTTGATTCAATCTGGAGACTGCCAGTCAGCGCTGCGTAGCACAATTTATCTGAACCTTCGTGTGTGGATGTGTCAAGAAATCGCTTTGAGGGGCAAAACAGCTATTTTTAAGTTACATATGCATCTGTCTGTGAATTGAAATGTTACTTTTCTAAACATAACTGCAATTAAATAACAATATTGGTGATATTGGTATTGCTACAAGGTTCGAAAACTTGGATCAAGAAGTTTTCAAGAGAATTTGTTTATGACCACGAGGTTCATTTAATTACCTATTCGTGTATGATTTAAAGCAAGCTCAGCATCACAACTTGGACTTAGATTGATTTCGATACAAAAAGTCTGATGTGGTCAGTACATGACTTTCCCTACATAATGCAATGGCTTTACTTCTTTCACTTTATTAAATTATTATTTATGCAACATTATTGAAGGTTCTGATTTTTTAAGGATTAATTGCAGTTTAATTCGAAAATTCAGGGTTCTTCCAAACATTCAATTACATTCTAAATTTAAAGTCTTTTAAGTTCTAAATTTATCAATAATTTAAAATCACTTTTCCGATTTTATCTATTCTTATAATTGTTCCAGATTTCGCTTAAAACGGTCCATTCGTTCAGGACATATCGCACCCATAGTCTCACGAGCACACACGCACACACTAATATGCTACATTGTACACACATTAGCATACATACACGCACACTAGAATACATACACGTAGTCTAGCATACATACACGCAACTTAACATGCATACACACATACTAATATACATACACACACTAACATACATATACACACTAACATACATACACACAGTAATATGCATACATATACTAACATGCTAATATACTTACACGCACACTAACATACATACATGCACACTGACCTACATATACTCACTAACTTACATACCCACACACTAACCTATACACATGCACACTAACATACATATACTCATTAAGATTCATACACACACTATCATACATATATACACACTAACATGCATACACACACTAACATGCATACACACACTAACATACATACACACAATAACATACATACATATACTAACACACTAATATACATGTGCTCACACTAACATACATACACACACAGTGACATGCATACACGCACACTGACATACACACACACACACAAACATACATGCATACATACACTATCATACATATATATACACCCTAACATACATACACACAGTAACATACATAACTAACTTACACACACTAATATACATACACGCATACTAACATACATGCACGCACACTGACATACATACACGCATACTAACATACATACACGCACACTGACATACATACACACTGGCATACATACACACATACTAATATATACACACACACACTAACATACATACACATACTAACATACATACACACAGTAACAAACATATATATATTAACACACTAATATACATACACGCACACTAACATACATACACATACACTGACATACATATACACACTAACATACATACCCATACACTAACATATATACATGCACACTAATATACATACACACACTAACATACATACACACGCTATCATTCATATATATATACACACTAACATGCATACACGCACTAACATACATACACACGCTATCCTTCATATATATATACACACTAACATGCATACACGCGCAGACATCTCCTCAAAAACGTTCGATTCGAGTTCAGAGATGCTTGAAACATAATCTTTCCTCAAAAACTCGAATTCAAAATTTTGACTCCGTCACATTAATGTCCCTACACATTATAACATGTATGTAGGGAAAGTAATATGTATCCAGCTTCTTTACATGCTCACACTATGTTCCGAAGTTCTACTCACTCACATCCGTGATCTTTTCGTATCTGTTTAGATTACCTGCGAGAATGGATACCAAATGTACGACGAACTAAAAATATCTAAAACTGGACCCTCCGTCTTCGCGAAATATTTTAAAACGGTTTTGGTTCTCGTGAAGCGAGACTGCTTTTGTTTCAGTGAAAATGTATATTGGATATCTTTTAAATTCAGAAATATAGTATGAACTTTTTTTAAAATGCAGTTATATAAACCTAAATATCGTAAAGAATTCTACTTTTTTAAAAATGCAGTTATATAAACCTAAATATCGTAAAGAATTCTACTTTTTCAACCCTCATAAATTATTTGAATATTTCTTTATTATAAAAATGTATCTCCTGCGATCATTTTTTTTTTTTTTTTTGAAGAATTTGAATCTTTCTAATTCGACATATTTTAAAGAAAATTGTGTGTGTGGGGGGGGGGGGTTCTTTCATTTATCACTTTATAAGTAAGAACTACACATTTTCAAGACATTTTTAGCCGTGTCCGCATCCTATAAATACTAAAAACATCTAATCGGTTTCTGAATTTGTCTATTTGTCCGTATATCTATTTGTACTCTTGTCTATCTGACCGTCTGTCAGCATGTAATGCAGCAAAACCACCAAGGAGATTTTTAATAGATTTCATATACAGGGTGTTCGATAAAGATTGTATGACTAAATATATCTTGAACCATGAGTCGCGGAGCGCAGACGTATAGTCCTAATTCAAGAGATGCTTCAAATAAGACATACTTTCGACCATACGACAGTTATGGTCATTTGACACATTTTAGCAAATAAGTACAAAATTTATCTTTTTATGCTGATCCTCTACAAAGAAAGTTCCAATTAGAAAACTGTTCCATACTCATTTAAAAATATCTTGAAAAAAAAGAAGGATTCTCTAATATGCGAAATTGACGTGAAAAAAAATGTTATAGCAGTAAGTGTATAGAACAGGAACAACTTTCACTCTATCAAAAGAAACGGAGGAAACATAGATTCCAGCAAGGTCGTACAAAAATTGAATGATCGAACTGGGCGATTGAATTAAACGAAAATTTGGTATTTATAAAATCAAAATCTGTAGAATAAGTTTCTGTAAATATTTTGGCATAATACATTTCGTCTCTCTTCTTCTTCACTCAGCTTTTTATTTTTAGTTTAATTTTTAAAGAAGTTCATTATGTTCATTCTTTCCAGAATTTATCATTACAGTACTTTATATCAGGCATTAAACATTACAGAATGTAAAATTGCGTTGAAAACTGTCAAAATTTCCACTGTAAAAACATGAAAGTGTCTAGAGAATTTTCAATATGACTAATCCAGTGGTGCAGAAAAACACCATAATCCATCAGAGTAAGCTATTATTTTTTTTTTTCGTGCGTGTGTGTGCCCTCAGTGGTGATAGTATACAGCGTGAGACAAGCCAAGGATAGCTAACGTTATCTCTGTAAGCTAAAATAAATGCAAGTGTTGATGATTATAAGAGATAATGCTGCTGGAAACTGTTTTTAAGACTGTACATTTCAGTAGGGAAGGGGCGGGTAAAATAGCCATGTAGGTAAGTGGCTATGTGTTTTTTATTTCGTCTTCAATGGGCTGCCACTTATCAGTGATGAGGTAAACCAGTTTGTCTGAGATTTTAAATTTTTGCAGGCTGACCCCGAATCACGTAAATATGTTTAATAAAGTTTCACATTCAGAAAAGTGTTTTTGAAGGATTCTTAATATAAGCTAAGTGTGATATTTATTCTTATTATTAACTAGAACAAAATACCCGCAGTTGCCCGGGTCTTAAGAAGCGCCTTCTACTTAAATAATACAGATACAGATAAAACCACTTAAATTACAAATCGCATGCTTTGAAACAAAACCATTTCCTCCTTTCGTTTCAATCCAAATTCTTCCATTTTTAACGCATGCATAGTGGCGTACAACTATTTGCCAACGTGTTTGCTACTTAAATAATACAGATACAGATAACACCCCTCAATTTTCAAATTGCATGTTTTAAATCAAAATCATTTGCACTTTTCTTTTGAATTCAAATCTTTTAGGTCCAAAACATGTGGACTCTAACGTAATCTAAGTGTGGTTTTTTATGCTTATTTTTGATTTAACATTCAACTTTATTAGTTTGTAATCAATAATTATAAAAAGTTATGAAAGTTCGTTTTCAGAACAATGTCAATGTTTCTAGATTTAGTATTAGTTACTGGTATCCAGGCAAGCAAGATGGATAGCAGTATGGATTAATATTAATGAGGAATAAAACCCATTGCATCAACGAAGTAACTGCTAGATTGTTTGTTGATATTTTATTTTTCATGCGTAAATTTACATTTTCTTTATTTAGTCATTCGACAAAGCATTCTGTAATTTTTCAATTAAGTGTCATCTTTATTTTTAAAAATGAATATATTGTAATGCTTATATATTTATAATGAATAGCGTTTACGCCTCTACTATATATATATTTATTTATTTATTTGTGTTAAATATATTTTTTAAGTTTATAAGTTTATATATATATATAGTGACCAGTTTGCCCTCGTTTGTCTGATAAAGTGGCCCTTTTATAGGACTGTATGAATTTACGTTTTATAAGGATATAATCAATAAAGAAATACATTCATGCAGAAAACATACATCCACATAAATTTTAATATTGGCTAATAGAAATATTTTCATTTTTTAAATTTATTAGTATGTATTTAAAAAAAAAATTCTTAGACTGGCCACTTCATCCACCCTTTTCCTACGACTCAAACCGATTCAAAATTTTTTACCGTGACTAGAAAATGTACTCTGCGTTGTCGAGAGTTAATAAAACTGTTTTATTTTAGACAAGAATTCGAGACCTCTGATTTGTGCTGCCATTTTTTGGCTTTATAATTTTCATTCGCACTTTATTTGACAATTTATTTCAATATTATATTAATCAATATATTTTTCTGGATTTCATGAATAGAAGCCTCAAAGAATAATTGCCAGAAGAGAGATTTAGCGCTGAAAGTGACAAAACAAATGTGTGAAAACCGCCTGAACATTCATATAGAGAAAGCAACGTTGTAAAAAAAAATGTCCCAAAAGAGTCTGCAGAACATTAGCGAGGTTATGTTGTTGTTGTTGTTGAGACCCAGACCGTCTGACCTACCATAAAGGTGTAAGGTAACTGTATGGACGGCCGGGAAGTGCCACCCAATTTAGACCGGAACCCAGTGGGGGAGGCATCCACAGGGACCGTACCCTCCTTCCCCTACCACCAACCTCTCGGAAGGACTTACGGACCCACATGTTTAACGTGATCGTACTCCGCATGAACACGGCGGCATTTGTGGTAGCGTGCAAATCTAGCGCGCAAACCACGGGGATACCGCACCCGAGATGGCCAACAGCACGCGGTGTTCCGAGGTGGTCACCCACCAAGTACTAACCGCGCCCGATGCTGCTTGACTTCGGTGATCTACCGAGAACCGGTGTTTTCAGCACGGTACGGCCGTTGGCCCTATGTAGAGTATGTGTCAAAATCTAAAAATATCTACCATATACAATGTTTTATAGAAAAATCCTCGCTCCCAGCATTCATACAATTTATAACTCATGTATGTATGTTAAGCTATGACAATCTTAAACATATTTTATTGAATTTATTCCTTTCATTATGTTTTTAATACTTAGGGCGATTTTTTACTATCGGCAAAGTATGCAAATGCTGGGGCTCACGAAACTCTGGAGGGAGCCATCTTCCGTTCTCAGTGTAACTTTTTTGCTTTTACTAAAAAAGTTATGGGGGCGGGAGCATCTACTTTTACTTAGGGGTCCCCGTACAAAGGTTAAGACAGCCCTGTTTATACTTCATTAGTCTCATTTGCGCATATACTTTATTAGTTTCATTTGCGCGTAGTTGGAATCATGTCGGACTTGCTATACGTTTACGATAGCAATCCAATACGATTCCGATTCTGTACAGGAAATAGAAGTTTTTAAGAGGCATTCTTTCCTATCGTGCCCAAAATTTGGGCTGCGGTATTTGGTGACTACTCCAGAGTTCATTTACAAGAACCTTAGAGCAATTTCAACATGTTTTAGTTTATATTACAATTATAGCCGAAGTAAATCTTGTTTAATTTATTTGGAATATTATTAGAGTGGGTTAGCTTATTTTATAGCTTGGGTCACTTAAGGGTAGGCATTAGTGAGATAACTGATTTAAACTATATTTATATATTGACGCTTATTATTTCCGTATGCTAGGACAGGTCTTGTGTTCTTTTAACAGAAAAACAAGAAAGATCAATCATGCTTAAAGCATTGATTATGAAACACTTTCCAACTTCAATGCAATTTTATTTAAAAATGTCTAAACTGCAATACATTCCTAGGTAATATTTTAAAACTTATCACAATACTACATTAATTTATTATATTTGAAAACTTAAACTTTCATTGAAGAAAATGAACTTCATTCAAATGATGGCATTGAAATATAAATTGCCTGGTTTAAATATCTCTAAAATGCGATACATTCCACAGTAATATTTTTAAAACTATCATAATACTACGATATTTTATTATATTTGAAAACTTCATCGAAAACAACTGAAATTAATTGAAATGACGTCATAGAAAAAATAACACGCCTGGATCTCTCTATAAAAACAGCATTTCATTCATAACTCCCATTCATTCCATTCATCACAATACTATAACAATTTATTTTATTTAAAAATTAAGACCATGGAGCTACAAGTAATTAAACTCTATGCTTAAAACTTCATCGAAAAAAATCGTCCTTCTCTTTATAAAATCAATTAATATTTCATCCATATCAGCCATGCAGACTCCATGGGCTAAATGATTTTGTGTTGAAGAAATACAGCAATTCTAATACAACTCATTCTACATATTTTGCTGTTTACATTTTACATAAGTGAAAAATAGGATTCGTTGTAGAAATAATCAAATTCGGTTAATCATTTAAACTCAAATATATTGTATTTGCGTTGTTTCAGTATGTAGATGCGCAGAATTTAAGCAAAAATAAAGTAGTTTTAGGACGGATACAACACTCAATATGAATTAAAAAGAACTTTAAAAAATCACGAATTTGAAACAAGATGGATGTCATATCTCATTTTGAAGTGGGTCATGTGATCTTTTCATATCGTGGTCACGTGATCGTTTCATATAAGAGGTGTAATTATTATTTTAATTTTTATTTAAAAAACTACTGAATATATTTCGCTGAATTTTTTTTTATATATTTTTATGGAACAATTTGAATATTACCTAAAATTTTCAAAGCAATTTGTGAATTTTAAATCCGCTTAAAAAATGTTTGAAAAATTAGGTCCCATAGGGCTCAATGCATTTCATTTTTTCAACCCGGGTTCAATCCAAAACTAATTGGGTGATATTATTCATTTATATTCCCATAGGTCCTACAGACCGTCTGAACAACATACTAAAATTTCATTTTGATTAAGTCATTTTTACGACAGTTATCGTGCTAACGGACAGACAGACAGACAGGATGAACAAAGTCATAAACACTTTTCAACTTTGTTGTAAAGTATTAAAAAACTATATTTTTATATACATTTTTGTACAAGAGTTTGTCTTACACCTGTGAAAATACGCCACTTGAGTAGTAGCGTGTTTTAAGTTGAGCTCATGAAGATTCACACACCCGAAATTCATATGAGCACGACTCCGAAGTGCAGTACACCGCCTTTACTACTACTCTGGACGTCTGCAAATGAAGTCTAAAAAATTTACACTTTTAAATCTGCATCTTTAGTTCTTTAAATTCTTCTCAAATTTTTTAAAAACTGTTAACTTCAATTACAGTAATTAACAGTAAAATCGTTCGAGGTATTTGTTCTCAATGTTCCCGTTAAAGTTTCCCCTATGAAGGGAACAAATTTGATTGAATGGACAAGTGTTGCCCCTACCCTCTCTTCTTAAGAACCCACGATACTGCCAAACCAAATTTCTGAATGTATTTGGCTGTATCTAGAGTTTAATTTAGATATTGCCTCAGGACTAAATGCCGGAATTCAAAGGTACAGATAAACAATCCACACCTGACTTTCTCTTAGTTATCTCTGTAACACAAATCCGTTTCTTCCAATCCCACAAAAACCTGAAACTGTCTCCATATTCAGCACAATGAGGCGTACGGTGCTTTACAGTCACAGCTTTTGGTTACAGTCGCTCGCAGAGGCGTGCGCGTGACGCGGCGATTGAAACGACCCTGGAACGTACGGCCATCAGCCCGTGCTGTACGGGTGCTAAGATCGGGGACGGATGTGCGTGACGAACGCGTCCGATTGTAGTGAGGTGCATGAAATACGGCCCAGCAATGCCCACTTAAAAGGCCTGCAGGTGATGCGCAAGTCTTCTTTCTGTGCAATGAATAGTGTTTCGCTCTTCAAAATCCCGGGCAGTAAGGAAGATGCTCATACACCGCTACCAGTGAGAAATAGGTTCTTGCGCCTCTCACTTCCCACTGGACTGTTTAATAAGAGGCGGTATTCGGCTACCACTTGCAGCAGGTATCTTGTTTTACTAATAGTAATTCGAAAACAAAACATTAATTTTGCACAGGCCAATTTTAAGGGGCATTGTTATTTACGGTTTCTGAATATTCGATTATTAAAAGATGGCACTAATTTGTAAAATAGACTGCGGAGAACGGAAAATTCAATATATTGCAAATTTTTATTTCAACTTAAAGACAACACAAGAAATCATAATGAAAAATATGTTTTAATTTTCCGAAATGTTAATATTTTTATTTTTAAACTTAAAAAATATACTTAAAAATGATATATATCAATACTGATATAATTCACTATTTTGCTGCACTAAGCACTCGCTCAATATCTTATTTTAAAGGTAAATATTGTCTTAATAAATATTATTTTGGATTTAGTTCTAATTCGAAAACATTTTGGTTTGAATTTTTGATTAATTGATAGCACTTTTTGCATGTCTTGTGATATTTCAAAAGTTCAATATTTTATAAAAAAAAAATAACAATTTTATAAAGAAATCCAGAACAGCGTTTTTAGAATATATCATTAGCAGCAAACACAAAACAACATTTCGTCAATTACTTTCTGATTCATAAGAATTTGATTAGTTTAAAGCAATGACAAATACGAAACTGAGAAAACTGCACTAAAAATTTTCGATTTCAGCCTTTAAAATGCATATAGTCACTCATGAAAACATTTCTAACATATGTTCTAATTGTAATATCGATATAAAATTTACAGGATAGATGTATAAATATATGAGCTATATGTTGACCTAAAATTTAAAAAATCGATATTTTTTCAAACTTTATCAAAAACTCAGAAAACTTAGGTTAGTAAATTAATTCACTGACACAGTTTAATCCATTTTCTTAATTGTTAGATACATTTTTCTGAAATACCTAATTTTTCCTTTCCAGGTATCATTTTCTCATAAATTAAAAAGAACAATCAAGTATGATTTAATATTTGTAAATTTTTAAATTATACTTTCTAAGGTTACTATACAAAATTTCTCAATTCCAATTATTAATATATTTTTTTAGAATATTTTTACATCAAAAATATTTAATTTTAAAACTTTCTTTAAATATATCTGATGCTTCCCCATTTAAGGTAGTCCCCTTTAATATTAAAAATTCGATCCCTAAAGCGCACTGATTAATTTATTATTCTTGAAGTACTAGCACCACGTGTGAATACATAAATATGGAAGACTCCCTCTAAAGAGAACAAATACTCATATGACACCTCGACACTAATTACGCATATCTCTATATTAAACAAATGTAGCAGACGCCGCCGCCACTGTCGCAGCTGTTTGATAAATTTCCTAGTTCCTGTCTCATACCGTAAAACTATAGCATGTAAAAATATGAAATGTGGTACATTTGTGGAAGAATGTTAGGGGAACACTCTGCAAAGAACTTTGTTCCGATCTAAAATTTGGAGGGAATATTTGAGCTGCGTATCAGCGTCCTGTATAGACTATAGCAGGAAGACAAATGCTTGCAGGTATGTGCCCACATAATTGAAATTTTGCCCTTTTTTTAAATTTCGATTTAGTTGATGAGTTGTTCTATTTTGCACGCATTTCTGGAGTGAAACTTTTTCTTCAGTATGGACAAGGATTTAATTGGAATAGCCGACTGTGAGCACGAGGGCGGTCGTGCTATTCCGACTGGAATTAAAGAGTTTGCAAAGTGATCTCCGAAGATTAGAGATTGCCATCTTATAAGGGGTGGATCCCCAACAGGCGTAATACGCGGTACGAAAGAACTTGCAAAGTAAGCTTGTCGAGTGCCAGTGAGTAGGGGACGAAGCCCTCGGTTCGCGAAGTGAGTTACAGGGGTTGACAAGAATAACGAGCAGGAGCAGATCCCCCTAATATGTAGAGATAAAGTATTGTGAATCTCAGATTTTGATGGATTTGCGCTTTTTGAACATTCTTGAATGCAAATCAAACATTTTTCCATTGATGTATGAGTGTCCGTGTGTCTGTTTGAGAGACTGTGGCAACGATATCACTCAAACGAGTAGGACAAATCCAATAAAATGAGGTATAATTATTTCAACCGGTGAAGGTCAGAGGTCAATTGATTTGCGGGTTTAACGAACTAAGGGAAACTTTTACGAGCATTTTTTTCTTCGAAAATCAAATAAAGTAATGAAATGTAGTTACATTTAAAATTGCCCCGAAAATTGATATTGTAAAATAATTTTTATTTAAAAGCAATTGCTGTCATTCCTAGGACGATAACAATGTTTATTGGTGAGATATATCGCATTTCTAAAATGAAATAAGTTATAAAAATTAAGTATATTCAGTATTATCAAATTAGTGAGTGCTTTGTAAATGCTTATACCTAGAAAATAATAGTCATCAATGGTTAGAAATAATGACGATTTCTTCTCGAGATAATAGAAATTTTACTTTTTCACAGTGAACGATATATGTCTCAAAAGAATCAAGCAATTTACAATTATTTGATATGTTTATTGAAATCGGTAGGGCAATCTTACTAACATTTAAGGAGATTGAATTATAGGAAAGCTCTAATTAGTGTGGTTTCTCTACAATATCAAAATTTGTTAATTTGTAAGAAAAATCACGTGTTAGAAATTATACAAATATAATTGCACAAAATACTCATTAATTTCGTTTTTTAATACGGTGATGCTTAAATCAATTGCATCATCCACATATTTATATGACTTTGGAGAATAGGACAGTACATGTAAAGGGATATTTAAAGCGTTTAATGTTGATGAATTCAGGAAGAGGAGGGTATGCAGTAATACACAAACATTATTTATCTAAGAATGTCCATGCGTGAAATATTACAACATAATGAGAAATATATGTGGCATTCTTATTTAGTAAATATTTAATAATAAAGATTACTTCATAATTAAAAAGAAATATTTTGCTAAATTTTTGAGATGATGGAGAAATGTCTATTGTTCCATAATAATAGCTAGAGGGCAATAACACTTGAAATTTTCATATAAGGGTGAATGCACTAAAAATAGGATGCAAGATTCGGGTTTGTTGCGCTATATCAAACATTTATTTAGAAAATACTGAATTTTTCGGGTGATGCCATTTTTAACACCATTATATATTAATAAATATATCATGTAAATTTCATAACGATATCATAATTAGAACACGTGTGAAAAATGTTTTGTGAATGTCTATCTGCTTCTGTTTGCATCAATTTAAAACATTAAATGCAGTTTTCTCAGTTTTGTATTTTTTAGTAATTTGTACTATTCAAATTCTTATGACTCAGAAGATTATTTATGAAATGCCTTGAAATTGTTTGTGATTGTTGTATAATATATATTTAAAACGGTAATATATATTCAAAACGTTATTATTTTCGCTACAATGCATGGTAATTAATGGATAAGTAAAGTATTGGAATCGTGTCGAAAATCGCAACTCGAGTTTTCGACGGATCCACACGCTTCGGGACTTCTAGAACACAAAGATACTATTTTTTAGAGTGACGTCTGTGTGTGTTTGTCTGTCTGTATATATGTATCCACTTTAGCTCAAAAGCTATTTTTACGATATTTCACAGCATTTGGTAGGTAAGTCACTGGTGGTTTACCTTAGTGCTGATTAGATTTCGGTGCGATTCGGGAAAAAGGAACCTGCCTTTATTTGCGAAATGGCCCGCAAAATATCTTACATATCCACTCTAGCTGAAAAACTAATAGAGTAAATTTCACAAAATTTGGTAGATAAGCCGCTTGTGAGTTGCCCTGGTGATGATTGGGCTACGGTACGATTCGTGAAACAAGAACCTGCATTTTTTACGAAATGGCCTGCAAAAATCTTAACTAAATTAAGACTAAAATAAAAACTGCGCATTCTGAAATATATCAATTAAATGCTTGTTTTACACACAATTTTTGACGTCGAAAAGAGTAAGACGAACTCTATAACTCTAGGAGATTTTTTTTTCAATTTTGCATTTTTATCATGTCACCTTTAAAAATACGTCCAGTTGCCAAATGAAGACGAAAATTGCATTAAATCTGCAAATTCAGTGTAATTTCAAATAACTAGCCATGCTATTTTATGCAAATAAATTGAATTTATTGAAGAAAGAAGAGAAAACGAATTCGCGTCTATACGGGAAGTCATGTGCTGCCCACGTCAGATTTGTTTAGTAAATTATTATTTTTTTCTTATAAAGTATTAGCATTTTGAAATTTCATAAAACGTATATAAAGTACTGTTAATTAAATAAAAAATAAAAGCAAAAGAGTATTCAAATTAGAATTAAATTTAAAATAATGATTTTTAAGACAATAATTAACTTTTAAATAAGATATTGAGAAAGTATTTAGCAATAAAAAAATAGTGAGCTATATCAATTTTAAAATTTATCAATTTTAAGTTTACATTTTTTGAATTTAAAAATAAAACTTACATTTTAGAAATTAAAAATATTTTTCTTTATAACTTCTTGTTGTTCTTAAGTTGAAATATAAAATTTAGCAATATAATAAAAATATAGAAAATTAAAATCTCGGCCATCTGTCTCATTATGTTAATAAATTAACAAAATAAATTACCATATTGATATCCTTATAAAAACACATTAGTAATAACAGTACTATTATAGTTTGGTCTCACGGCCATCCATAAGTTTTAATTCAAAAGTAAAATACAAATTCTACTGTTGAGTGATAGTTATTTAATATTTTGTCTTAACGTGTTATCTACATAGATGTAAATAAGTATATAGTGTTTTTTTTTTATTCATTATGAAATCTCACTCTGAAAGTAACTGCCCAAATTAGATATCTATTGATTTGTGAGCCAACTCTTAAAAAAATCCATGTTCGCTATGAAATTTTTTTAAATTCAGAATTTAAAGCAAATTCTTTCTGTTGAAGTATTTTATTTCAAGATCTCTTTCAGACAGTATCACCTCTCTAAAAATGCAGTGTCAGTAGAGCCAATTGCAACCACGAGGGCTAAAATAACTCAGATGTACTAACTCGACCAGGCTGAACCCATATCTGAAATCTGTTTTTCAAATTAATCCTTGGATCTGAAGAAATAGCTTTTGAAAGTTTGGCCCTTTTATTGTGATATTTTTGTGTTTGTAATCGCAGACCGAAGACGTTGCCACAACATGATGAAATTACATGGTCATGAGACTTTAAGACCTGAAGAAATAAATGAAAACTGTATTCAGCTCATGGAGTTTGAGATGAGACTACCTCCATGATTCAGCTGAACAGGAAAGTTAATATTAAAGAGTCATCCTAATTTTTAAAAAAATTCAAAATATGAATATTTAAACTCTGGCGTTAGAGGTACTTGCTTTCTGCTTTATCTTCAAATTCATGTTTTAAACAATAATTTATTTATAGATAGATTCGCCGGAGCTGAATTTTATGGCCCATAAAGTTAGAAAGAGTTAGTCCTTTTATCTACATGGTATGGCTAGAAAATGAATAACCTGTTTTACGGCGATTGATTTTTTGCTATTTTTGTGAGAAAATGCTCTAGAAAAGTGATTTCTGAGTCGTTTCACGAGCTGAACAACTCATGTCGGTCAACTCACTGATGCTGAATCCAGTGAAAAAAAAAGTTTTTTAAGTAATCCCCTTAAACTGTACTATTCACGCAGAAGCTAATAACTTTTTACAAAATTCAACCACCTCGAAGTGAATGGTCGACGGGAGGATTGGACCGCCGGTTCTTGTTTCCCATGCATGTCAGTGGTGTACTTGAAACTCGGTTACTTTGCTGGTTGTGATAAAACTGTTCATTATTTTTTGACTAAAATGGACATGTATATTGTATGTCATATAAAATAACGTAAATTAAATTACTCTTCAATTTTGATTAAAACCTCACTCGGTTATTGAATCAATCAAGAAAGTAGATTTTTATTAAAGTTCGTCCTAATTTATTCTTTATGCAATGCCTTAACCAGATTTGGTAAAATGTAAAATTATTTAGGTACGTATTTTAGTAAATGATATATTTTGAGACTATTATTATAATAAAAATAAAGGCTGCTGCCTTTATACAAGATATGTTACGAAATATTCAGTAAAATTTCATTGTAGATCTACCTGATCGATGTTTAATGCTTAAATCAAGATTTACTGCAATTGAAAGTATTTTAATTCCGCTATTTTTTTTCAAATATATTATTTTAAGTTTAGTCTTCGATGGCTTTTCTAAATTCAAAAAGATAAAAAAAAAATATTTACGTACTTTCAAAGTAGTTTCAGATTACCTTGAGTCATAAAAATTGTTTTTCGTTTATCTTCACTGTTTTCTTTGAATTCTATCCGTAATATTTTTCATTTAACTGCTCTCTTGTGGCTACAAACACTGAAATTCAATTGTGTGATCCAAATCAATTTTTTTCAACCCTTTTTTTATGGCTCACTTCTAAATCTTATTTACCTTTGTGGCTCCCTCCTCTTTACACTTTAAACTCTGTTTAAGTTTAGAATACACATGACAGTAAATAGGAATGAAGCTACCTTGCTTTCTGATTGGTTTATTAGTCGGAAAAATATAACACAATTCTGCAGTATGCAGAGGTGAGTGTAGGTTTTGTTTTACCGAGCGAGCACGAACCATATAAAAATTATAATAAAAAAATAAACAAAATAAACCTTAGCATAAAATAATGACTGTAATAAAAACACCAAAGATTTAAAACAGTTTGTGAATGAGGAATATAGTTTGAAATTATATTTTACATAATTAAAAAGTCATATATTAATAATAATTATTTTCATTTTTTAGTTCGTAACCCATAAGAAATAAACTAGGATACTCTCTCCCCCCTCCCCTTCCTCCGTTGAGAACCACTGACCTAAATCATTGGTACTAAAACTATTTCTTTCACATGCCAATGTTTGCTATATTCGCATGTCAACATACTGAGGTTTAACGTAACTAACATATATAATGTGCTCAACAGATTAACGAATTTTGATCATTTTTGGATAATAATAGAACAAATTAGAGCTTTCTTGAAACTAGATCTCGCCGAAAATCAAAGCGATATTTTGTTCTTATCGAATAAAGTAATCATACCAAATTTCGTGTAATTCTCTTGATTATTTCGAAAGATATAATGCTCACTGTGGAATAGTAAAATTTCTAATATCTTTAGAATGTCTCATGGTAACTGATAAAATTTCTGGTCCATTTATTTGTGGTCAAAAGTACTTACAAATCATTCACTGCTTTGATACAGTGGGTATATATAATTTTTATCGAAAAATTTCCATTCTAGATAAAAACCACCATCATTTTTGACATTTATTTCTAAATAAAAAATTACATATAAAATAACTATTTATGAAAACAAAATAATAACACAATCATTTTTTTACTTTAATTTTTGAAAAAAGTAATATTTGCTCAAAGAATACATTTATTAATAATGAAATTGCGAGTGTGTGCGTGTGTGTGAGGGGGGGGGGGATTTTTGTTTCTAGTTTCGGTTAAAACCGTAACGAGAACAATGTGTTATAGTATTTGCTTGTAAAAGAAAATCATCACATAAAATACCTACTTTTGCAACATTTTTAAGCATAATCACATGTTTAAGATGTTTTTCCAATTTTCGAAAAAAATGTTAGAATAATTGAGAGGTCCTTTGGTCTGCTCTGATCACCCAGAAAATCAACATGCCTGTGATGTTCATTGATTGAAATAACCGTACTAAACTTCATTCAATTTATTCAAATTTCTCGAAAGATAACGTCCACAGACAGACAGACTCCATTTAAAGAGTTATCGATTTATATTTATAGGGAAGTGTAAATTCATCAGAATCCAAGCATTAGAATTTTCACCCACCCTCCTCTCACGATATTTTTTTTACATATACCATGTATTGTAAGGAAAGTAACTAAAATACATTTTGTATAATCAGACAGTGATATAATTTTTTAAACGCAAATCAATAATAAAGAATTTCATACTATTATATAAGCATAAAGACCAATTTGAAAATATCGAAAGAACCTTATAATCAGATTTTAAAAAGAAACAGGTGGAAGAGTAAGTCATTAAATCATAGTTATTTCGTTTTGGAAGGAAAGGACGAATTTTCTAATTTTACTTTAGCATTGTAAAGACCTACTTAGATACCAATATTAGTTTTACAGATAAACACAAGGTTACTGACTTCTGCAACCTTGGCCTATCTCCCTCAGAAAAGTAGATTGGTAAACAAACTTAGCGGGAATTATTTTCAAATAGAAAAAAAAATTAAAACTTAACTTTCATAAATATTTGGAGGTTTAGCTCAAGTTTGACCTCTATTTTCAATCCCTTTTTAAATAAACTGGATTGCACAAAAATGTCGTTTATTTTTTTATATTTTATTTATTTTACTTTATGAGTAATATAGCTTAGATATAAACTGAAATAAGTGTCGGAACTATTATGGATGTAAACAATGTCTTCAAATATCAAATGTGAATGACAATATTAAATTTTGTATTTTTAATCTGTCTCTAACCTTAAATGGGAAATAAACAGAATTCTGAGTATTTAGTTTGGAATCATTTTTAACACTTTACAACAAAGTTGAAAAGTGTTTATGACTTTGTTCATTCTGTCTGTATGTCTGTCTGTCTGTCTGTCTGTCTGTCTGTCTGTCTGTCTGTCCGTTAGCACGATAACTGCCGTAAAAATGAGTTTATCAAAATGAAATTTTAGTATGTTGTTCAGACGGTCTGTAGGACCTATGGGAATATAAATAAATAATATCGCCCAAATAGTTTTTTATTGAACCCGGGTTGAAAAAATGAAATACATTGAACCCTATGGGACCTAATTTTTCAAACATTTTTTAAGTAAATTTAAAATTCACGAATTGCTTCGAAATTTTTAGGAAATATTCACATTATCCCATAGAATATATAAAAAAAAATTCAGTAAAATATGTTAAGTAGTTTTTTAATTAAAAAAATTATTTAATATAGGGAAAAAAACAAATTCAATTAAATTCTGACTTTGGGATATCTTCCAGAAAGAAAAGAGAGAGAGATATTATATAATAAATATCTCTCCATTTGTTTAAACGTTTTGCATATGGGAGTGGCTTCATATTTTAAAATAAATTTGGTAGATAACAATTTTTCATTTTTTTTAAATTTTATATAACTCTTCATGATAAATTTAATTGATGGCATTTTAAATGCACTTTCCTACGTCCTAGAGAGTTAAAATTTGGTACACAGCTTAAATTTGTTGAACATTTTATTCGACAAAAATTTGATGGATCTTTAAATATAGATCATACATTTTTTTCGAAATGGCCTGAAAATAATCCCCGTTCACTTCTATAAATCATTGGTGTAATATTGTTAAAAATTCTGATGTGGACAGCACATGTCTTTCCCTGCAGACTCATATTCGTTCTCTTTATTTATTCAATGATAATTTGAGTTTATCTGCACAACATAAGTATTTTAAATGACATTGAATTTACACGTTAAACTTAAATTTGGTTCTCATTTGATAGCTGGACTTATTGTCAAAGGTGGCGTAGCGAAAACGCGAAAAAACTAGAATATCTCAAGAACGGCTAGTCCTAGAGTAATGGGGTTAGTCTTATTCTTTTTGTTGTCAAAAATCACATATAAAATAGGAATTTAATTGATATAATTGAGCACACGTAGTCTTTTATTTTTATATATAACGATTTTTGCTGGCCATTTCGCAAAAATAGCCCGTTCCTTTTTCCCGAATCGTAGTAGAATAACCTACAAATGATTTATATACAAAATTTTGTTAAATTTGGTATATAAATCACTTGTAAGTTATTGAAATATTATACTCCAAATTTTGTTAAATTTGGTTCATTAGTTTTTAGCTAGAGTGGATAAAGGCAATTTCTGCGGCCATTTCGCAAAGAAGGCAGATTCTTTTATTACGAATCGTACTATAATCTAATGAACATCAGGATTTCCCACAAAAAACATACCTACCAAATTGTATGAAATTCGGTCCATTAGTTTTTCAATTAGAGTGGATGTAATATCCACACAGAAACATACACAGATACACCTTACACACACAGACGTCTTCCTAAAAGTAGTTTTTTCGTGTTCTAGAAGTCCCAAAACGTGTAGATACTTTGAAAATTCGAGTTCCGATCTTCGGCACGATTCCAATACTTTGAGTACATACACATACACATATATATTATCTGTGTATTATCTGTGTATCTAAATTCCGTGCCTATGCAATTACAATAGTTGTGATTTTAAATGATCCCTAAACTTTTATTATTTCTTCAAGGAAGCCTAATTTTAACATATGCAGAATGCAAATATCTCAAGCGATTGTAAGATGAATTACATAAGATTTGCTGAATTTTTTTCACACAAAATTATTTAGCTCTGGAGTCTGGAATACAAGTTATATGAATGAAATATTCATTGATTTTGCATAAAGAATCAGATGATTTATATTTCGATACAGTTTTAAATATTTAAGTATAATAAATTACTGTAGTACTGTGATAATGTAAAAGATATTACCACTGAATGAATCACATTTTAGAAATTTTTAAATGAAATTACATTTCAGTTGGAAAGTGTTTCATAATCAATGCTTATGCATGATTGATCTTTCTTGTTTAATTTATTTCGCAATAGATTTACACATATTCCGAAAATTTTTAGCATGATACAGCACGTATAAAACACTTGGTTTAGTGAGAAATATAATTATCTATAATTACTATCTAACTGGCCAATCGAGGCTTTAACCACTGAACTACTGTGACCATTAACTTCCGCTATATAATCTAACCCCAATTTCTGATTTGTATGATCTCCTTATTCCTAAAAACATTATAGCATCTTGTTTAATGTTACTTTCCGTGAACTTAAGAGAAGACATATATTAACCGTTAAATTATTGGTAAAAAATGAAATAGTTTAAAGGTTGTTCTGCTTTGGACTGAAGAAGTGGGCTTATACAGCCTTAACTGTCGTCACCTAACTGACATATGTTTACTTTTAACGAGAAAGTAGTAAATTTCTTGTCTTTCCAACAGCAGTTTGTTTTAGTGTTAAACAGATGTATTTTTAATTTTATTTATATAGATTATAAAAACATTTTTCAATTAAATATTGAAAGTTTCCTTAATCTGTCTATTTTAAAATTAGATGACAAAATTTACTTAAAAGTGTGAATTTAAAATAAAATATTATTTCTGAATATCACGAGAATGAAAAAGTTAAAATTCTAAATTGCTCTGCTTTTATTAATTTTTAGAAACGTTCGACAAAAAAACTTAAATAAATATTACATGTATAACATTTCTAAGCAGGCAGCTTAAAATAATTATTTAAAATCCGTATTTCTTATCTTTTCCACGTATCTCTAACTTTCAGGGGAATTATCTTCTAAAACATTTTATCCCGATAACTTAACACAACATAAAAAAAATCAGTTTGATACAAATATGTACTTTATTTTTTAATCTCTTTTTTATTTTTATTTTTTTCATCCCTTGGGCTATTATCAAACGTTTTTGTAACGTTTATCAGCTGCTTGAAAATAACGATTTAACGGGGGGTTTTATATTCAACTCTTAGATATTTAAACAGTTTTTGTTCTTTTTCTTTGGCCAAAGTGCTTTGAACTGATATTCTAAAATTTTCACCAATTAGCTTTTTATACAATGATAATGATATTGATAATCCTTATAATTTATATTATGAAAGAACCACAAAGTATTTGTTATAGGTTTCATTAAATTCAATATATATTTATTACTCTTTGCTACATTTCCTGATTAATATGTTTTTATTTACTTTACTTCTAATACACAGGATCATCAAAACCGGCATCCATGATTTCAATCTTAATTAACTTAAGTAATAATCTACCAATCTCTGTCATTTTCGGGTTGAATTGTGTAGAAGAATTACCAGTTTATCACCATCTTCTATTTTATATTCGGGTTGAATTATGTAGATGGAACTGAGAGTTTATTATCACCGTTTATTTTATGCTCGTGTTGAATTGTTCAAACAAACTGCGAGTTTATCACTATCATCATCTAATTCATTTAGCATGAATTGGGCGAATTCACGGCGATTTGGACTGGTGTCTAGCTTGAATTTATGTTTGAGATGATTTTGTAGACATGCAATCCCAATAAGAATCTTGTCTTATGTGCATATTGTCCGTAAGTATGTTAAAATTGACGCTGTACTGTTAAAACAGATTTGAATTCAGCATACACTGTGCTTTAGTTGAACGGCTGCCATCTTACTGTCTGGGACGGCACTCAGCAGGATAGATAAGATGTATAATATTTCACTGCATGATAGTACATGAAAAAGGCGATGTCTGTTGCCAAGTGTATGAATGGGGTACAGAAACTACACTGCAAACATTTCTTTGAAATTTTTTTACCGCTGGATTTCAGCTTCCCTTAGGACATCATCTGAATGCATATGTTTTACAGTATATTCGTCTCTTTGAATTCGGAACTATTTCTCAGTTAATTAAGGTAATACATAAAACATAACTTGTATTTCCCATGAAGTCCATCCTTGTGCGAACATATGCAAACATATCAATTTATGCTATTAAAGCATATTCTGTGACTCCAGAGCCATCTAAAGTCCTGCTACTGACAACAACTTGTCTTTTATGGATCTATCTATATTACTATTTCTTATATTTATCAAGCAAAAATAGGTAAAATAAGGTGAAAATAACCAATGTTTATAATCATAAAATAGTACCCTTTCTGAGTTCATAATTGCACTATGTACATACGGCTAATAACATTTGAGAAAGGTTCGTGTGTTTCTTTCATGTTACATGATTTTTATATGTTGTTTTCTTGCATCAAGTTCTTTCAAAACTTGTTCCAAAATACATTTTCTTAACAACTTTTAATCCTTACAAGTATTGAAGTGAAACTTAATTATTTATAAATGTATCTAAACGCATTTATATTTGATTCAGTCTATGCTTCTATTCAAGTGAACAAAACAGTTGGATGGCTTTACAGACTTCAGTTCATTAGGTAAAGCATTAAAAATTTTAGGGACTAAACACAAGAGTTCTTAAGCAAAATTTCATGATACAGATAACGCTACTCAATTTTCAAATCGTGTCTTCGAAACCTTTCCCACGCACACTAGCCACAAAATGAAAAATAAAAATAAATATATAAAATATCCCAAACGAAATCCTTTCTCTAGGAGAGACTTTTAGCGTATGCGCATTCGTGTGCAACGGACCACAGAAGGGAGAAAAGTACACATTAAAACGATAAAATGAGTTTATTGCTTTTATGCGTTCTCTTAATAAATCACCACATTGATTAAAAAAATTCTGTAAGAATGCAAAGATATACACCTAACTTTTGGTCAAATTATAGAATTGTGCTAATCTTAGATTTTTGGACGCCACAAAATAAGCATCAGGTAACCTAAAACATACAAATTTCGATGTATTAAAAAAATAAGTATATGAAAAAAGCGCCCTACTTATTCGGTTCAAACATCGTTAGAAAGAACGTACTTTCCGATGGTGTCAAGATGGAAACTCAGTGATAATATTTTCGGTCGCTAATAAACCAACTTGTGTGAAAATCGCCCAAAATCGTGATAAAACATAAAATAACTAAAAAAACTAATTTAAATGTTGAATATATCTCTCGAGGTACACCTTACCGAATCCTAAAAGAACTGTGTACCAAATATCATGGCCGTACGACGCTTAAGATTTTCCGCTACACACTCACACACACACATCTTATTTTATTATACAAGATGTCAATTAAAGTAGTTTTATTTATATTTAGGCTAAAGTTATGTTTTTTTTTTAGGTTTGACACCCAGGATGAAGCAAGCGAAAAGGAATCTACTTCACCGTCTGGGACGGGCACTGGACTTGTGCTCCCATCGTTACCTCAACGACGGGAATCCTTTCTCTACAGACCGGACACGGATGTTGAACTTTCCCCCATTTCTAGGCATTCGTCTATTGGCAGTAGCGAGTGAGTACACAAAAACATTATCAAAACTTTTAATTAACTTCGATGTATGAGTTAGGCAACAGAAGCAAATCTTAAAGCAAAATTTTTATTTGAAACTTCTTGGAATGTAAAGTAAATACATATTTCCTTGAAAAGTCCCTCAAAAATTTTGTGTACATGTTACCTAGAGTATACATGTTGCATGTACCTAGAATGTACATGTTACGTCTATCTATAGTAAAGTGGTCATGTCCGATCAAATATAAGTTATTGCAGTGCCCCTAGCGAAAAATTTAAAAATTTAAGCGCACTCGGAAACAAAGTGAGATAGAAGGAAAATGTCAATTACTAAGTAGTAGAGGAATGTTTAATTAGCAGGAATCAAGAAGTTGGGATAACAGACTCGGCAATAAAGCAATATGGAAGATGAAAGCCAATTACAAAATTGTAAAGCTTTGTCTGATGAGTAAAAATCGGCAATAAAACTGTTAAAAGTACGCATTCATTTGACACAATATAGCTATTAGAGAATTGCTGTCATATTCAGGAATGGTAAAATAAACAACACTTATATTCACAGGAATTTATTGTACAGACTGTTCAAAATGCCCTCTGTCAGCAACAATGCACATTAGAATTCGAGAAAGAATATAACCACGTACTTTGATAAACATTGGATATACAACCTTGCTACAGTCCTTGATGACACGATTTTTGACAAGTATTTATTATCTAATTAATTAGTTTGACACCAGAAACATCTCAAGATCTCAAGGACGGGGTCATAGAAGTGCTCAGGAGAGGATAAAATCCTCCCTTTAAACTTCTAGCGAAAAGGAAAATAATCAGAAAAGGAGTTACTTAAAAGATAGAGTTTACAATTAAATGGTGCTTGGGGGTGGCGACGACCGGAGTCGTTCCCTTCCTCAAGTCTTCAGAAAGGAAAGAACTGGGACCCAAGTAGGAAAGGTAAGACGAAAGAGGGGCGGCCCTACAGGCGCAGGGCCTTGAGCTTGAGTTACACTACGGAATAAACGGGAAGGGCTGGCCAACTATTCGCGAATTCCCAAAAGCGAAGGGGGAGTACATAAATGGTTAGAAGTCAGCAACTAAAAATGGGAGCAGTTATAAAACTATGCCGGACGGCTCCCCTTTGTGCGAAGTAAATATCACGCACGGGGCGCCCAGGTAACGACGGAGGGCGCTTGTGTGCTTTCGAGTTCCTGGGGTGATACCGTGGGATACTGTCTAGCGTAGGATTATTCACACTTCTCAGACCTTTGTGGAATTTTATAGATAAATTTTGTATATAATTTAAAATTGGCCCAATTCTGATGTCTTTATGCAGGACTTCTTACTGGACGTAGGCCGGAAAATTAGCAAACGAACACAAAGCGTTATTTTGAAGAACTTAAAATTTCTTGAAGTGAATCTCGGCTGCGCTGTCCCAAATCGGGGATCCGTACGTCATCATTGGGCGAATGCAGGACTTGTATAGCAATAACTTATTTTTGGTTGACAGGCTGTTTACAACCAAGAGGGAGGAGCAGTTGGGCTAGTGAAGACTTCGCTTTCTTACAAATTTCAGAAATGTGAAGTTTCCACGTACGATTTGAATCAAGGTACACTCCAAGGTACTTGTAGCTAGGTTGCCAGGGAATAGGCTCGTTATTTAAAATTAAGTTAGTGCTCGGGGTATTCCGGGGGGGGGGGGGAATGACGGCAGCACATTTGCTTACGTTAACATTTATCATCCATTTAATTAGCCATTGCGTCAGGAAGTGAAGATAATTTTGAAGGGTATTGTGCACGACTTGTGTTTGTTGACACCAGAAACATACGTATAAGCAAGAAAATAAGTACCTATCAAAAAGTCGTATTATCCGAGCCTCTAACACGGTGACACCTACAATACTTGTCAAAGTACGCAGTAATATTCTTTCTGGAATTCGCATGTGCATTGTCGCAGATGGGCTGCATGTTAAACAGGCTCTACATTAGATTTATGTTCATGTCAGAGTTGTTTATTGTATCTTTCCTAAAAGGGTCGCCTTTGTAAGGAAAGACCCCTGAATGTGCACGTTAGCTCTATATTTAATGACCATGGTATCTTTAGTGACCTTAAGTGATCTATTGAATAGAAGTGAATGCAGCACCTCCAGCGAAAATTGCAAAATGTTAGGATTTCAAACTCGGCAACAAAGCGGGATGGCCGAAGAAAATCCAATTACAAAGTTGTAGAACATTGTCTAATAAGTAGTAATCAATACCAGGAAAGAACGAAACGCGTATATGGAAGGCAATAAATATCTGTCAAAAATCCGTATCATCAGGACCTGTAATACGGTGACACCTGCAATGCTTGTCAAAATACGCGGAAATAGTCTTTTTCGAATTAAAATATTCATTGTTGCTAAAGGAGGACATTAGATTCTGTGCATGTCAGTGCTTTTAGCATTCCTGAATAGGCCAGCCATTCGCCAAAAAACTATATTGTATCATATAAATGGCTTCTGTAACAGTTTTATTGTAGATTCGTACTATTTATATAATGCTTTAAGACTTTGTAATTGGTCTACATCGCTTTGACGCCGAGTATGTTATCCTAACTTTTTAAATTCTCTGCCAGAAGCGCTGCAATTTTATTTATTTGGTCGGCACGGTTATTTTACTGTAGCTAAACCTAAGTTGCATACTAATGGCCCTTTCCTTACAAAATTATTGGGGTGTTTATGAACATTCTCTGGAAACCCTTACAGCACTTATATAACGAAAATATATTTTTTCTAGTAGTCGATAAAATATACTAACTGCAATGGCATAATTTGAGTGATTTTATAGGATTTATTTTCAAAAATATAATAGTTAGTGAGTACATTACAATTTCTAAAAATTATTTTAAAAAATATTCAAAAAGGTAGTATGTAGTGCGAAACAACGACGTTTCAGCCTTGCAAAGTTTGGTCTAAATATTGAGTTTTGCGATATAAATTTTTCCAATGAACTAATTTTTTATCTTCAAGAAAATTATATGTCGATAGATGTATTCATTTATTTTAAAAAACATTTGATCATGCAACTCTTAGTTGGAGATAATCAAACATCTCTGGGAGAAAAATTATTTATAAGATATCAAAGACAAAGAAGCGCAAAATTAAAATAATGGTGTATTGTAAAGTAATACTGTGAAATGAACTAATTGTAATGCTAAATATTAATAGTAAAGCTTAGTTGGGGAGTATCAAAGGAAAGCATAATTGGACGTATTACACTCCCAGGAGGTCAATAGATGGCGCGCGTTTATTCAGGGCATGTTCGGAGACTGGCTAATTCCTTCAAACAAGTAAAGCAAATAGATAAATTTTAAATTTTAACCGCAGTGTATTTACTGATATTTCGTATATGACTTAACCGTAAATTAAGTCTATATACGTATATAAATATTAGGAATTTCTGTATTGGATAGAAAAGGAAAACATATGTTAAGCAATCTTTTTCCTACTTTCATTGCTATGGTTTTATTATCCTGGTATAATTTCCTGTATCGTGGAACTTTTTACAATCCATCTTAGAACTCGTCTGTATCATGGAGAAAGTCTTAATTCAACACTTTCAGGACACAATCATAAATCTTGCAACTTCTGCATGACTTTGCCGTTCCTTCCGTTCTTCCGACGGCTCTCCCGCTCTGATTTGCACTGAAATGCGGTCGAGAAAGCATTTTTAACAAAAAAATTTTGTAAGCTAAAACAAACGGAGTGTGAATATATCGCAAATAAGACAGGTGCCAGAAAAGATTTCCTAATTTACATATTCGATGCTGAATAGGAACGTTTTCAGAGAATTTTACAACTCAGTGCATGTGAAACATACACAACGTGTTCAGTGGTGTAGTTATAAAATAAATAGTGGCGCGGAGCTGGATAAACTGTTTCCCAATGACGTAAAATACTAGTAGTAAAAACGTTAGGCTACACAATATGGTGGTGTCGCAGTTGTTAACATAACATTTGTTTGTTCGACCCAGACCATCTTAATTACTTTAAGTGGAAGGTATCTGATTGGACGGCCGGGACAGTTGCACCCAATTTAGACCAGAACTCAGTGGGGCGGCATCCAGAGGGGCTATACCCTCCTTCCCCTACCACCAATCTTTCGGAAAGACTTACGGCCCACATATGTAACGGGAATTGAACTCGGGTCGTCTGAGTGCAATCCCCGTGGGCGAATCACTGGGCTTCCCCACCCCTTAACATGGCATTTATTATTTTCATTATTATTATTAATGTTATTATTTTAACTTTGAGTTCAGCGCAAGCAAGACTGAAAATGTGCACGTGACAGGCGAGGCGTCAATCACATAGTGTAGGTAGGCTATTCATGTTATTTTTTTTTTATTATTTTGAGCTCTGTGTTGACAAGCCGAAGGTTTCTGCAGAAATCTGACACTTACTGGTCTCTTTCTTGGTTTCTCAGTTTGTCTTTTTGTCATTCGAGTATTAGCCCTCCCCCTGTTAAAAAACAAATTACAAAGTTTTAGAGCATTTTCTAATTAGTAGGAATCGACACTTGGAACGAAGGAACGCAAAGCAATAAATGCGTTTCATACTTCATCAATTGATAAGGTATATGACACGGTGACACGTCAATTCTTGTAAAAATGCTCGATAATAGTCTTTCTTGAATTCAAAGTTCGAGTATTACAGAACCAAATCGTCGGGAGCATTATAATTGACTGTACTTAATATGTAGTATCTTTAAATAGTAGGGCCTACAGGATAGGTGGCTATATTGAATGTAAGTCATACATTTTATTAAAATCAACTATACAGTACAGTACTGTACTTTTAAATGTAAAATGAACTTGTTTTTACATATAAACGGCAGTTATACTTTCCTTGTAAAATATTTTAAGTTAATTTAGTTAATCCGGACTTTCATTAATCCGGACAACTGATCCCTTAAATTAGCTTAAATTAACAAGATTTACTGTATTACGTGAATATTTGAAGGGCTAAATAAAGTCGGTTAAAGACTCATTTTTTATTTTGCTGTATCACTCTGAAATTATGATTAAAATTTAAAATAAATTTTCTGATTTTATGGCTTCAGAGCAAGAAGAAAAGTTACCAATACGAAAACTGTAAGTTGAAAAGTTGTCAGTTACCTCTTTATATCTACACCATGTGACGTTCATGACCTGAATTAAAACTTTTTCATATTCTAGTGATTTAAAAAAAGGAATTAAATGCTAAACTTGGTCATACTGCAAATGCCTTACATGAATGCTTTTCAAATAAAACTGGGCTACATTGGAATTCCATGATCTCATCCGTTTACAGCTAAGCGGTTTCAGATTACACGCAATCTTTTAATGATCATTTGCTAGTTCTCTGATTTGTGACCATTCATCTAAAGTAGGAGACAGTAGTACAATAAGCGATAATTAAAGACACTGGGTTAAGAATATACAATTGTATTTTATTAAGGAAGTAATATATATTTATCATAAGATTTAGCTCATAAATAATGATAATTTCTTATGAAAGAGAATTTTCAAAATGCCAAAAGCAATTCTAAGAGCTTAAATGATATAAATTAATAACAAATAAGAACTATTTACTGAACTTATTTTGTATTTCCTATTAGAATTTCCGATCTTTATGGCATTTTTCAATCTTACTCAAGCATTTGTTTTATTGAGTTAATGATGACTACAGACTATGAAACTACAGACTGCAAACATTACTTTTCTTCCTTCCCTTCTATTTAGTATTTTCCATGCAGCCCTCGATTTTCAATTTATAATGGTCATAATACTAAATGTTTCATATTCCTATTAACTCAGTATAATAGATATATAAGTATATATATATATGTGTGTGTGTGTGTGTGTGTGTGTGTGTGTGTGTGTGTGTGTGTGTAAGTCATAAATCGATTCAGTACGTTATCTTTATATGGTATAATTTATTTTTATGAATTTATACTATCTATGAATGAGTCTTAATCTACTTATGAATAAATGAGTCTAAATCTACTTATGAATTTATACTATACAATTTACTAGAAATGCCATTTTGCTATGACAAAAATTTCCGTAAGTCGGTATATTCGATTAAACGGGGTTTTTTTAATTCGCGTGATCAGCTTATATTACTTTAAATAACAATGCACAGCGATATCAAATAATCAAATCTAATAAAAAGCACATTAGAAACAGTATTGCAAATGAGTGTATTTAATGTCTTTTTTATAAAATTGTATTACATAAATTTATATAAACAAGTCTTGGAATTTTTAAAAATATTCTATTCCATAAACCGGACATTACAACTTACAATGCCCAGTGGTCGAGTTTCAGGCATTTATATCCCCGGTGTGGGCCCGGTGTGAGAGAATTTTCAGAATCTTTATTCCTCCAACTCCATTTTGTCCACTCCGGGAGTAAAATCGAAAATCCGATTCCATTATATTCGGTCCAGTAGTCAGTACTATAAGTGTGTAAAGATTCAGCCTTCTAATCCAGCGAAGGGATGCTTGAAACTCTAGTAAGACTTTAAAAAATCCCATAATCTTCTGACGGGAGAAGGATCGAAAATCCGACTACGTTAGATTCTGTCCGAAGACCGATACTATAAGTGTGCTAAAATTCAGGTTTCTATGTCACCAGGGGTGCTTCTGGAGGGTCTTAAAAGACTACAAAAAAACATTTTCTCCTCCCCGTAGGTAAATGGAATATCTGGCTCGTGTAGATTCTACACCGTAGTAGATACTATAAGTGTACAGTGACTCAGCATTCTAAGTCAACGGCGCGGTTCTGGAGGGTCTGTAAATGCTATTTAAAGCCCCACTTTCTCCGTTCCCGTGGGGTAAGTCAAAAATTCGACTCCTTTGGGTTTTGTTCCGTAGTCAATACTATGTGTACAATACTATGTTAGCCATCTTAATCACCAAGAAGTTTCTAGAAGGTCTGGAAAGACAAAAACATGTTAGCCACGTTAGATAATTATATATATAGTGTTATTCCGTCAACCTATTTTTACAGGGATTTAGACTGCGTAAGTCAGACCGTACAAAATATCCCAATACTGCAAAAACAAAATTATTGTCTTCATGCTAGAAGTAGGGACAATATGTTAATATTTGCATTTCTCATTCAAATATTCAGCCACGCTCTTTAATTTTATGAGCTTACCTACAAAGTGCCCTTTATCTTTGTCCTTCGTGATAGAAGCCATCGTAACTCCTTTTATTCACTGGGAAACAAGATTATAAACTTAGTATTGTATAAAGATTTGAAAAATATTGTTATGTTGTGTGCAAATTACGGAGTGAAATTCGATGAATTATTGGATATGGTTTCATAACAGTGAACGTCATGAAGTTTATTCGCATTTCGTAGCTTTCTTTATTTTTAACTCGTCTCTGCTACTCGAATTCAATAGAAGAAAAAAATTTAAAGATTTTAACTAATTTTGTGAGGTTTCAAAACTCTACTCTAATTAATAATAATAATAAGTAAATGTATAAATACAAAAAATTCTGATAAGTGTAATAGTTCTGTTAGCACAAATAAACTTATATTTCTATGTACAGTGCAAAATGCATGCACGCAGCTATACATAACTATATAAATAATTAAGATAATGATAATAAGAGAAGTAATTCTGTCAGCAAAAATCAACTTCCATCCCTTTTTACAGTTTGAAATACATGCATCCAGCTGTCTATAAGCATATAAATAAATAAAATAATGATAATAAGAATAATAATTCTATCGGCACAAATCAGCATGTATACCTTTGTACAGTGTAAAACATATGCATCCAGCTGTCCATAAGTTTATATAAATAAGTAAAATAATGAAAATAATTCTATCAACACAAATCAACTTGCATCCTGTTGCACAATGTAAAATGTATGCACCCAGCTGTCCATAAGTATGTAAATAAATAAAATAATGATAATAAGAATAATTATTCTGTTGGCACAAATCAACTTCATTCTTCTGTGCACTGTAAAATATATGCACCCAGCTTTCTTGTGCAATAAAAAAAATGCTACTGTCCTGTAAAAAGAAGACTTTTTTCAGTTCAATAAAGAACTTAACAAGAAAACTTAAATACCTATATTTCACTTATTAGGCCCATTCTGGAGTACGGATCTCCAGTTTATTGCTGTGCTGCTGACACAAATCTTCAGAAACTTGAACGAGTCCAGCTTAGCGCTGCCCGGATTATTACTGGTCTTCGTAATAACTGTCTCGGGGACATTGTGCTTTACGAAGCAGATCTGCAGCCCCTCGGTCTTAGAAGAAAAGCATGTATGGTGAAATATTACAATAAACTATATGGTCTTGGTTCCCGGAATCGAACTGCTACTTTTCTCAGGGATTGGTGCAGTAATCAAAGACTTAAGAGAAATAGTCCTTTTAGCCAAGTGGCATCTTGCAATCTTATTGCCAGTATCGTGGAACAGCATCACTTGACACAGTGCATCGGTCCATCGGAGGGTCTACCTGGAGTTTTTTTCCATACTGACCTTCCTGTTCATGTGAATAAGCAAACATTGTTTATTTAAGGCAACTGTCTCTGGAGAGAATTAAGGATATTCCAGCGAATGCTGTTCTGGTATATACGGATGGTAGCAGGAACGATCGTGATGGTGCTGGTAGTGGAATTTACATCAAATCACAAAACCAGGAAGTAAAGATTCATAGGAGGAATCCTGACTTCTGTTCTGTTTTTCGAAGTGAACTAATAGCCATAGATGAAGGCCTTGGTTCGCTTGTGCCACTCACTCAAACAAATGAAATCTGGGATCCTGTCTGATAACAGGAGTTCTGTCCAACACCTGGCCAATTGGCATAGTGTGAGGGATAATATGGGAGTGACTATTCTTAAAAAGTTGAAACGACTTTCCTCGTTTCATCGGATCCACCTACAGTGGATTCCTTCTCACGTTGACCTCGAGGGAAATGCGATCGCGGACACCCTGGCCAAGGCGGGTGTTTGTGTTGCCTCGGTGCCTTCTGCGCCTCTTACCTATATGGAACTTTTCTTCAGGACAAAATGCAATAACAAAGACACCTGGCTCGTTCCACCAGTGCACCACTGGTATCAGGGGAACCGTCCGGGTGGTTCTCTGGCACTTGGTTGTAATAGGCAGGATTAAACTACTCTCTTACTCGCTTCCTCAGTGGACATCTCAGATCTATGAAATATACTGAGGGCTCTAAGTGTTTTGAGTTCTGCACCAAGTGTTCTTCTGAGCAGGCCTCCCCTGTTTATATTCTTGCGTGCCTGGGGCCCTCCACGCGGAACTTTGCTGCCAGTCCGTTGTCAGTGCTGGATTTCTTTAGAGTGTATAATGTCATGGACCTGATCTAGCTCTGCTGGTCTTAGGGAATTTGCAACAACAACAACACAAGAAAACTTTCTTTTGCCGATGCTTGCAGTCTTTTCATCGAATCAGAATGGATTGCTTTGGTGCTCTACCGATTTTCCTTTGTTTTTAACACTTTACAACAAAGTTGAAAAGTGTTTATGACTTTGTTCATTCTGTCTGTCTGTCTGTCTGTCTGTCTGTCTGTCTGTCCGTTAGCACGATAACTGCCGTAAAAATGACTTAATCAAAATGAAATTTTAGTATGTTGTTCAGACGGTCTGTAGGACCTATGGGAATATAAATGAATAATATCACCCAATTAGTTTTGGATTGAACCCGGGTTAAAAAAAATGAAATACATTGAGCCCTATGGGACCAATTTTTTCAAACATTTTTTAAGCGGATTTAATATTGACAAATTGCTTCGAAAATTTTAGGTAATAGTCAAATTGTTCCATAAAATATATAAAAAAAATTCAGCGAAATATATTCAGTACTTTTTTAAATAAAAATTAAAATAATAATTACACATCTTATATGAAACGATCACGTGACCTCGATATGAAACGATCACATGACCCACTTCAAAATGATATATGGCATCCATCTTGTTTCAAAATCGTGATTTTTTAACACTTTACAGCAAAGTTGAAAAGTGTTTATGATTAGCACTTTACAACAAAGTTGAAAAGTGTTTATGACTTTGTTCATTCTGTCTGTCTGTCTGTCTGTCTGTCTGTCTGTCCGTTAACACGATAACTGCCGTAAAAATGACTTAATCAAAATGAAATTTTAGTATGTTGTTCAGACGGTCTGTAGAACCTAAGGGAATATAAATAAATAATATCACCCAATTAGTTTTGGATTGAACCCGGGTCGAAAAAATGAAATACATTGAACCCTATGGGACCTAATTTTTCAAACATTTTTTAAGTGGATTTAAAATTCACACATTGCTTCGAAAATTTTAGATAATATTCAAATTATTCCATAAAATATATAAATAAAATTCAGCAAAATATATTCAGTAGTTTTTAAATAAAAATTAAAATAATAATTACACCTCTTATATGAAGCGATCACGTGACCATGATATGAAAAGATCACATGACCCACTTCAAAATGAAATATGGCATCCATCTTGTCTCAAAATCGTCATTTTTAAAGTTCTTTTTAATTCATATTGAGTGTTGTATTCGTCGTAAAACCTCTTTATTTTCGCTTCAATTCTGTGCATCTACATACTGAAACAACGCAATGACAATATATTTGTGTTTAAATGAGCATCCAACTTTGATTATTTCTCTAACGAAGCCTATTTTTCACTTATGTGAAATGTAAACAGCAAAATATGTAGGATGAGTTGTATAGGAATTGCAGTATTTTTTTAACACAAAATTATTTAGCCCATGGAGTCTGCATAGCTGATATGAAAGAAATATTCATTGACTTTACCGAGAGAAGGACGATTTTTTGCGATGAAGTTTTAAGCATAGAGTTAAATTACTTATAGCTCCATACTCTTAATTTTTAAATAAAATAAATTATTATAGTATTGTGATGAATGACATGAATGGGAAATTATTTATGAATGAAATGCTGCTTTTTTAGAGAGAGCCAGGCGTGTTATTTTTTCTATGACGTCATTTGAATGAATTTCAGTTGTTTGCGATGAAATTTTTAAATATAATAAATTATCGTGGTATTATGATAATTCTAAAATTGTTACCGAGTAATATATCACATTTTAGAGATGTTTAAACCAGACATTTATATTTCAATGCCGTCATTTGAATGAAGTTCATTTTTTTCGATGAATGTTTAAGTTTTCAAATGTAATAAATCAATGTAGTATTGTGAGAAGTTTTAAAATATTACCGAGGAATGTATTGCATTTTAGACATGTTTAAATAAAATTGCATTGAAGTTGGAAAGTGTTTCATAATCAATGCTTTAAGCATGATTGATCTTTCTTGTTTGAGTTCTTTTTAATTCATATTGAGTGTTGTATCCGTCCTAAAACTACTTTATTTTTGCTTAAATTCTGTGCATCTACATACTAAAACAACACAATGACAATATATTTGAGTTTAAATTCTCATTCAAATTTGATTATTTCTACAACTAAGTCTATTTTTCACCTATGTAAAATGTAAACAGCAAAATATGTAGAATGAGTTGTATTAGAATTACTGTATGTCTTTAACACAAAATAATTCAGTCCATGGAGTCTGCATGGCTGATAAGAATGAAATATTAATTGATTTTATAAACAGAAAGACGATTTTTTTCGATGAAGTTTTAAGCATAAAGTTTATGAATTGTAGCTCCATGGTCTTAATTTTTAAATAAAATAAATTATTATAGTATTGTGATGAATGAAATGGAGAAAGTTATGAATGAAATCCTGCTTTTATAGAGAGATCCAGGCGTGTTATTTTTTCTATGACGTCATTTGAATTTATTTCAGTTGTTTTCGATGAAGTTTTCAAATATAATAAATTATCGTAGTATTATGATAGTTTTAAAAATATTATCGTGGAATGTATTGCATTTAAAGATATTTAAACCAGGCAATTTATATTTCAATGCCGTCATTTGAATGAAGTTCATTTTTTTCAATGAAGGTTTAGGTTTTCAAATATAATAAATCAATGTAGTATTGTGATAAGTTTTAAAATATTACCGAGGAATGTATTGCATTTTCGACTTTTTTAAATAAAATTGCATTGATGTTGGAAAGTGTTTCATAATCAATGCTTTAAGCATGATTGATCTTTCTTGTTTTATATGCAAAAGAGACCCATTTTGACTGGGAGTTAGATTCAAATGCATTCTTAATCACTTGCTTCCCACCGAGCCCCAAAATTTAAATTCGGCTTTTAGGCTATAAAGCCAAAAGAATGAACTTTTCTCTTCCGGGTGGCCTTGTAGCTCGCGAAAAATCCCCATTGGATAAATTTTTATGTTTGCGACTCAAGTAAATCTCTAGCAGGCTTATTGGTTCGAAAAGATTTATATTTTCTAAAACAAATCAAGTTAATTCTCCTAAATTTTCCTGTTCCTTAAAGAAATTTCACGAAATTCTCTTACAGTGTATCGAAAAGTGGTAAACTTTGATAGATACAGTAAATTTTTCCATCGAAATTTAACCAAATCTTAGATTTAGAAATTTATATGTTTAAGAACAAGTAGATTTAAATTCTTTTAAAAATTCAATTCTCTATTTATACTTATTTCATTTTTCTCGTATTCGATGTCTTCCTTTTTTAACACTTTACAACAAAGTTGAAAAGTGTTTATGGCTTTGTTAACACTTTACAACAAAGTTGAAAAGTGTTTATGACTTTGTTCATTCTGTCTCTCTGTCCGTTAGCACGATAGCTGCCGTAAAAATGACTTAATCAAAATGAAATTTTAGTATGTTGTTCAGACGGTCTGTAGCACCTATGGGAATATAAATGAATAATATCACCCAATTAGTTTTGGATTGGACCCGGGCTGAAAAAATGAAATACATTGAGCCCTATGGGACATAATTTTTCAAACATTTTTTAAGCGGATTTAAAATTCACAAATTGCTTCGAAATTTTTAGGTAATATTCAAATTGTTCCATAAAATATATAAAAAAAAATTCAGCGAAATATATTCAGTAGTTTCTTAAATAAAAATTAAAATAATAATAACACCTCTTAAATGAAACGATCACGTGACCATGATATGAAAGTATCACGTGATCCACTTCAAAATGATATATGGCATCCATCTTGTCTCAAAATCGTGATTTTTAAAGTTCTTTTTATTTCATATTGGTGTTGTATCCGTCCTAAAACCACTTTATTTTGGTTTAAATTCTGTGGATCTACATACTAAAATAACACAATTACAATATATATGAGTTTAAATGCTCATCCACATTTGATTATTTCTACACTGAAGCCTATTTTTCACTTAAGTAAAATGTAAACAGCAAAATATGTAGGATGAGTTGTATAGGAATTGCTGTATTTTTTTAACGCGAAAGAATTTAGCTCATGGAGTCTGCATAGCTGATATGAAAGAAATATTCATTGACTTTACTGAGAGAAGGACGATTTTTTGTGATGAAGTTTTAAGCATAGAGTTAAATTACTTGTAGCTCCATGGTCTTAATTTTTAAATAAAATAAATTATTATAGTATTGTGATGAATGACATGAATGGGAAATTATTTATGAATGAAATGCTGCTTTTTTAGAGAGATCCAGGCGTGTTATTTTTTCTATGACGTCATTTGAATGAATTTCAGTTGTTTTCGATGAAGTTTTCAAATATAATAAATTATAGTAGTATTATGATAATTCTAAAATTATTACCGAGGAATGTATCATATTTTAGAGATGTTTAAACCAGATTATTTATATTTCAATGCCGTCATTTGAATGTAGTTCATTTTTTTTCGATGAAAGTTTAAGTTTTCAAATATAATAAATTAATGTAGTATTGTGATACGTTTTAATATATTACCGTGGAATGTATTGCATTTTAGACTTGTTTAAGTAAAATTGCATTGAAGTTGGAAAGTGTTTCATAATCAATGCTTTAAGCATGATTGATCTTTCTTGTTGATTGATAAAAACAGTTTTTAATACAACATTAGGTTTAGCTCATAAACTATTTATTATAACGTTATATTCATTGCTACAAGGAAATAATTATCAAAATATTGATTTCAGTTTAAAATCTATATAATAATTGTCTAACTTGGTTTTGTCTTCCCAGATACTCCAGAATTCCTGCGATGACACAGAAAACTGTATCTTTGCAAACTTATACAATCGACTATAGGGCAAGATTTCCGATTTCTCTCCAGGTGACTTAGGAGACTGAATATTTGCATACTTATAAAATCGACCATGGGACAAAACCTAACAGGGCCTGATTTTCAATTTCTCTGCTGGGGTAGAAAAAATGTTTTAAAAAAATTTCTAGGCAGTACAGAAGCCTTCTGGTAAACTAGAAGGCTGAATCTTTGCACACTTTCAGTATATAACGGGACAGAACTTACAGAGCCGGATTTTTAATTTACCAGCCGGGCACGGAAAAATAGGGGACGGATCTAAATGTCTTTCAAAACCCCCCAGGAGCCCGCCAGTGACCTATAAGGCTGAAAATTTGCAGACTGATGATATCGACTACGAGATAGAGCCTAATTTATACGACTAATTTATACGCAAAAGGTCATACATTGTTAAACAAAATAAAACTTATTGAAAATTTGCATGTTAATATTTTAAGCAGGTTAGTTTTCAGGTCTTTGACAAACTTCAATACTAATGATCTAATAAATAAATATTAGAGGATTTAAACTTTGTTTTCCAAGTTATAAAAATTGATTTATATTTTTTAAAAAAAACTTCGTTTTAAGGAATATCTTAAACATAAAATTGATTTATACATAAAATGTCAAGCTATAAAGTTCCTAATTTAATATCTAAATAGTAGTGGTAGAGATGATGTTATAGGTATCTTTAGAAATCTTCTGAAATAATGAATGTACGATTTGATAACGCATAAAAAAATACGATCTTTTGTATTCAATCTATTATATGTAAAAACACTATTTAAATATTTAAATATGTCTTACTTTCATTTAACTTAAATACTTAATAGATATCATTTTTCTAAAGTTCGAAGCTATTTGTTAAATAATAGCAATTTATAAGCGATTCCGATTTTCCTAACGGTTTTCCTTCATGGTTCGAAATCAAATTATTCGAAAACTGTTCAAACAAAATTACTGTGTTTGTGCTTGGATGTATATTATGGTTGTAAATGATTATGTTGTTTATCAAACTCCGAAATATAACTTGAGCATTTTTATGATAATTGTGGATGAAAAAATCCAAATCGATTAAATTTTCACATTTGAATGACAAAGTTATTCTCGAAATCTTCTGAAATATAACCAAACCGGTTATAAAAAGATGCTTAAATTTAGGGAGGCTGACCATCTTTTTAGGGGATAGGGGGATATCTCGCTTCCTGTTTGAGATAAGTCAAAAGGCAATCACAAAGTTGTAGCGCATTGCAAACTTAGAAAAGAAGTCTCCAATGCTCGTTTGGCCTATTAAAAACAGCAGATGATACTTTTAATATATTTTCGAATATCGTATATAGAAATAAATTTTATTATTTCACTTTCTCAGTCCAATATTGTGTGTGGAGCAAAAATGTTGCCATACAATATATATATATATATATATATATATGTATATATATATATATATATATATATATATATATATATATAATAGTAAATACATCATCAAAAAGAAAAAAGAGGGGGGAGGCATAAAGGAATGGGGGAAAAAGAAAGGAGAGTGCTTACAGGAACGACAGAAAAAAGGCCGGGGGGGATAGTGACCCCCCGTTCCCGGTTAAAGCGCTTTTACTCTAGAAACACTCCCGGTGCCTCTGTCTTCCCGAAGCACTCCTCCGTCCGATGAAATCAATGAAACTTCCCGAAGTATATAGACCATGAAGCAAAAAAAAAGGGCTAAAGATGGGAATAAACCTAACCTTATTACTCAACCGAATTCTTGAAGACCATAAGCAATGCCACACGACCATATCTCACCGACCGGCTATCATCACGTAAAACAGTTAGTCTCTCTTTCAAATTTGATGATAGCAGGTGATAGGTCGTGTGGCATTGCTTATGGTCTTCAAGAATTCGGTTGAGTAATAAGGTTAGGTTTATTCCCATCTTTAGCCCTTTTTTTTTTGCTTCATGGTCTATATACTTCGGGAAGTTTCATTGATTTCATCGGACGGAGGAGTGCTTCGGGAAGACAGAGGCACCGGGAGTGTTTCTAGAGTAAAAGCGCTTTAACCGGGAACGGGGGGTCACTATCCCCCCCGGCCTTTTTTCTGTCGTTCCTGTAAGCACTCTCCTTTCTTTTTCTCCTTTATGCCTCCCCCCCCCCTCTTTTTTCTTTTTGATGATGTATTTACTATTATATACCTGCTAAACATGAAAGAGCGGCATGGCGCCTTAATGTTATGAAGTGTTATAATTGTGTTTTTTGTATATCTTATTTTTAGATATTTTTCTTATATATATATATATATATATATATATATATATATATATATATATATATATATATATATATATACATATATATATACACAGACAATGAAAGTTGCGCACCAAGAAGGAAACATGGTACAACCTCAAAATGATGTAAATAGCTAGAGAGCGGGCTGGTATGCAAATGATCCCAGTCTGGTGCGATTGCGCATGACCATACACCCGTGAATGGCGCTGCAAGCACGAGCCAGCTGCCTTATATACCGGCGTGTAGTCGAATCCCCGGAAATGCGAGAAGTTTCGGTCGATGCAAGCACGAGTACGGAGTGAAAAAATGGTGGGTAGACGCCAGAAACGTCGATATACGCAACTGACGGATTTCGACTGAGGCCTGATTGTCGGGTTGAAAACCGCAGGGTGGTCAACACGCCAGATATTTCGTCAAGTGGATCGTTCGGACTATATCGTCCGACGGTGTTGCGAGCACTGATCACGGGACGCCACCCAGACACGGAGGACCTGCTCTGGACAGACCAGACATACCACGAGTAGAGAGAATCAAATGATCGTGCGGCAGGCATGTATAAAGCCCATGGCGACCCGATACGCGATACAGGCACACGTAGTGGCTCCTGTGTGCCCATGAACCATATCTAAACGTTTGAAGGAAGCGAGTCTGCGATCCCAGAGTCCCTTACGTGTGCTGCCGTTAACACGGGAACATCAGGGGCTCCGATTTCAGTGGTGCCGGGCCAGAGCAACGTGAAAAGTCACAGATTGGTGATGTGTGGTGGTTAGCGATGAGTGCCGCTTCGTTTTGGAGGCCGATGACCAGCGAGTCCGGGTGTGGAGGTCCCCTGCACAATGTGACAATCCCAACCTCGTTATCGAGCGCCACACCAGCCCCAGTGCAGTCATCATGGGCTGGGGAGCCATAGCCTACGACAGCTGATCCGCTCTAGTAGTGGTACCTGGAACATTGACGGGCCAGCGATACGTGGAAGAGATTCTACGGCCCCATGTGCTCCCATTCGTTGCTGGGATTCCAGATGCGCAATTCCAGCAGGATAATGCCCAGGCCTGCCTGAGTTATGTCCAGACACTTCCATGACCTGCCCGCTCCCCAGACCTGTCCCCTATCGAGCATGTGTAGGACCAGTTGAAACGCCAACTGCCTCGTTGCCTCAATCTTCGGGATTTAGAACGTAACGTCTAACATGTGTGGACTCGTCTGCCGCAGGAGATCAGGCATCTGTTCGACACCATGCCGGACCGTATTGCTGCTTGTATCGCAGCACTAGGCGGTGCGACACGCTATTAAGGATGACCGGACTGTGTACCACAGCTCCCTCTGTGCGTGTTCTGCTTTATTTATATAAAAGTGTAAAAAGTGTATTTTCAATTGCATGTTGCACCTTAGTCTCTTGTAGCTCTCCGGAAACTTTCTAGAAACTCCTAATAATTGCGTAACGCCCTTCCCCTTTCCACATCTTAAAAATAGAGCTTCCGTCATCATATCTTCAAAACCAGAGCTAATTCCCGATTTTTAAAATAATATTAGTGCATGTCCAAACGAATGAAAAATAGCTATTTCTGTTTCATTTTTGCTGTTAACCATCGTAATTTTATGAACTTATAAATAAATCAAGTTATTAGTCAAGAAATGGCAAACAAAGCACTAATTTATTAATGAAGCAAAGCGAGTTCCCAGCGCAGCTTCCTTAACTCAAATCTGATTGTGTTCGAAAGTTTCGTTGACATAGTAACATTCAACCAATTCGGATAACTTTTTTTTACATTGCTTGAACTAATCATGTTTTAGGTCATGACAAAAACCAGATTTCAACTTTTGATCTATGTACTCAGATATCTGAGGTCAAAAGTCAGATAAATGTTAAGTATATATGGAAAAAATTAATCAAAAAAAATTTTCGTCCCAAAAGGACTTTCTTATTTGTTTGGTAAGTATGTACAAGTCACTGGAATGTCTTGTACAGGAAATATTACTTTCCCTACATTACATGACAATGTATCGAGAAAGTATACTGAAATCATGTCGAAAATTGGAACTCGAGTTTTCAACGGATCTGCTGATTTCGAGCACTCTAGAACAAGAAAAACCTATTTTTAGCAAGACGTTTGGTCTGTCTGTGAAATGTATTTATCTGCTCTAGATAAAAATTTATTCGACTAAATAGTACAAAATTTGGTATATTAGGCACTTGTGAGTTACTCTAGTGCTGATTAGATTTTGGTACTAGGAGAAAAATTAACAGCATTTTTCTACGAAATGACTCTTATAATACCAAAATCTGAAATAAAATACTACATATTTTAAAATGTATCAATTAGCATTTTGCTTACGGGTGGGACACGCCAATGTCCGCAAAGGGGGATAGAAGTGTTTGGGATAGGGTATGCCAAATATCTGTCTTTTTCAGAGGTTTTCCGTTTCGGATGGACGCTGTCCCACCCGTAAGCAAAAGGTTAAGTGCGAAAAGAATAGCACTAACTCCATTACTCTGTGACTAACCGTCCTCGAGACATTCAAGTTTTCTTCGCATTTTTACAGCGCCGCCTTTAAAAATACGCCGAATCGCCCAATGAAAACGAAAATTGGAGTAAAACTTGAGTACGAATTCAATGTAATTTAAACAAGAAAGATTAATCATGCATAAAGCATTGATTATGAAACACTTTCCAACTTCAATGCAATTTTATTTAAACATCTCTAAACTGCAATATAATATTTTAAAACTTATCACAATACTACGTTAATTTATTATATTTGAAAACTTAAACCTTCATCGAAAAAAATGAACTTCATTCAATTGTAATATAAATTGTCTGATTTAAGCATCTCTAAAATGCGATACATTCCTCGGTAATATTTTTCAAATTATCATAATACTACAATAATTTATTATATTTGAAAACTTCCTCGAAAACAAATGAAATTTATTCAAATGACTTCATTGAAATATAACACGCCTGGCTCTCTCTATAAAAGCAGCATTTCATTCATAAACTTTTTTCCATTCATTTTATTCAATACAATACTATAATAATTTATTTTATTTAAAAACTTAAGACCATGTAGGTACAAGTAATTAAACTCTATGCGTAAAACTTAATCGAAATAATCATCCTTCTCTGTGTAAAATCAATGAATATTTCACTCATATCAGCTATATTGCAGACTCCATGAGCTAAATAATTTTGCGTTAAAGGAATGCAGCAATTCGTATGCAACTCATTCTACATCTTTTGGTATTTACATTCTCCATAAGTGAAAATTAGGCTTCGTTATTGTAATAATCAAAGTTGGATGATCATTTAAACTCAAATATATTGTAATTGTATGTAATAGTATGTAGATGCACAGAATTTAAGCAAAAATAAAGCGGTTTTAGAACGGATACAACACTAAATATGAATTAAAAAGAACTTTAAAAATCACAATTTTGACACAAGATGGATGCCATATTTTATTGTGAAGTGGGTCACGTGATCTCTTCATATAATGGTAGCGTGATCGCTTCATATAAAAGGTGTAATTATTATTTTAATTTTTATTTAAAAAACCACTGAATATATTTTACTGAAATTTTTTTATATATTTTATGGGATAATTTGAATATTTCCTAAAACTTCCGAAGCAATTTGTGAATTTTAAATCCGCTTAAAAAATGTTTGAAAAATTAGGTCCAATAGGGTTCAATGTATTTCATTATTTTCAACCCGGGTTCAATCCAAAGCTAATTGGCTGATAATATTCATTTATATTCCCTTAGGTCCCACAGACCGTCTAAACAACATACTAAAATTTCATTTTAATAAAGTCATTTTTACGGCAGTAATCGTGTTAACGGACAGACAGAAGGAACAAAGTCATAAACATTTTTGAACTATGTTGTAATGTGGTAAAAAGTATCTATGTTAACTTGTGCTATTAAATTCAATTTGATGAATTGTGAAAGAAAGGAAAAGAAAATGAATTGTCATGCACTGCCCACATCAGATATTTTAATATTTAACTAGCCGAATACCCGTTGAAAATCAACGGTATCGCAATAAGCAACCCCTGAATAATGTAAATTTTTTAATAATTCGCTTTTCACATTTGTTCGACAAATCGAATATTTTGGTGTGCAGAACCCCCTAAAGAAGAAAATATTGGGAAACTAAATTTGCGCATTTCTTCCTTTCGAATTATTTACCCGTACACTACATTAAATTCTATCTCATCCCGAGACACCCCTATATTATTATTTCTCCTTTGGAACTTTTTTCTGTGAAGCACACCCATAAATGAACATTTTTGAAAAACTCTCTTTGTCTTGGGTTTTTTATCAGATGATTGGCCCATATACCTAATATCAAGCCTCTGTCACATTTAAAAGGAAGCGTGCCTCATTTATTCCGAAAATCGAACATATTAGTGTGCGGCACCCCTTAAAGTAGCAATATTGGAAATCTGAAATTTCACGTTTTCTTCCTTTCAAACTATCTACCCGTACACCAAATTTGAAGTCTCTATCCTATCGAGAAGCATTTTTCTCTATCACTTCACTTTTCGAACGTTTTTCTGTGTAGCACCCCGTCAATGAACATTTTTGTCAAACTGTATTCATGTTTGGTGTTTTTGTCAAATAGTTAGCCCATATACTAAATTTCAAGCTTCTATCACATTGTAAAGAAGGCGTTTTTCATTTGTTCGGCAAATCGAAAATTTTAGTGAGCGGCACCCCCTACAATAGCAAAAGTTTGAAAACTGAAATTACTCACTTTCCATCTTTCCAACTATTTACCCGTACACCAAATTTGAAGTCTCTATCTCATCGTGAAGTATGCATTTCTAGCATTTCATCTTTCGAATGCTTTTGTGTGGAGTACCCACCCCCTTAACTGTACATTTTTGAAAAACTCTATTCTTTTTCTGATTTCTATGAGATGATTCGTCCATATACCAAATATTAAGCCTCTATCACCTTTTGAAAAGGGCGTTTCTCCTTTATTCCGAAAATCGAACATTTTAGTGTGCGACACCCCCTAAAGTAGAAAATTTTGGTAAACAGAAATTATACACTTTCTTCCTTCCGCACTATCTACCCTTACACCAAATTTGATATCTCTATCTCATTCCGAATTATGGTTTTTTATCAATTCACTTTTCGAACGTTTTACTCTGGAGCACCCCCTTAAACGAACATTTTTGAAAAACTATATTTGTCTTGGGAGTTTCCATCAAATGATTAGCCCATATACCGAATTTCAAGCCTCTATCAAATTTTAAAGGCTCGTTTTCTCATTTATTCTGCAAATCGAATATTTTGGTGTGCGGCACCCCCTTAAGTAGAAAATATTGGAAATCTGAAATTGCACGCTTTCTTCCTTTCGAACGATTTACCAATACACCAAATTTGAAGTCTCTATCTCATCGCAAAGCATGATTTCCTATCATTTCACTTTTCGAACGTTTTAGTGTGCGGCACCCCCTTAAGTAGAAAATATTGGAAATCGGAAGTTGAACACTTTCTTCCTTTCGAACAATTTAGCTATACACCAAATTTGAAGTCTCTACCTCATCGCAAAGTATTCTTTCCCATCATTTCACTTTTCGAACGTTTTAGTGTGCGGCACCCCCTTAAGTAGAAAATATTGGAAATCTGAAATTGCACACTTTCTTCCTTTCGAACGATTTACCCATACACCAAATTTGAAGTCTCTACCTCATCGCAAAGCATGCTCTCCTATCATTTCACTTTTCGAACGTTTTGGTGTGCTGCACCCCCCTTAAGTAGAAAATATTGGAAATCTGAAATTGCACACTTTCTTCCTTTCGAGTGATTTACCCATATACCGAATTTGAAGTCTCTATCTCATCGCAAAGCATGCTTTCCCGTCATTTCACTTTTCGAACGTTTTGGTTTGGGGCACCCCCTCTATAGAACGTTTTCGAAAAATTCGATTTTTCCAGGGGTTTTTATCGAACGACCGAGCCGTGTACCAAATTGCAAGTCTCTATCTATTCGGGAAGTGCCTAAAAAGGCGTGACAGACAGACAGACGGACAGACAAACAGACGGACACTTGGCAATTAGTATATACTAGCCGAATACCCGTTGAAAATCAACGGTATCGCAATAAGCAGCCCCTGAATAATGTAAATTTTTTAATAATTCGCTTTTCACATTTGTTCGACAAATCGAATATTTTGGTGTGCAGAACCCCCTAAAGAAGAAAATATTGGGAAACTAAATTTGCGCATTTCTTCCTTTCGAATTATTTACCCGTACACTACATTAAATTCTATCTCATCCCGAGACACCCCTATATTATTATTTCTCCTTTGGAACTTTTTTCTGTGAAGCACACCCATAAATGAACATTTTTGAAAAACTCTCTTTGTCTTGGGTTTTTTATCAGATGATTGGCCCATATACCTAATATCAAGCCTCTGTCACATTTAAAAGGAAGCGTGCCTCATTTATTCCGAAAATCGAACATATTAGTGTGCGGCACCCCTTAAAGTAGCAAATATTGGAAATCTGAAATTTCACGGTTTCTTCCTTTCAAACTATCTACCCGTACACCAAATTTGAAGTCTCTATCCTATCGAGAAGCATTTTTCTCTATCACTTCACTTTTCGAACGTTTTTCTGTGTAGCACCCCGTCAATGAACATTTTTGTCAAACTGTATTCATGTTTGGTGTTTTTGTCAAATAGTTAGCCCATATACTAAATTTCAAGCTTCTATCACATTGTAAAGAAGGCGCTTTTCATTTGTTCGGAAAATCGAAAATTTTAGTGAGCGGCACCCCCCTACAATAGCAAAAGTTTGAAAACTGAAATTACTCACTTTCCATCTTTCCAACTATTTACCCGTACACCAAATTTGAAGTCTCTATCTCATCGTGAAGTATGCATTTCTAGCATTTCATCTTTCGAATGCTTTTGTGTGGAGTACCCACCCCCTTAACTATACATTTTTGAAAAACTCTATTCTTTTTCTGATTTCTATGAGATGATTCGCCCATATACCAAATATTAAGCCTCTATCACCTTTTGAAAAGGGCGTTTCTCCTTTATTCCGAAAATCGAACATTTTAGTGTGCGACACCCCCTAAAGTAGAAAATTTTGGTAAACAGAAATTATACACTTTCTTCCTTCCACACTATCTACCCTTACACCAAATTTGATATCTCTATCTCATTCCGAATTATGTTTTTTTATCAATTCACTTTTCGAACGTTTTACTCTGGAGCACCCCCTTAAACGAACATTTTGAAAAACTATATTTGTCTTGGGTGTTTCCATCAAATGATTAGCCCATATACCGAATTTCAAGCCTCTATCAAATTTTAAAGGCTCGTTTTCTCATTTATTCTGCAAATCGAATATTTTGGTGTGCGGCACCCCCTTAAGTAGAAAATATTGGAAATCTGAAATTGCACGCTTTCTTCCTTTCGAACGATTTACCAATACACCAAATTTGAAGTCTCTATCTCATCGCAAAGCATGATTTCCTATCATTTCACTTTTCGAACGTTTTAGTGTGCGGCACCCCCTTAAGTAGAAAATATTGGAAATCGGAAGTTGCACACTTTCTTCCTTTCGAACAATTTAGCTATACACCAAATTTGAAGTCTCTACCTCATCGCAAAGTATTCTTTCCCATCATTTCACTTTTCGAACGTTTTAGTGTGCGGCACCCCCTTAAGTAGAAAATATTGGAAATCTGAAATTGCACACTTTCTTCCTTTCGAACGATTTACCCATACACCAAATTTGAAGTCTCTACCTCATCGCAAAGTATTCTTTCCTATCATTTCACTTTTCGAACGTTTTGGTGTGCTGCACCCCCCTTAAGTAGAAAATATTGGAAATCTGAAATTGCACACTTTCTTCCTTTCGAGTGATTTACCCATATACCGAATTTGAAGTCTCTATCTCATCGCAAAGCATGCTTTCCCGTCATTTCACTTTTCGAACGTTTTGGTGTGGGGCACCCCCTCTATAGAACGTTTTCGAAAAATTCGATTTTTCCAGGGGTTTTTATCGAACGACCGAGCCGTGTACCAAATTGCAAGTCTCTATCTATTCGGGAAGTGCCTAAAAAGGCGTGACAGACAGACAGACGGACAGACACACAGACGGACACTTGGCAATTAGTATATACTAGCCGAATACCCGTTGAAAATCAACGGTATCGCAATAAGCAGCCCCTGAATAATGTAAATTTTTTAATAATTCGCTTTTCACATTTGTTCGACAAATCGAATATTTTGGTGTGCAGAACCCCCCTAAAGAAGAAAATATTGGGAAACTAAATTTGCGCATTTCTTCCTTTCGAATTATTTACCCGTACACTACATTAAATTCTATCTCATCCCGAGACACCCCTATATTATTATTTCTCCTTTGGAACTTTTTTCTGTGAAGCACACCCATAAATGAACATTTTTGAAAAACTCTCTTTGTCTTGGGTTTTTTATCAGATGATTGGCCCATATACCTAATATCAAGCCTCTGTCACATTTAAAAGGAAGCGTGCCTCATTTATTCCGAAAATCGAACATATTAGTGTGCGGCACCCCTTAAAGTAGCAAATAGTGGAAATCTGAAATTTCACGGTTTCTTCCTTTCAAACTATCTACCCGTACACCAAATTTGAAGTCTCTATCCTATCGAGAAGCATTTTTCTCTATCACTTCACTTTTCGAACGTTTTTCTGTGTAGCACCCCGTCAATGAACATTTTTGTCAAACTGTATTCATGTTTGGTGTTTTTGTCAAATAGTTAGCCCATATACTAAATTTCAAGCTTCTATCACATTGTAAAGAAGGCGCTTTTCATTTGTTCGGAAAATCGAAAATTTTAGTGAGCGGCACCCCCCTACAATAGCAAAAGTTTGAAAACTGAAATTACTCACTTTCCATCTTTCCAACTATTTACCCGTACACCAAATTTGAAGTCTCTATCTCATCGTGAAGTATGCATTTCTAGCATTTCATCTTTCGAATGCTTTTGTGTGGAGTACCCACCCCCTTAACTATACATTTTTGAAAAACTCTATTCTTTTTCTGATTTCTATGAGATGATTCGCCCATATACCAAATATTAAGCCTCTATCACCTTTTGAAAAGGGCGTTTCTCCTTTATTCCGAAAATCGAACATTTTAGTGTGCGACACCCCCCTAAAGTAGAAAATTTTGGTAAACAGAAATTATACACTTTCTTCCTTCCACACTATCTACCCTTACACCAAATTTGATATCTCTATCTCATTCCGAATTATGGTTTTTTATCAATTCACTTTTCGAACGTTTTACTCTGGAGCACCCCCTTAAACGAACATTTTGAAAAACTATATTTGTCTTGGGTGTTTCCATCAAATGATTAGCCCATATACCGAATTTCAAGCCTCTATCAAATTTTAAAGGCTCGTTTTCTCATTTATTCTGCAAATCGAATATTTTGGTGTGCGGCACCCCCTTAAGTAGAAAATATTGGAAATCTGAAATTGCACGCTTTCTTCCTTTCGAACGATTTACCAATACACCAAATTTGAAGTCTCTATCTCATCGCAAAGCATGATTTCCTATCATTTCACTTTTCGAACGTTTTAGTGTGCGGCACCCCCTTAAGTAGAAAATATTGGAAATCGGAAGTTGAACACTTTCTTCCTTTCGAACAATTTAGCTATACACCAAATTTGAAGTCTCTACCTCATCGCAAAGTATTCTTTCCCATCATTTCACTTTTCGAACGTTTTAGTGTGCGGCACCCCCTTAAGTAGAAAATATTGGAAATCTGAAATTGCACACTTTCTTCCTTTCGAACGATTTACCCATACACCAAATTTGAAGTCTCTACCTCATCGCAAAGCATGCTCTCCTATCATTTCACTTTTCGAACGTTTTGGTGTGCTGCACCCCCCTTAAGTAGAAAATATTGGAAATCTGAAATTGCACACTTTCTTCCTTTCGAGTGATTTACCCATATACCGAATTTGAAGTCTCTATCTCATCGCAAAGCATGCTTTCCCGTCATTTCACTTTTCGAACGTTTTGGTTTGGGGCACCCCCTCTATAGAACGTTTTCGAAAAATTCGATTTTTCCAGGGGATTTTATCGAACGACCGAGCCGTGTACCAAATTGCAAGTCTCTATCTATTCGGGAAGTGCCTAAAAAGGCGTGACAGACAGACAGACGGACAGACAAACAGACGGACACTTGGCAATTAGTATATACTAGCCGAATACCCGTTGAAAATCAACGGTATCGCAATAAGCAGCCCCTGAATAATGTAAATTTTTTAATAATTCGCTTTTCACATTTGTTCGACAAATCGAATATTTTGGTGTGCAGAACCCCCTAAAGAAGAAAATATTGGGAAACTAAATTTGCGCATTTCTTCCTTTCGAATTATTTACCCGTACACTACATTAAATTCTATCTCATCCCGAGACACCCCTATATTATTATTTCTCCTTTGGAACTTTTTTCTGTGAAGCACACCCATAAATGAACATTTTTGAAAAACTCTCTTTGTCTTGGGTTTTTTATCAGATGATTGGCCCATATACCTAATATCAAGCCTCTGTCACATTTAAAAGGAAGCGTGCCTCATTTATTCCGAAAATCGAACATATTAGTGTGCGGCACCCCTTAAAGTAGCAAATATTGGAAATCTGAAATTTCACGGTTTCTTCCTTTCAAACTATCTACCCGTACACCAAATTTGAAGTCTCTATCCTATCGAGAAGCATTTTTCTCTATCACTTCACTTTTCGAACGTTTTTCTGTGTAGCACCCCGTCAATGAACATTTTTGTCAAACTGTATTCATGTTTGGTGTTTTTGTCAAATAGTTAGCCCATATACTAAATTTCAAGCTTCTATCACATTGTAAAGAAGGCGCTTTTCATTTGTTCGGAAAATCGAAAATTTTAGTGAGCGGCACCCCCCTACAATAGCAAAAGTTTGAAAACTGAAATTACTCACTTTCCATCTTTCCAACTATTTACCCGTACACCAAATTTGAAGTCTCTATCTCATCGTGAAGTATGCATTTCTAGCATTTCATCTTTCGAATGCTTTTGTGTGGAGTACCCACCCCCTTAACTATACATTTTTGAAAAACTCTATTCTTTTTCTGATTTCTATGAGATGATTCGCCCATATACCAAATATTAAGCCTCTATCACCTTTTGAAAAGGGCGTTTCTCCTTTATTCCGAAAATCGAACATTTTAGTGTGCGACACCCCCTAAAGTAGAAAATTTTGGTAAACAGAAATTATACACTTTCTTCCTTCCACACTATCTACCCTTACACCAAATTTGATATCTCTATCTCATTCCGAATTATGGTTTTTTATCAATTCACTTTTCGAACGTTTTACTCTGGAGCACCCCCTTAAACGAACATTTTGAAAAACTATATTTGTCTTGGGTGTTTCCATCAAATGATTAGCCCATATACCGAATTTCAAGCCTCTATCAAATTTTAAAGGCTCGTTTTCTCATTTATTCTGCAAATCGAATATTTTGGTGTGCGGCACCCCCTTAAGTAGAAAATATTGGAAATCTGAAATTGCACGCTTTCTTCCTTTCGAACGATTTACCAATACACCAAATTTGAAGTCTCTATCTCATCGCAAAGCATGATTTCCTATCATTTCACTTTTCGAACGTTTTAGTGTGCGGCACCCCCTTAAGTAGAAAATATTGGAAATCGGAAGTTGCACACTTTCTTCCTTTCGAACAATTTAGCTATACACCAAATTTGAAGTCTCTACCTCATCGCAAAGTATTCTTTCCCATCATTTCACTTTTCGAACGTTTTAGTGTGCGGCACCCCCTTAAGTAGAAAATATTGGAAATCTGAAATTGCACACTTTCTTCCTTTCGAACGATTTACCCATACACCAAATTTGAAGTCTCTACCTCATCGCAAAGCATGCTCTCCTATCATTTCACTTTTCGAACGTTTTGGTGTGCTGCACCCCCCTTAAGTAGAAAATATTGGAAATCTGAAATTGCACACTTTCTTCCTTTCGAGTGATTTACCCATATACCGAATTTGAAGTCTCTATCTCATCGCAAAGCATGCTTTCCCGTCATTTCACTTTTCGAACGTTTTGGTGTGGGGCACCCCCTCTATAGAACGTTTTCGAAAAATTCGATTTTTCCAGGGGGTTTTATCGAACGACCGAGCCGTGTACCAATTTGCAAGTCTCTATCTATTCGGGAAGTGCCTAAAAAAGGCGTGACAGCCAGACAGACGGACAGACAGACAGACGGACACTTGGCAATTAGTATATACTAGCCGCATACCCGTTGAAAATCAACGGCCCCATATTAAGCAACCCCTGAATAATGTAAATTTTTTAATAATTCGCGTTTCTTATTTATTCGACAAATCGAACATTTAGTTTTGAGGCACCCCCAAAAGTTCAAAATATCGGAAAACTGATATTGCACATGTTCTTCCTTTCGAACTATCTACCTGTACACCAAATTTGAAGTCTGTATCTTATTTCGAAGCATGTTTTTTTTTATCAATTCACATTTCGAACGTTTTCCTCTGGAAAACCCCCTTAAACGAACATTTTTGAAAAATTATATTCGTTTTGGGTGTTTTCATCAAATGATTAGTCTATATTTAAAATTTTGAGCCTCTATCAAATTTTAAAGAGGCCGTTTCTCATTTATTCGGAAAATCGAATATTTTTGTGTGCGACACCCCCTTACGTAGGAAATATTGGAAATCTGAAATTGCACGCTTTCTTCCTTTCGAACGATTTACCAATACACCAAATTTGAAGTCTCTATCTCATCGCAAAGCATGATTTCCTATCATTTCACTTTTCGAACGTTTTAGTGTGCGGCACCCCCTTAAGTAGAAAATATTGGAAATCGGAAGTTGCACACTTTCTTCCTTTCGAACAATTTAGCTATACACCAAATTTGAAGTCTCTACCTCATCGCAAAGTATTCTTTCCCATCATTTCACTTTTCGAACGTTTTAGTGTGCGGCACCCCCTTAAGTAGAAAATATTGGAAATCTGAAATTGCACACTTTCTTCCTTTCGAACGATTTACCCATACACCAAATTTGAAGTCTCTATCTCATCGCAAAGCATGCTTTCCTGTCATTTCACTTTTCGAACGTTTTGGTGTGGGGGCACCCCCTCTATAGAACGTTTTCGAAAAATTCGATTTTTCCAGGGGGTTTTATCGAACGACCGAGCCGTGTACCAAATTGCAAGTCTCTATCTATTCGGGAAGTGCCTAAAAAAAGCGTCACAGACAGACGGACAGACAGACAGACGGACACACAGACGGACAGACAGACGGACACTTGGCAATTAGTATATATAATAATAGATCGATAGATATTTTGACTACTTTCACTAAATAAACGTCTTAGTTATTTACTATGTAGCTAGATACCCTGTTTCTCTTCAATTTTGGGTCGCAAGAATCAACCTAGCACATATTTCATAAGTTTTTCAAATTTAACTCAATGAAGTATTTTTTGTTTCTTCATATTCCTAGGAATATTTATATTTCTATTAAATTCGACATACTCTACTCATTAAATTTAATAATACAGCATGCTTTTTAAACAGATCCCTGTAAATACTTCATACAATTTCTATATAATAATTATTTATTCTTTTCTTATGCTTCTATTATATCTCTGAATAAGAATGCTTCTGTTTCAGCTCAATTGAATAGATTCACCTGTATTTGAAAGTGTTCCTAACCACATTTATATCGTTGTATGATAAAGTTGGTTTTGAATTCAACCGCAATTCTCCCTTTAGATTCAAGTACTTTTATGCGTTTTTGAATGAAGCGTGGTAAAACCATTTATATCGATGATGTGTTTCAGAAACAATCGTTCTGCACATAAAAGATGTGGTTTCCTACTGGAATCTTGGAGTACTTTCTTTTGTGCTTAGTGCTTCTTGGAATGGGAAATGTTTCTACTGCATCTTGAATAACATTGCGTTTTATTGCACAATTTAAGAAATAATTTTGGAAGCTTTTTAGAGCAAAATTGCAGTTTTAGCTGGAGAGAGCAGCATTACTTGTTATCAATTGGGCATTTTAAGTTATGGAGTTTATGGAGTTTGAAGAGGGAATATTTTTTCCTTAATGATAAATTTTTAAAAATTTAATCAAGTTGTTATGTAAAAGTTATAAATGTTTTCAAGCAATGCAGCGTGTAATTTATTCCAAAATCCATTTTATTACTCTATTAGTATGTAAACCTACCACAGAGAAAGTTAGACACTGAATAATTATGTTGTAAAGCTTTTAATAAGATTTAGTTTGTTCAACAATGTATGGCGCTTAGTGCCGAAACTACTCGTCCTAATCAAACATTGGCTCAATTCCGTTCTGTTCCCTGGTCGATATTATGCAAAGTTTGATCCTTTTAGATCACCGGCGGCATCTTGAGGGTCTGTAAATACTTTTAGAAAGCCCCCAATTTCCCCACCACTGGGAAGGAAATAAAAAATACGACTCCGTTAGGTTCTGTCTCTTGCCCAATACTATAAATGTGCAAAGACTCAACCTTCTAGATCACCTGGAAGCTCATGCAAAGCCTTTTCAAATACACCACTTCGCTCAATTTTGGGGGGGATCAAAAAGCCCGGCTTCATTAGGTTCTGTCTCGGGAAGTATCCCCTGTAAGAGTGCATTATTCAACCTTCTAGAAGGTCTGGAAGGTCTGGAAAGACACAAACACGCTAAACAATTATTATGCAAATATGCGTTAGCCATACAGAAAGATAGTATAATCGCCCTTTAACTATCTCCTTATGCCCTTTTACTATTTTATGCCTTATTCTTGCTAAGAATAAACATTTAATTGAAATTTAAATAAAACTGAATAAAAAAGGAAAACAGGTATGTTTACTAAAATATATAAAAATATATATATGAGCCTTGTAATGCTAGTTAGAATTTTCACCCTACGAAGTCAAAAATGTTCCATTTTTATCACATCGATGGCATTATTTTGCTTATTGTGATTTTTCCGCAATTGCTTAGTATCATACTTCAAGCACACACTTTTCATTTTCAATTGCAAACCGATCTTTGCAAGTTCTGCATTCATTCTGAAAGTAGTTCCAGGCAATTCTCAAGCAGCCATGAGTTCTCAATGATATCTGATAACATTCCTATTTCTTAAAACATTCTTATAAATTCGCAGCGTAGAAAAACTCAGCATCTTTTCTAACTCTTCCTTTAAAACTGTAGGACAAATTTGAGTGGGGAAGGATAAATGTAATGCCAAAAAGTAGACATCGAAGATTAAAAAATTATATCAACTTTCACTTGTATCCCTTAATGGTCATTTTATGTGCGTTATTGCTTATTGCTGATAAATCTGTACAGATGAACTGAAAAATCTGTACAGATAAACTGAAAAATCTGTACAGCGAAAACAAATACATCAAACTAAGAATATAAAATACTAAAATATTTCGTCATTTCTATGAATACTTGTTAAAACGAGTTTAAAATTAAACGAACCTGATAATGAAAGATCAAATTGCACACATTCAACGTTTTCTTTAATGTTGAATCATACACTCAGCTTCTAAGATTTCAGCAAAACACTCACTGCAAAAGTTTTAATTCAACCGTAAGGTCTTATATCTCATCTTTAAATAGTTTATATAAGTGAAAATCCTAGTATCGCATTAAATTTCGCTAATAAGCCACCGTACATTATTTATAGCCTCTATTTCGTGAAAATTTTTGCAGAAATTTATTAGAATTTAATCGCTTTCCTCACCATTATTTTCATTTATTGGTGTATAATCATAAGTAATTGCTTTCAATAATGTTTTTAGACTCATAATCTTTGATTTCTTTCTTAAATTTTAGCGTATTTCCTAGAGCTGGGTAATTTGAAGTTGATACTAAAATAAATTTTTAAATATTTTCTGTTGCGTAATTTTTTTAAAATATTTTCTTTATTGATATTTTTTACAACCGAATTATCCTTCATATATGAATCTCTATGCATGCATTTTAGGTAAATTTAAAAGAAAATGGGGCCTAAATTTTGAAACATTTGCTATTCTATTAAATATTTTTTTTGCATGAGAAATTTTGTAAACCACAAAAATGAAAGAAAAATAATTTCATATTAAGGTTTCTTGTTTTTAAAATTTTTAAAAACAGACATAAGAAAGGTGTGTTTTGCAATTGCCAGGAACAGCGTGCTATTGGGAATAGAGTATTCTATAAGTTAACTTATATAGCTTCCGAAACTGTTTGTTTTTACTTCAATTTGATTATATCAGTCTTAATTCCAATCTCATTCACAGGTCTTTTGAAGTAGTTTTGTCGAATATTATTTTTGTTTAGTTGATGAGGTTCGCCTGTATAGCTTCCGAAACGGATCACTTTCTCTTTTGTTATATTCATCTTAATTCTACTGCATTTATGATTCTGAAGTAGTTTGATCAAATTTCATTTATTTGATAAAGTTGGCTCATATAGCGCCTGAAACATGTTGCTTTCTCCATTTTGTAATATTATTCTTATTTCCAATCTCATTGATTGGTATTTTTATAGTAGAATGATTGAATATTATTTGAATGCCATTATATGATGTTACATTATATAGCTTCCGAAACTAGTTTCTTTCTTCTTTTTACTTTCCCTGGAATACATGGTAATGTATAGGGGGAAGTATTGGAATCATGCTGAAAATCGCAACTCGAGTTTTCGACGGATCTACACATTTGAGACCTCTAGAATACGAAAAAACTATTTTCAGTTTGACGTCTGTGTGTGTGTCTATGTGTCTGTGTGTGTGTGTGTGTGTGTGTGTGTGTGTGTGTGTGTGTGTGTGTCTGCGCAATGTATGTATCCACTCTAACTCAAAAACTTATGGACCGAATTTCATAAAATTTGGTAGGTAAGTCACTTGGGTATGACCCTGATGCTGATTAGGTTTTGGTACGATTAGTAAAAACAGAACCCGCCTTTTTTACGAAATGACCCGCAAAAATGTCATGTACCCTCTCTAGCTAAAATACTAATTGACCAAATTTCTCAAAATTTGGTAGATAAGTTATTTGTGAGATACTCTGATACTGATTTAGATCTTGGTATTATTCGAAAACGAACAACCTACCTTGTTTTACGAAATGGGTCTCAAAAATCGCCAAAATCTAAAAAAAAAGCTACGTATGTTCAAATATATCAATTAAATGCTTGTTTTATACGTAATTTTTGATGAGAAAAAGAATAAGAACAACTCTATTACTCTAGGACTAACCGCTCTCGAGATATTTGAGATTTTTCGCATTTAGTTATTTAAGATTTTTCGCATATTCCACTTTTAGAAAAATGTCCAATTATCAAATAAAAACAGAAATTGAATTAAAAATGCAAATTTAGTGTTATTTTGTGCAATTAAACTCAATTTAATGAATTATTAAAGAGATTAAGAAAAAAAATGAATTTGAGTCAGGGAAAGTCATGTGCTGCCCACATCAGATTTTTGTTATTATCTTCTTATTCCCAGCCACATTCACTGTTTTTCTGAAGCAATTTGATAGAATGTTATTTGAATTTAATTGATAAATTTAACTCATATAGCTTCCGAAAAACCGGTTACTTTGTTTGTTTTTGTTCATTTTTTTTTATTTTCATTATCATGCATTAGTACTTTTAGAACAGTTTTATCGTATATTATATACTAGCCGCCTTTGGCGACCAGCCTGTTCGCTACCCTTGAAAATTCTGACCGTGGCAAACTCGCTGGCGCGACCCACCAGAAAGGTGTAAGGTAACTATTTGGACGGCCAGGAAGTGCCACCCAATTTAGACTGGAAACCATTGGGGGAGGCATCCACAGGGACCGAACCCCCCTTCCCCTACCACCAACCTCTCGGAAGGACTTACCGACCCACATGTTTAACGTCATCGTACTCCACGTGAACATGGCGGCAATTTTGGGAATCGAACCCGGGCCTACCAAGTGCAAATCCCGCGCACTAACCATTGGGGGTACTTCACCCTCCGCGATATTCTTCATAACTTTCTTTTTATTCAACCAATTTAGACCGGAACCAAGTGGGAGAAGCATCCACAGGGATCGTACCCTTCTTCCCCTATTACCAACCTCTCGGAAGGACTTACGGACCCACATGTTTAACGTGATCGTACTCAACGGCAGTTTGGGCAGCGGCGGGAATCGAGCCTACCGAGTGCAACTTCCGCGCGCTAACCACAGTGCTACCGCGTCCACCCAAGAATTATCTTTGTAAAGGCTACTTTGCCCTCCGCGACAATCTCCATAACTTTCTTTTTATTCATCCAATTTAAACCGTACCCTCCTTCCCCTACCACCAACCTCTCGGAAGGACTCACGGACCCACATGTTTAACGTGATCGAACTCTGCGTGAACATGGCGGCAGTTTGGGTAGTGGCGGGAATCGAACCCGGGCCTACTGAGTGCAATTCCCGCGCGCTAACCACTGGGCTACCGCGCCATCCGCGACAATCTCCATAACTTTCTTTATATTCACCCAATTTAGACGGGAACCCTGTGAGGGAGGCATCCACAGGGACCGTACCCTCCTTCCCCTACCACCAACCTCTCGGAAGGACTTACGGGCCCACATGTTTAACGTGATCGTATTCCGCGTGAACACTTCGGCAGTTTTGGCAGTGGCGGGAATCGTACCCGGGCCTACCGCTAACTTCCCGCGCGCTAATTTACAATTTAAAATGACCATATGCTCTCTAAGTTCTTAATTCCATCATCCTCATTCCATTGTTCCATCATTTAAAATATCCATAAAATTAAAATTAAAATATCCATCGTTCCATCATTTAAAATATCCATAAAATTAAAATATCCATCGTTCCATCATTTAAAATATCCATAAAATTAAAATATCCATCGTTCCATCATTTAAAATATCCATAAAATTAAAATATCCATTTAAAAAATCCATATCGTTCCATCATTTAAAATATAAATATAATAATTTCTACAATGCATATGTTAAGCTCTTATTTCATTTAAAATTGGAAGCGCGGGAAACGGAAAGTAAAAACTAATTCGGTTTCTAATTCTCCCACCCATCGCTATGCATATACAGAACCGTGACGTCACCTCCACCTTGACGTCCCCACTCACCACCTTCCCTGCTTCTGTGGGGGAGAAACGTCGGTTAAGAAATGCTTTAGCGGATCGCCGAGAAATTGAAATTCGGAAAATCTTAAAATCCCGATCCTGTGGCCAATACGGAATATTTCTTGACCAGATTGGACTTGTAAGAATGCCAGATATTTGACCTTTCTAAAAATGTAAATTATTAGTCGAAATTCTGAGTACTTTTTACTATGCGAGAATTTAAAAACCAAAAATCGTTTTTTTGAGTCAAAAGTGACTTTTGTTTTAAAATCATAAAAAAATATTAGAATTTGTCCCTGAGATTTGAAATTGATATATTTTTACTCGAAATTTTCTGCTCTTTCCGATGGTGTGATTTGTTTTTTTCTACGATGTCCGGATCGTGGAGAAAAAAGAGCAAAAAGGTCAAAAAACGGTCGAAATCGCATAAAACATTAAATAACAAAAAAAATAATTAAAATTTTAAAAATCGGTTTTCACGTGTCCCCTTCTCACCACCCAGGGTCTCCGATTGCCAAATTTCATAACTCTCCGACGCGCGGTCGCGAAACGTATAGTGTATAAGACACACAGACACACACACACACAGACATTGCCTTTTATTATATAGACTAGCCGCCTTTGGCGACCAGCCTGTTCGCTACCCTTGAAAATTCTGACCGTGGCAAACTCGTTGGCGCGACCTACCAGAAAGGTGTAAGGTAACTGCTTGGAAGGCCAGGAAGTGCCACACAATTTAGACCGGAACCCAATGGGGGAGGCATCCAAAGAGACCGTGCCCTCCTTCCCCTACCACAAACCTCTCGGAAGGACTTGCAGTCCCACACGTTTAACGTGATCGTACTCCGCGTGAACACGGCTGCAGTTTTGGCAATGGCGGGAATCGAACCCGGGCCTACCGAGTGAAATTCCCGCGCGCTAACCACTGGGCTACCGTGCCATCCGCGACAATCTCCATAACTTTATTTTTATTCGGCAATTTTGGGAATCGAACCCGGGCCTACCAACTGCAAATCCCGCGCACTAACCACTGGGGTACTTCACCCTCCGCGATATTCTTCATAACTTTCTTTTTATTCACCCAATTTAGACCGGAACCAAGTGGGAGAAGCATCCACAGGGACCGTACCCTTCTTCCCCTACCACCAACCTCTCGGAAGGACTTACAGACCCACATGTTTAACGTGATCGTACTCCGCGTAAACACGGCGGCAATTTTGGGAATCGAACCCGGGCCTACCGAGTGCAATTTCCGCGCGCTAACCATTGGGCTACTTTGCCCTACGAGACAATCTCCATAACTTTCTTTTTATTCATCCAATTTAGACCGTACCCTCCTTCCCCTACCACCAACTTCTCGGAAGGACTCACGGACCCACATGTTTAACGTGCTCGTACTCCGCGTAAACACGGCGGCAATTTTGGGAATCGAACCCGGGCCTGGTAACTGGTTGGACGGCCAGGATGTGCCACCCAATTTAGACCGGAACCCAGTGGGGGAGGCATCCACAGGGAACGTACCCTCCTTCCCCTACCACCAACCTCTCGGAAAAACATACGGACCCATATGTTTAACGTGATCGTACTCCATGTCAGTGGCGGAAATCGAACCCGGGCCTACCGCGTGCAATTCCCGCGCGCTAACCACTGGGCTACTTCGCCCTCCGCGACAATCTCCATAACTTTCTTTTTATTCACCCAATTTAGACCGTACCCTCCTTCCCCTACCACCAACCTCTCGGAAGGACTCACGAACCCACATGTTTAACGTGATCGTACTCTGCGTGAACGTGGCGTAAGTTTTGGCAGTGGCGGGAATCGAACCCGGGCCTACTGAGTGCAATTCCCGCGCGCTAACCACTGGGCTGCCGCGCCCTCCGCGACAATCTCCATAACTTTCTACATATTCACCCAATTTAGACGGGAACCCAGTGGGGGAGGCATCCACAGGGGCCGTATCCTCCTTCCCCTACCACCAACCTCTCGGAAGGACTTACGGACCCACATATTTAACGTGATCGTATTCCACGTAAACACGGCGGCAGTTTTGGCAGTGGCGGGAATCGAACCCGGGCCTACCGCTAACTTCCCGCGCGCTAATTTGCAATTTAAAATGACCATATGCTTAATTCCATCATCCTCATTCCATTGTTTCATTGTTCCATCATTTAAAATATCCATAAAATTAAAATATCCATTTAAAATATCCAAAAGTTAAAATATACATTTAAAAAATCCAGATCGTCCCATCATTTAAATATAAATATAATAATTTATATAGAGCAAAGGTGCTCTATTCAGAACCGTGACGTCACCTCCACCTTGACGTCCCCACCCACCACCTTCCCTGCTTCAGCGGGGGAGAAACGAACGGAACGCCGAGAAATTTAAAATCATGACGTCTTTAAAATTGCGATCCTGAAGGCAATTTTCATTATTTCCGGACCAGATTAGACTTGTAAGAATGCCAGATATTTCAGCTTTCTAAAAATGTCAATTATTAGTCGAAATTATGAGTACTTTTTACTATGCGAGAATTTAAAAACCAAAAATCGTTTTTTTGAGCCAAAAGTGACTTTTGTTTTAAAATCTTTAAAAAATATTAGAAATCGAAATGGAGATTTGAAATTGATATATTTTTACTTGTAATTGTCTGCTCTTTCCGATGGTGTGAGTTGTTTTTTTCTACGACGTCTGGATCGTGGAGAAAAAAGGGCAAAAAGGGCAAAAAAAGGTCGAAATCGCATAAAACATTAAATAAATAAAAAAATAATTAGAATTTTGAAAATCGGTTTTCACGTGTCCCCTTCCCTCCCCCCCAGGTCTCCGATTGCCAAATTTCGTAGCTCTCCGACGCGCGGTCGCGAAACGTATAGTGTATAAGACAGGGAACGTACCCTCCTTCCCCTACCACCAACCTCTCGGAAAAACATACGGACCCATATGTTTAACGTGATCGTACTCCATGTCAGTGGCGGAAATCGAACCCGGGCCTACCGCGTGCAATTCCCGCGCGCTAACCACTGGGCTACTTCGCCCTCCGCGACAATCTCCATAACTTTCTTTTTATTCACCCAATTTAGACCGTACCCTCCTTCCCCTACCACCAACCTCTCGGAAGGACTCACGAACCCACATGTTTAACGTGATCGTACTCTGCGTGTACGTGGCGTAAGTTTTGGCAGTGGCGGGAATCGAACCCGGGCCTACTGAGTGCAATTCCCGCGCGCTAACCACTGGGCTGCCGCGCCCTCCGCGACAATCTCCATAACTTTCTACATATTCACCCAATTTAGACGGGAACCCAGTGGGGGAGGCATCCACAGGGGCCGTATCCTCCTTCCCCTACCACCAACCTCTCGGAAGGACTTACGGACCCACATATTTAACGTGATCGTATTCCACGTAAACACGGCGGCAGTTTTGGCAGTGGCGGGAATCGAACCCGGGCCTACCGCTAACTTCCCGCGCGCTAATTTGCAATTTAAAATGACCATATGCTTAATTCCATCATCCTCATTCCATTGTTTCATTGTTCTATAATTTAAAATATCCATAAAATTAAAATATCCATTTAAAATATCCAAAAGTTAAAATATACATTTAAAAAATCCAGATCGTCCCATCATTTAAAATATAAATATAATAATTTATATAGAGCAAAGGCGCTCTATTCAGAACCGTGACGTCACCTCCACCTTGACGTCCCCACCCACCACCTTCCCTGCTTCAGCGGGGGAGAAACGAACGGAACGCCGAGAAATTTAAAATCATGGCGTCTTTAAAATTGCCATCCTGAAGGCAATTTTCATTATTTCTGGACCACATTAGACTTGTAAGAATGCCAGATATTTCAGCTTTCTAAAAATGTAAATTATTAGTCGAAATTATGAGTACTTTTCACGATGCGAGAATTTAAAAACAAAAAATTGATTTTTTGAGCCAAAAGTGAGTTTTGTTTTAAAATCTTTAAAAAATATTAGAAATCGAAATTCAGATTTGAAATTGATATATTTTTACTCGAAATTCTCTGCTCTTTCCGATGGTGTAATTTATTTTTTTCTACGATGTCTGGATCGTGGAGAAAAAAGGGCAAAAAGGCAAAAAACGGTCGAAATCGCATAAAACATTAAATAAATAAAAAAATAATTAAAATTTTAAAAATCGGTTTTCATGTGTCCCCTTCCCTCCCCCCCCCCGGGTCTCCGATTGCCAAATTTCGTAGCTCTCCGACGCGCGGTCGCGAAACGTATAGTGTATAAGACAGACAGACACACACACACACACACACACAGACATTGCCTTTTATTATTTAAGATAGTTGATGAAGTAGCTGATGTAGCAATCCGAAACCGGTTGTTTTGTCCTAAATTTTGTTGTCTGTTTCATTAAATGGTGTTTTCACGTTGTTGTTTGATGACGTTACATCATATTTTGGTATATTCTAGATGCTGTCGTGGATATTGCATATAGTTATCCCTATTTTTATACTTCTTCTGTTTTCATCATAATTTACACATATTTAGTTACTTTAAATATTTCGCTATCTTTCTCGCTTTACAATGGTTTATCTATTTCTACCTCCCTCTAATTTCTCACTTTTACCAGTAATTTAACGATAATTTTTCTTAAACAGTTTTATTTTAATTTCATATCAGTGCGGCTTTTCAGTCCCATGTCCTTCACCTGATGTTATGTGTGGGCAAGGCTAGAGCCCGCTTTATCGGCCTGAGCTGAAATGTTTATGATTGGGGTTTCTATTTCAATGGTTGATACCACCCCTAAAGATTTCCCATTTGGGTGTTCTAGCTCTGTTTGGAGGTCTCTTTGCCTGCTACCTTGCAGCTGTATCTGACCGTTTGTTAAAAGTACGCTGTACATGAGGAAAACCCGCGACTTTGCCTACAGTCATAATAAACTGATTCACAACGTGAAATGTAGTGTAAATCAAGGTAAATCAGCACACGAACATTTCGGAAATCACTGGATTTCTTTCTTTATAGTGGCCTGAACTCCCAAGTAAGCGCAAATCTTTGTCGGCCAAACTGAAATGGCAAAACGGCAGGTTCCAACATAGTAGTGCCGGCAGGTTCCAACTTAGTTGGAAAAAAAATGGGAAATACAGAAAGAGAAATCGAAAAAATAAGAAAATATGAACACGAGAAGCAACAAAAAAAAATAAAAAGCAAATAATGTGAACTCAAAGAAACAAAACATTAGACGCATAACATGACCACATTTGTTTAAAATTCGCGAAGTTAGACACCCCATAAATTAAATCCAATTCGTTATGAAACAGCTGTTTTTCGTCTAGACAAATTTCCTGCTATTTAATCAAAACACCTGCTTTCGTATATTTTAAATTCTAAAATCGTCTGCTGAAATGAAAACCAATCTGATGCCGAAAATTCGACGAATTTTCGGCTTTAAATGTTCATAAATTTTAAACTAATTCGATTTTTTTTTTAAATCTCGCTGGGTCGTATCGTCCTGGAACCTGAGGTACCTCTGTACCAAATTTCGCCGATTCAATTTTCAGCTACAGACGACACAGATGTGCAGATACACATACAAACATCTTTTATTATGTAAGAGTACTTTAAATAAAATAGTTATAAATACATAGTTGTTCCATCCATCAAAATCTTCCATCAAAATCCATCATCGTGATATTCACGCAAAAATATGTCAATTTATTTTTAAAAAATTGAAAACTTATCTCTCATTGTTCGCTTGAGGTTTTGTTTAAAGTTTAATAAAGATTATTAAATATATAATGGTATAATAAAGATTACTAAATATAGATACATTAAAATTGAGAACATTAATGTCATGATAAAATTTATTAAAATATAATGTTATTAAAAATATTATGCTTTTTTAATGGATTCTTTATTAAAGTTTCCTAATATGAAGCATCATTTCTATTTCCTTAATGGAACAAGACGTGTGAAATGGGAATATAAAGAGAATTGCGTTTTTCTTTATGTTCTGCATTTCGTTAATGACCCAAAGAAATCTGATGATCGCAAGGCCGATCTTGCAACACACATTTCAGCCAAAATATATCAAAAAAAACAATAAATCATTCAGTTAATTGAACTCGTTTCTTATGAAAAGTAATATTGGATTTTTCTCAAGTAAGAAGTGGTGTAATTAACTGCCACACGTCATGCAGCATGCAAAAATCAAAATAAATCGATGCAAAACAAGAAACATCTATCCGGAGAGGGTAAAAAAGCTGTGACGGTCCTCTTTGGAAGGTGGCCCCTCCAATTTATTGCTATTTAAAAAATGAATGTCGCTTTACATGAAAGTAAAAAGATAAAATTGAAAAGAAAAAAACGTAAATAAAAATAAAATGAATTATGAGCACAAGATAGCGCCAGTTTTTAATTCAGCAGTGAATTTTAACAGTTGTGAAATTTGAACATATACTTAGGAGTTTGGAGGTATATTCCCTACAGAGAGGGTAGGAGGGGTCAGGAAGGTTTTCGTTATGGAGGAGCGTTTGAAGAATATTCGCCATGAACTTTATTTGGGAGGGGTGGGAGATTCATATAAAAGTTAGCATACTCTCCTTGACACCATGCAATCATCCATATTGTTTGCAGATTGGAGTTTCATCCTATCGGTTGCACGCGAGCGAGAATTTTGAAATCCTCAATCCAATAAGTTGCAGAATTTTGAAGAAGTGGGAATTTCTATATCTCAGAGTTAAAGTTAGATCCTATGTTAGCTAGAGGTCTACACGGATCCATTTAATGCAATTTTAGATGCTCTTTACAAAAAATTGTAAAAAATTTTGTAAAAGTGAAACTGCATTTCACTTTTACAAGAGTGCAGTTATTATATTTAGAAATTCTTTCTTCGGAAGTCTTTTCTGATAACGGGAGGAGATTTTAATAAGGATAGAAGTGAGAGTACATGTCATGAGATTTAACAGTCAAAGTGTAAACTTCGTATACGATAGTGGTAGATGTAATAAGTGGCTGTTAGGCCCAACTGTACGCTTACGGAGAATCTTCGGTGAACATATGAAACTTTCCCGCTGGTTAAATATTTAATTTATCAGCTGAAAGTTATGAAAGAAGACAGAAATATTGTATATAAAGTGTTAATATTGCAAAAAGGTATTTCAGAATAACGTAATCTCTTACTTATGAAAAGCGAATAACATGAGCAAACCCAAATCGTCGAAAATGTGCATGTTCTTATTGCCATTCGGCAAATGATAATAACGTGCGTAAATTACTCACACTCAAAATTATATTGTTTGATAAGGTAACATCTTAGTTAATACATTATGAGAAAAATCAAGTTTTTCAATGTCCTCCCCTGCACAACAGTGAGTCGTAGAAAAGTAAAAAATAAATTTTAATCACACACGAAATGGAACCAAACTTATGATGTAGGCAGATTCAATTCAAAACAATACTATATTAATCTTTTCATTATCCATAATTGATATTATGTACATTGACGAAAGGAAATGAGTGTGTAGGTAGATGAAATAGTTTTGACAAATTTGCATAACATCAATTTTGGGTAATGATAAGATTTATAATATTATATAAATTATATAAATTGATAGTATTATAAAAATTAATCGGCGGATCATTTTGACACTGAACCGTAATTCTAAAGGAAAATGCATGAAAGGGCAAAGACATAGTCATGACTCGCGTGAATGGCATAACGAAGTAACGCAATAACGTAAAAATTTGATAGATGGAATGTATCGTCATATGAAACTTTGTGCCTAGTTAAACTCTGTATGTGCTCTTGAGGCCGAAAACGAACCGTCAAAGATAACTTCTATAAATGACTTAACGGAGTAACGTAATGACGTAAGAATTTGAGTTCTCTACGTGATCTGAGAGCCAAGAACGAGCTTGTTAAAGATGTGGAGTGAAAATACTAAGTGAGGGAGGTAACGTAAAGTTAATCAGAATTTGTGTTAAAGTTAATCAGAAGTTTAAACCGTGTTAATGTCAGATACAATAGGCCTAAAAGGAATATTTGTCTTGTAAATTTTTGGAAGAGTATTTGCTTTATTTATCAGAAAATTTAAGGAGGTACGTGATATCTCTAGAAAGAATCAAGCAATTTTATTTAAATTTATTTAAGTTTTTTAATCAGTAACCGCAAAAAGCCTACTTTCGGTAATATCGAGTTAGCTCTGATTTGTTTTATTGTTTACAGAATTTCTACATAACTATTGGACTGCAGGGAAAGTTATGCATTAGACGCATCAGATTTTTTTATGTATTACCATACTATTATTGAACTCTGAATAAAAACCAACTTTATAAAGAAATATTTAATAAGGCAGAATGCTAATGACTGCGACACTTGTTGCTTTGAATAATTCTGGCTTTTCCATCTTTACTTTAAAGCACCTTTATTCGTTTATAGATTTACATACATTTATATGCGACCAAAATTACTATAAAAAGATGCCCACGAATCATTACACAAAATTTCATGCGCGGAAGTTAATTACCAAAATTAAACATGAGAAACTTTTAAAAGTTCTGTCTCTATCATCTAAGGAACTTCCACGGAAATAAAAACTTATTTTAATGATTATGATATAATTAGCAAGTGATGAAATGTGAAATATCAGCCTACGGCTTAGTAAAATTGCTATACTGAAACGAAGTTATGGGCAATAAAAAGAATGTCTGCAGAAAAGTGTGTGCTAAATTTGTAATGTACCATTAAATAATGGAAGTTGATAGAATATAGTGTAATAAAAGATGGCGAAGAAAGTTTTAGTCTTCTGTACTTTAATATGATAAATTAATTAATGTACACATGCATTTTAATACACGTACTTAATACGATGTACACTGGTATATTACATTATTACGGTAGGTAGAAAGATATTTTAAATAACATTTAAATTTAGTAAAATGGATATAATTAATGTAACAATTATTATACAAAATTCCTAGGAATTTCCTTAAGCACCCCAATAATTATGTAAGGAAGAGTCCATGAGTGTACATCTTAGGTCTATCTACAGTAAAGTGGCAATACAGTAAAGTTCGAATCAAAGTGATTGCAGCACCTGTAAAGAATCCTTCTGCCCCAACCGGGAATCGAATCATGGATCTTCGTACTGGCCAGCTGCGCTCTACCGTTGAGGTACTGGGACGCAATTGCACTCTCTTATTGTCAAAGTGGACTCAGCATTCTCCCCCTCTAACGTCAGATTAGCATGCAAATGACAATATGACTAACCACCTCTTGCTATTTTTACCTCAAGTTAGCCTCTTGCTGCTATTTTTATCTTCTAGGTTAGCTTCCTGCTTGGTCGTTGAAATCGGTGCTCAATCTATCAAAGTCCATTGAATTGATGCTAATCGTACTAGAGTCGTTTTCAGACCTCCGACATCTTTGCACAAACCTACAGGATTAATTTGTAAAGAATATTGCTGCCCCAACCGACAATTGATCCACAGACCTTCGTACCTCTACCGTTGATCTACTGGGATAGGATTGCAAACTCTTATCGTCGAAGTGGACTCTGCACACCTCTAGCTGAAAATTGAAAAAGTTGGAATCATGAACTTGGCAAAGCAATATAAACGACAAGGCCAAATGCAAAATTTTAGAACATCGTAAAATGAGTAGGATTCGACATTAAAACTATTACAGAAGGCATTTATTTAAGATAATATAGTTACTGTCGAATGGCTGTCCTATTCAGGAATACTAAAATAAACACCCCCCATCTTAAATAATAAAAGGCAATGTCTGTGTGTCTTATACACCATACGCTTCGCGACCGCGAGTCGGAGAGCTACGAAATTTGGCAATCGGAGACCTGGAGGGGGGGAAGGGTGACACGTCAAAACCGATTTTTAAAATTTCAATTATTTTTTTTGTTATTTAATGTTTTATGCGATTTCGACCGTTTTTTGCCCTTTTTTCTCCACGATCCAGACGTCGTAGATAAAAACCAAATCACACCACCGGAAAGAGCAGACAATTGCGTGTAAAAATATATTAATTTCAAACCTCAATTTTGATTTCTAATATTTTTTAAAGATTTTAAAATAAAAGTCACTTTTGGCTCAAGAAAACGATTTTTTGTTTTTAAATTTTCGCATAGTAAAAAGTACTCATAATTTCGACTAATAATTTATATTTTTAGAAAGCTCAAACATCTGGCTTTCTTACAAGCCCAATCTGGTCAAGAAATAATTAAAATTGGCCGCTGGATCGGAATTTTAAAGAAGTCATGATTTTAAAATTCATCGCGGCGGGCAAAAGAAGTTCCCATTTCCGATCGTCCGTTTCCCCCAAGCACGCGTTTCAATGGCGCCGGTTCGTGTCTAGGTGAAGGTGACGTCACGGTTCTGAATAAGGCTCCTCTATATAGTAGTAGAGGAGCTCTAGTTCTGAATATGCATAGCGATGGGTGGGACAATAAAAAACCTAATTAGTGTTTGCTTTCCGTTTCCCGTGCTTCCGGTTTTAAATGAATTAAGAGCTTAGCATATGTATTGTAGAAATTATTATATTTATATTTTAAATGATGGAACGATATGGATTTTTTAAATGGATATTTTAAATGGATATTTAAATTTGTGGATATTTTAATTTTATGGATATTTTAAATGATGAAACGATGGATATTTTAATTTTATGGATATTTTAAAGGATGAAACGATGGATATTTTAATTTTATGGATATTTTAAAAGATGAAACGATGGATATTTTAATTTTATGGATATTTTAAATGATGGAACAATGGAATGAGGAAGATGGAATTAAGAGCTTAACATATGGTCATTTTAAATTGTAAATTAGCGCGCGGGAAGTTAGCAGTAGGCCCGGGTTCGATTCCCGCCACTGCCTAAACTGCCGCCGTGTTCGGGCGGAGTACGATCACGTTAAGCATGTGGGTCCGTAAGTCCTTCCGAGAGGTTGGTGGTAGGGGAAGGAGGGTACGGTCCCTGTGGATGCCTCCCCACTGGGTTCCGGTCTAAAGTGGGTGAATAAAAAGAAAGTTATGGAGATTGTCGCGAAGGACTCAGTAGTCCAGTGGTTAGTGCGCGGGAATTGCACTCGGTATGCCCGGGTTCGATTCCCGCTACTACCAAAACTGCCGCCGTGTTCACGCGGAGTACGATCACGTTAAACATGTGGGTCCGTAAGTCCTTCCGAGAGGTTGGTGGTAGGAGAAGGAGGGTACGGTCCCTGTGGATGGCTCCCCCACTGGGTTCCGATCTAAATTGTGTGGCACTTCCTGGCCGTCCAAACAGTTACCTTACAACTTTTTGGTAGGTCGCGCCGTCGAGTTTGCCACGGTCAGCATTTGCCACGGTCAGAATTTTCAAGGGTAGCGAGCAGGCTGGTCTCCAAAGGCGGCTAGTGTACAATCATCTAATATACAGGCTGTTCAAAAATGTTCTCCTTCCGCAATAATGATCATTGCGATTCATTCTGCGGGCAGATTAAATTCAGAACAATTAATATACAAATTTTATCATCTAAAGTATATACATTATGTAAATTTTCCAAGGGAAATGAGGGTGTAGGAAAATGAAATAGCTTCAACAATTTTGCATCATATCAATTTTAGATATGATTTATATTGCTTTGAATTAAATCTGTCGACACCCTCATTTCCCTTCGGTAATTTTGCATAATATCAATTTTTGATAATGAAAATATTTACATACTATTTTTTTTAATTGAATCTACCTACACCATTAATTTGGTTCAATTTTGTGTGTAATTAAAATTTATTTTCTGCTTTTCCATGCGCCACTATTATGTAGGGGAAGGCATTGGAAAACTTTCTTTGCTCATAATTTATTTTTATTTTTATCTGGGCACTAATTATTAAGCATGCTGTGTGGTCGAGATCTTAAAGCTGTAATTCGTAATAATTAATAATAGTAATATTAATAACTGTAATACTACATAATTGGTAATTAGTAAGGTCCACTGGAAATTTGCAACTGGGTCTTTTTCAGAACCCCCCCCCCCCCCCCCATCATCATTAAATCCAACCTTTAGGGTTAATCTGTTCGGGCGGCATTTGTAAGGTGCCTAACTTTCTTAGATAGATCAGTACCTAACTACGCTTCAACTAAGTAAAAATATTACCTTAACATGTACATAGACTTTTAATCTGAAACAAAACTTCAATCTGAAATAAACATTCAATCAAAATAAAACTACAATCTGACAGGAAAATATCCGTCCGTACCAGGAATCTATCAAAGGATCACAGCAATTTATGGCTATCACAACAATTTATGGCTATTACAGCAATTTATGGCTATCACAGCAATTTATGGCTTCAACTTATTTATTACTAGTTAACTTCGCTGGAGAAATCAAATCACATAAAATGTATACAATGTGTTTCAAGAAATTTAACAGTGGGACTTTTTTTTAATTGGTTATAGACGCATAGTTTCGATTGCAAAAAATCTTTAAATAAGGTAGGCAGTTATGAAATAATAATTTAAATGATTCATCCTATTTTTGTAAAAAATTAAGAAAATTAACTTTTTATACAGCCCCCCCCCCCTTTAGCGAAAAAAGCCAAATTACAGAAATGCTACCTATACCATATTTAGTAAAACTGAAAAAGTATTGCTGTAATAAGATCAAATTTGATATAGTTATCAGTGGTTAAAATTTTCATTGGGAAATAAAGGGGCATCTACAAATCAATTTCGGTCTCAAATAATTACTTTTACTACTTATTCAAAATTTTTGTGCAAATATTTCAGCAAAACTATTACGTCACCATTTCGTTGATTCACAGCTTCCCTGCTACATAAGTGGAGTTTAAAATAAGGCACTTTTCAATAATCGCGAGTTCCAAAAGATGATTATGATTATGGCGAATGCAACTGATCTTCTAGTTCCGAATACAATATATCTCTAACCTATTTCAAAAACATTAGATTTTGAAACATGCTTATTTTTCCATAGATTTTATTAATAAAACATTTGACAGACTAGCAAAATCACAAATATAAGTTTCTTACTTTATTTAAGGATTAAAATAAAATAACCTTTTTAACCAGAATAATTTGTATGTCCTTAATAGTTTCACAGACAAACTGCTAAAAAAATTGTTTTAACACCTAACTAAATGTTTTCTGTGATTCAATTCAATTTGTGAACGGCTCCCTGGATTCATGAATTACGGTGATTACAAGCGTATCGAAAAACCACTATGAAGTGGTGTAAGTCAGGAAGTTTGACAATTTATTTCGTCTCATATTTGCACTTTTGAAAATAAGAAATGTTTTCAGTTTGATATAATGAAGTATGAGCAACATTTTTATAATGTAACCTTTTCGCTAGAGAGGCTGTATAAAACTTTAATGTATTTTTTTTAGTTTTTACAAAAATATTGCACATTATTTAAATTACTATTGCATAATTTCTCACGTTATTTAAAGCATTTTTGCAATTGTGTGCCTACATCCAATGGTTCAAAAAAATCTTCCACTGTTCACTTTTTTTAAACACCCTGTATACAACATATAAATATCAGCAACAATCTAAGAACTAATGACATACCAATACTATCCAGTCAAATCAACGTTGCGAATCAACAATCTAATCAACGAAATCCCAATATATCTTTATTCTACTGAACTATATATCGGACTTAATCTGAACTTTCAAAGTGCAACAATTACTTATATATTCTCTTCGACGAAAGCATCCTCTATCTGTCCCGTCCTTTGAACTCAGTCTGGCAGTCCCCGAATTCTAACATGTCTGCCATAAATAGAATTGGTCGTTGACAAGGGTGCGGTTCTTGAGAAATGAAGTTGAGAAGTTTAGAACAAAAATTAAAATCAGGAAAATGTAAAATTAGAATAAAAATAATAAATATTAGAATCTTCACAAATTATGCATACATATCGTTCATTAAATTGCTAAACAATATTAAAATATGACCTATTTAATACACTACAGTAAAATAAATTTGTATTTATCCATATTACAACAAAAGCATAATTTTCCTTAACTTGCACTTCAGCAGAAGTGCAATGTAAGGAAGTTATATTTCCCTGTAAAATATACTATAGTAAAAAAAAATTGCCACTTCACAAAATTCGCCACTTTATGCTACTTATTTATGCCTGCATTTTTTCCTGTTCAGCATTAAATTACCAATTAAGCCTCTGCTATGTATACATACATAATATTCCGATAGAAGAAATTTGCAACTTCATATTGTAAATGATGCACCTCTACTGTCTTTTAACCTTTTTAACGCTTGGAAGAGCGTCGAATATATGCGACATTCATTCACTTATATGCAAATTTTACATGTTTATCTGGGAGAACAAGGAAGGCTGTCAAGTATTTTATTACCTTTAGACTGTCTTACAGTCTCCTTGCTATTAGTGAATGACCTTCTGAACGGCATTGTATCAAACGTTCATAAACTGGGATTTATTCCGCAGTTCTGTCCACTGCTCAAGCTATGTAGTTTGAATTAGTACCTCATTTCTGCTAATGCAATGTGAACACTAGCACAATGGAAAAAGGAAAATTAAAAAATCGAAATTTAAATCATTTTTTCGATTTTACCTTTTTTAGGTAAAAGAGAAATTCGAATAAATTATAAGAAAGTAACACGTTTTTTATTGTCTTCCCCTACACAACAGAGGCGCAAGGAAAAGTCGAAAATGAATCACGCACGAAATTGAACCAAACAAATGGTGTGGGCAGATAATTCAAAACAATAATATATAAATCTTATCATTATTCATAATTGGTATTACGCAAAATTGACCAAAGGAAATGAGTGTGAAAGCAGATAACATTGTTTCGATTTTCGTATATACAGATTTATCGTGCCCACACTCCGCGTAGATACACAGCTCGTTTTGAGCAGTGTTGAGGATCGAAACAGTATTGAGGTCCTACACGTCCGATCCTCTCGTCATAATCACTGGGCAATCCCGATCCCCACTCCCCTGTGGTCGACACTAAACGTATGCAAAATTTCAGTCTAGTTCATCAGGGGGCTTCTAAAAGGTCCGGGAAGATTTTTCAACCTCTCCCCTATTTTGTACGTCCACGGGGAAGAAATTGAAACCCAACTCCGTTAGGTTCTATTCCATTACGGATACTATAAGAGTGCAAATATTTAGCCTTTTGGGTCAATAAGGGACTTCTGTAGAACCTACAATTTCTTTTCGAAAAAAAGAAAAAACATTTTTCCTCTCCTTGCGAAGGGAATATGTGATAAATTCGATTTCATTAGGTTCTGTCCCATGGTCGATCGTATACGTGTGTTAAGATTCCCTTTTTTAAGCTAAGGGGAGGGGGTGTCCTTTAGGGGGCCTGGAATGGATGTAAAAACAGTTTTCTCGTCCCTGGTGCAGGGAATCGAAAATTTGGCTCCTTTTGGTTCTGCCCCGTGGTCGATACTATAAGTGCGCAAAGATTCTGTCATTTAGTCAACTGGGGGCTTCCGCAGGGTTTAGAAAGATAAAAACGCTTTAGACAATTATTATATAGATTTATAGCTGAACCTATCATTTTTGTACATTGGAGAAGGAACGTTAAAGCTTAATGTAAAAAGTAAGTATAAATATCGAAGGGAACATACACACACACACACACACACATATATATATATATATATATATATATATATATATATATATATATATGCAGAAAGAGAGCGAGAGAGAGAAAGATAATTTCGTCTATGTATTATTATTTTGTTTTTCAGCAATGACGAACTGCAGATCATACCACATAACATATATTTCCATTAATTTTTCTACTATATCCCACTTTAATTATTAATCTGGAAAAATAATTTTCTAGATACAAAATATACTACTGCCGACATTGCTTTTACATCGCAAATCATTATTATGATATGATCAACATATGCAAAGAATAATGTACAGCTCTTCCATGTTTTAACCATATCATTGGATTTGTTAAAAGTAGTTATTATGTAGCTACTCTTAAGAAACGGTTTTCCATGATACAGTAATTTGGATGGGGACTTACAAATAATGATATTCGTTTATCATACTGAAATGATTTCGTTCTATATAACATATTTTCACCTGAATAATATCTCTTATAATAGCTGTTTATTTAATTATTTTTAGTTTTAAATTTCTTGTTCTTAAAACTTGATGAGCTAATGAACAGAAAATGACTTTGTACAAACATTTTTATATTGTTTCCAAAATTGAGGTACATTTTAATATTACAGTGGCGATCAATTACGAAACTTCGAAAAAATGGTCCATTAGACAGAAACACAGGTATACTGAAAAGTGAAGCATACAGTCTAACACATGCTTGATTTAGCAGCATTTAATTGAGAATTTAATTTTCGGCTGCCCAGACAATGAATTCCCTATCCTTTCACCTATTGATATGATTATCCATATGTCTTTTTATTGTAAATTGGTCTGTACTTTCCATTCCTTCCGATGTTAAATCAAAGTGAAATATCTGATGTACAATTTCCTCGTTCTTTTGTTTTTCATAAAAAGTCGTTTAGGAAATTTCAATTTCGAATTTATTCAAATCTTAGTCATCCGTTGTAATTTGCTTACAAGATTAAAGTTGCTCGAGCACCCTTGTAAAACAAACATGTTTCAGTATGGAATCAAATTTATTTAGATCATATAATCCAGTATAATACAGTATAATTCATAATAACTTAGTATTTATTCAGATCTCAGTCATTCATTGCATTTCTCTTACAGGATTAAAGTTGCTCGAGCACCCTTGCAAAGAACAAATGTTTCAGTATAGAATCAAACCACTACTCCTTTGCTGGTGACGTTTTATCCATTGAAATTAGACGATCCCCTTTCCACTTCGGAAACAAACTCTATAATATAAGGTTACCTCGATCAGGTCCTGACTTACAGAAAATGGGGCCAGAGCAGTATTTCTTCCAGGCATACCTCCGGGGGGCGAAGCCCCCCCCCCCCGGAGACATTTTATGCTTGCATATTTTCTATATATGTGACACAACATTTAGATATACACTCTTTTTTTAAAAAAAAACGAAAAAACAACGAAGCACTATGAAGAACGTGACTGTTTTTATTGAAATTAAACTTGCGTACAGCTCATACACAGGTAATGAAATGATTACAAAATCAAGGCTGCAGGATCCATCAATGGTTAGCAATTGCACATTGAATTTTCAAATCAGTAATTAGTGAAACCCCCCTTGGCGGCAATGCATGCTTGTACACGTCTAGGCCAGGAGTGCTAAAGTTTCCTAATGGCAACCTGCGATACATTTTGCCAGGCATTCCTCAATTGTTGCTCCAGATTTGCAACATTTCGGGGTGCCCGAATCTGGCTGCCTAGCATGTCCCATACACGCTCGATTGGCGAAAAGTCCGGTCACCTTTCTGGCCAAGAAATAGTATCAACAGCATGGAGACAGTGCACAGATATGCTAGCCGTATGTGGCGTGGCATTATCTTGTTGGGAAATGGTCCTAGAATGGATGAACCATGAAGGGTAACGCAAACGGCTGTAGGATTTCATCAACATATCGTTGAGCTGTAACTGTTGTACACAGGATGACTGGGGGCGATCTGCTGTCGTAAGACATAGCCCTCCACACCATCACACCAGGGGTAATGGCTGTGTGCCTGTGTAAAACAAAGGCTGATTGGGACCGCTGGCCCTGGCGCCTCCACACACGTACCCGATGGTCATCTGCTGAAAGACTGAAGGGTGATTCACTGTGCAATGCCAGTCTGCTGACAGTCATGATGCTCGGCTACGAAACCACTCCAAACGACTCTGTCGATGTTGTGGGGCTATGGGCAGACGTCTTAAAGACCGCCATAAGCGTAACCCCACCTCAGTCAAGCGCAGTGAGATGGTGGAAGGTACTACGGTTGGTATGGAAAAGGCTGTAGCACGTTGGATGGCGGACAATGCTGGCATTGGGCCAGTTCGAGCCTGTCGCACAATCATCCGATCTTGCCTCTCATTCGTGTACCTTGGTCTTCCAGAGCCTTCATTCCGCCGATGAGTTCCTTGCAGCAACCTTTGCTGCCAGCATCTTTGCACAGCATTTCCCTTTCGGTGCAGGTGGCGGCCTAGTGCTCGGTATGACCAGCCAGCTTCACGCATCCCGACTATACGATCACGTTCAAACTCGTCTAATTGCTTATAAGTTCTTCGCAACGTCGTAACGGCATTATTGGTTGTGTCTCCACTGAACTGCAATGCCAATAACGAGCCATATAAAGATAACCGTCCATATAAAGATAAACCGTCCACGGTTCGCATATAAGATAAACTGTCCACATGTCTAACCTGTTTTATAGGATGCTAGTTGCGCAGTAGAAACGCGCGCTATGACCGAAGTTAACACTCATTGGCCTTGCAAATTTAATCATTTACATGCTTGGTATAAAGGAATTTGCATGCTAAATTTCGAGATGATCGGATTATATTTTAGGGGTGTTTCGTTTGTTTGTTTGTTTGTTTGTTTTGCAAAAGAGTGTATTTATATAGAACAAATAGAAAGCTTGCCCCTTCCCCTAAAATTTCATTCGCCCCCCCCCCTCCCGGCCTATAAGTCTTGAAAGAAACACTGGCCCGCAGCCTAGTTTTTATTAGGGGAGTGGGGGAGAGGCTGCCAAATAATTTAAAATTTACTTCAGTAAATGAAGGTTTGAAATAAGTATAAAATGTTATTAAACAGCACACTAATTATAAATAATCACAGCGATATAAATGTAATGTAAAATCATAGTGAATAATTTTGCTGTTTTTACAGGTAATATATCCAATTATTTTAATATATTTTTTTAATTTTCGGACTTTAATAGAAAAATTTGGGGCCCCGTTCAGACATCCATAATAAAATTTTCAGCCAAAAAGCAATGTTCCTACGGCCCATAGGTATATTCGGCCAGGGATGCCCGTTCAAAATATGGGTCCCCCTATAAACATTTGTTACGCCCCATCGCCTTCCATGTTTAATTTTTCTTTCTTTGTCAATTTTTCATATATTCTTCTTCCTATGAAAAAAGCAGGAGCATAGCTTTATTATACTGCATATATTTACGTAGTGCAAGAAGTGAAACATGGTTATATATGCAATCATCGTTTATTTCGCGACAAATCACGGCACTTTGTAAATTCGGTGGATTCATACACGGCAAGCGCTGGGCGATGATGTACGATATGTGGTGGCTGCATGCAAGCCGTTTAAATTTCTTTTAAAAACCATGTTGATGCACGAGCCTTGCAGTTTCGCAGGCGCCGTTGTCCAGGCGAGTCTCAAACCAAGCATATCAAGCAGGAAGTCAAGGAAGGTGGCTGGCATTCTCAACGTTATCACAATTGGTCCTAACGCAATAACACCTAATGAAAAGCACGGCAACTCGACAACCAGTCAAATCTCGTTAATTTTCGCAACGTTGCCAGCTCGCTCAGGCGCAACTGGCTACAACTGTTCATATATCTATGCATCATCTCTCTCCTTTTTCCTTTGCGAACAGTAACAGCGAAAGTGGATTGTACTTTTTCGAGACAATCAATTCCCAAGTTTGGCCCCTTACCCAATGCGAGAAAATACGTACCTACAATTGTTCGTATATCTTCTAGCGCCGTGTTCTTTTCTCTATCTAACACTATATACATCACCACTTTCTCCCTTTTCATTTGCGAGCAGTAACAGCGAGAGTGGGTCGCACTTTTTCGTGACATTCAATTTTTCTTGTCATTCAATTCCCAAATTTGTCCCCCCTTACTTAGTGCTGGGGAAAGATGTAGTTTTACGTCAAAAATATTAGAGGTCCGCCCCCCCCCCTTGGGGCCCGTACATCCCCACCCTGCACTGATGTCCGTTCATCCCAATGGACCGCCCTGGTCAGTTAGGTCCTGCTCTTGATATATTATTAATTTCTATGATTAGTATCGCATGCTTTATTCATATTTGTGTATCGGAAACCAGGAAGTCTTTAATATAACTTGCGTCAGAAAATCTGCATTGTACTTGGTACGAACGCCACCGATGTTGGACGTCATTTTGGACGTCATTGCGGTTGAAGTATTCCTTATTTGTATGCAATGAATCAACTAACAATGAATCAACTATGAATGCAATTAATCAACGTCTTCCTTTATACGAGTACAAAATAATGCGACATTCTTTAGTGAATATAAAAAAAGGAGTAGAGTAAAAATTCATTTTTCAGAAAAGATGATTAGGAACGCCATTTAGCACAGTTGCCCCCTTCCTTAAAGATTTCCACACGTTTCTTATATAATACTAGCAGCATACCCGTTCTTCGTACGGAATCTATATAATAAAAGGCAATGTCTGTCTGTCTTATACACTATACGTTTCGCGACCGCGCGTCGGAGAGCTACGAAATTTGGCAATCGGAGACCCGGGGGGGAGGGAAGGGGACACGTGAAAACCGATTTTTAAAATTTTAATTATTTTTTTATTTATTTAATGTTTTATGCGATTTCGACCGTTTTTTGCCATTTTTGCCCTTTTTTCTCCACGATCCAGACGTCGTAGAAAAAAACAAATTACACCATCGGAAAGAGAAGAGAATTTCGAGTAAAAATATATCAATTTCAAATCTGAATTTTGATTTCTAATATTTTTTAAAGATTTTAAAACAAAAGTCACTTTTTGCTCAAGAAAACGATTTTTGGTTTTTAAATTCTCGCATCGTGAAAAGTACTCATAATTTCGACTAATAATTTACATTTTTAGAAAGGCCAAACATCTGGCATTCTTACAAGTCCAATCTGGTCAAGAAATAACTAAAATTGGCCCCTGGATCGGAATTTTAAAGAAGTCATGATTTTAAAATTTATCGGCGGGCGAAAGAAGTTCCCATTTCCCATCACCGGTTTCCCCCCAAGCAGGCGTTTCAATGGCGCCGGTTTGTGTCTAGGTGGAGGTGACGTCACGGTTCTGAATATGCATAGCGATGGATGGGACAATAAAACACCGAATTAGAGTTTGTTTTCCGTTTCCCGTGCTTCCGGTTTTAAATGAGTTAAGAGCTTAGCATATGTATTGTAGAAATTATTATATCTATATTTTAAATGATGGAACGATATGGATTTTTAAATGGATATTTTAAATAGATATTTTAATTTGTGGATATTGTAAATGGATATTTTAATTTTATGGATATTTTAAATGATGGAACGATGGATATTTTAATTTTATGGGTATTTTAAATGATGGAACGATGGAATGAGGTTGATGGAATTAAGAGCTTAGCTTATGGTCATTTTAAATTGTAAATTAGAGCGCAGGAAGTTAGCAGTAGGCCCGGGTTCGATTCCCGCCACTACCTAAACAGCCGCCGTGTTCAGGCGGAATACGATCACGTTAAACATGTGGGTCCGTAAGTCCTTCCGAGAGGTTGGTGGTAGGGGAAGGAGGGTACGGTCCCTGTGGATGCCTCCCCCACTGGGTTCCGGTCTAAATTGGGTGAATAAAAAGAAAGTTATGGAGATTGTCGCGGAGGACGCAGTAGCCCAGTGGTTAGCGCGCGGGAATTGCACTCGGTAGGCCCGGGTTCCATTCCCCCCACTGTCAAAACTGCTGCCGTGTTCACGCGGAGTACGATCACGTTAAACATGTGCGTTCGTAAGTCCTTCCGAGAGGTTTGTGGTAGGGGAAGGAGGGTACGGTCCCTATGGATGCCTTCCACACTGAGTTCCGGTCTAAATTGGGTCAATAAAAAGAAGGTTATGGAGTTTGTTGCGGAGGGCACGGTAGCCAAGTGGTTACGCGCAGGAACTGCACTTGGTAGGCCCGGGTTCGATTCCCGCCACTGCCGAAACTGCCGCCGTGTTCACGCGGAGTACGATCACGTTAAACATGTGGGACCGTAAGTAATTCCGAGAGGTTGGTGGTAGGGGAAGGAGGGTACGGTTCCTGTGGATGCCTCCCCCACTGAGTTCCGGTCTAAATTGGGTGGCACTTCCTGGCCGTCCAAACAGTTACCTTACACCTTTCTGGTAGTTCGCACCAACGAGTTTGCAACGATCAGAATTTGCCACGGTCAGAATTTTCAAGGGTAGCGAACAGGCTGGTCGCCAAAGGCGGCTAGTATATAATATAAAGAAACTTAAAATTCACAATCATATGCAAATTCTTATAGTATAATAAATGACATTCTTAATCAAATTTTTCTGTTAAAATACACTCATGTCTAAAAGTTAAGCATAGTTGCTGTTTATGTAAAAATTTCAAGAAATCTACATTGAAAAATGGAAGGAGACGCGTTATGCGAGTGTAATAGGGTTATAGAAGAAGGAAACAATGCAAAACAAGGCAATAACGACTTTTATTATCCAAAAAAAAAACGGTTTGAAGGAAAAAGAGTCACAAAACGAGTGTCAACCTCAGTGAAACAGAATGATTAAAACAATGTTATGCTGCAGTTTAATACAGTGTGTGGGAACATCGGGTAGCCACGCATGCTGCGCAACGATTTCCCATACTTTCAATGAGGATTCGGATGAGTTATGTGCTCAAAGAGTTTCAAGCCTCACGGAGAGAAGTTTTCAAACTCAGAACGGAGCTTGGTGGGTAGCGGAGGGCTGCAAGATGTCTCCCGAGCATAATCCACACATGCTCTATTGGATTCAGATCAGGAGAGTTGGCAGGCCACTGCATGTGCTGGATATCTTCAGTGTGAAGGAAGTCGTCGACCAAGGCTGCACGGTGAGGAGAGGCGTTATTATCCATGAATATGAAATCAGGATCAACAGCACCTCGAAACAATCGAACGGTAGACTCAAGTACTTCGTCTCTCTATCTTTGACCGCTAACGGACCCCGTGTCAAAGATGTAGAAGTCTGTGCATCCGTCCATCATGACGCCTGCTCAAACCATGAGTTCCCCAAACGGAAAACGATGTCTTTCCGTGATGTTTCACGGGTGAAAACGAGTTCCACGTTCTCTTCAGATCGTGGTATGACGAGAATCAGTGTACATGCTAAACCTGGACTCGTCACTGAACATGACATTGCCCCACTGTTGTCCACTCCACTGCCGATGTTCCAAACTCCACTGTAAACGTGCGCGTTTCTGTGCAAACGTCAGGAGGATGAAAACTGTTGGTCGTCTGGCATAGAGACCGTGTCTGAGTCTCCTGTAAACAGTTTGTCTCAAAACAGTGATTCCTGGGGCGGCTGTCAGTGTTAAAGTCAGTTGTCTGGCAGAAAGGTTCCTCTGACGTCGCGTAGTTATGACCAAATATCGGTCTGGCCGAGCGGTTGCTACCCTTGGCCGACGGTACTGATCGTCGGGAAACATCTCCAGTGGTTTGGAACCTCTGCCACAGTCTGGAGATCAGACACTGAGGCACATTCCAAATTCGAGACGCTTTGGTTTAGGATCGACCGGATTCCAGCATTCAAACAATTCGTCCCTTCAAAAACATGTCCAGTTGGCATCTTTGTGACATGTTTCGTCCTTTTTTATTGTTAACAACGCTCCGTACCACAGCAATTGCGAAATTCTGCCTCAACTGGCCATGCCGCTTGAGGCCGTTTTATACTTGTTCCGACGTGCGCCAGTGCTTTTCGCATGTCGACAGCGACTGAACTGTTTTGATATACACAATGCTTTACCTTCGTCCAAAGATTCTCCACAACTGCTTATGGATCATTGTATCCATATTAACTCCGAATTTTTTGCATTCTACGAATTATGCTTAACTTTTGGACATGAGTATATTTAATTTAATAATTTAACATCCTGGCCCCGTTTGTAAACAAATTTACAAATAATATGAAATTGAATCAATATATGCAAAATAAAAGCGTTAAAATTGTTCGGAACCAGTACTACTTATATTTGCGAATATTAGAAAATATACCCTGAATTAGTAGATTGCACGTATAAATTGAAAATTTCAATAAACCCGTAATCTTTAGACCTGAAGGCAGTAATTGATTGAAATATATGTCAAAATGAAAATGCTAAAATTATATGGGAACAGATACCCGTACTACTTATATTGTCATAGATTAGAAGATATCCCCGTGTGTTAGTATAAAATTGCCCGTGTGTTAGTAGAAAATTACCCGTGTTGCAATATGCGTCTCAATAATATTTGCCAAAATAAAACAAATGACGTAATAAATTAAAAATATCAATAATCCCCATAATCTTTATACCAGAAGGCAGCAATTAATTTCAATATATGCCAATATATATAAAAATATATGCCAATATATATGTACTACTTATATTCTCGTAGATTAGAAGATATACCCGTGCATTTGTAGAAGATTATCAGTACTTCGTACAATATATGAGTTTCAACAATTTTTGCCAAAATAACACAATGGCGTAATAATTTGAAAATATCAATAATAATAATGTTTAAACTTGAAGACAGTAATTGATATTATCCAGTCAAAAAAACAATGGCAATGAAATTTATTTTATATACATATCTTTATGATTTAAATCTGAAAAGATTTAATAAAAATCGTCTGCCGCATAAACACACTGGATTTAAATCCGTTGCTAAGCCACATGCTATCATTTTCTTCAAATAAATTGGTGGAAAAAATATCGTCTGCATAATGCTATCTCTATGGAATTTTTAATTGCGAGTTTTAAATTAATATCTGGACAACCCCTGCTCCTAGAAACTCGAAACATGGACTAAATTTTGAGTGGGCCTATTCCAAGTCTGCCCCGAAAATTTCATCCAATTAGGTATAGACTTTATCCTGTGATGATGAGACAAATATAAAGAAACTTAACATTCACAATTATATTTAAATTCCTACAATATTTACTCAAAATGACTTTGTTATTCCAAATATTCCATTAAAATATTTAATTTAATTCTTCTAAAAAATGTATAAGAATCTCTGGGCTCGATATACAAAATTATCTTCACAGGCAGATCTGAAGAATAAAGCATCCTGATCCAGTTTCTAAACAAATTTAGAAAAAATATTTTTTAATTCTCACAAAACGACAGAAATTATCTAGAAAATCGTAATTAATTATGCAAAATATTGAATTTTCATCGATTCGGTGTCATTTTGGTGGATTTGGCATCATTTTTATCAATTTGGCGACATATTCGACAATTTAGAGACATTTCAAAAAATCGCCAAATTTATCACCAAGTGAGACTGTAGAACTAACAGTTCCATTTGGCGATAAATTGACGAAACATCATCATAATACTATTCCCTAACAAAACACAATTAATTTCATTTATTCAGCGCAATTTTATCAATTTCAAGATATTTTTATGGATTTACAAACATTATTATCAATTTGGCAACATTTTATAATTTCGCTAAATGTGTTACTAAGTCGGACGGTTGGACTGACTGACAAATGCTGCCAAAACAGCATTTCAGTAAACAACAAACAAAACAAAGTTCTAACAAAAAGTACGTAAAAGTTAGCGATATCCCGCCCAAATCGTAGATCTGAATTTGCAGAAAACATCCTGATCCCGTTTGTATATACTAAATGAAAACACTAAAATTGTATTAAAGGATATACCCGTTCTACTTTTATTCTGTTTTTCTCGTTACACAATATATGAGTTTATTAGCTAAACACAATTTATAAATTTGAAAACTCTTTGCCAAAATAAATGAATACAGTCCGTAAATAATATAATTAAAAGAAAAATCAAACCGTTCCTTTATAAGATATATTTTTATATCCATTTAACTATTATTCAAATCGAAAAAAAATAATAAAAATTAACAAACACATTTGATTTAATTGCGTTGCTAAGCAACATGATATAAGAAAGAATCTTCCTCATAAAATGCTGATAATTAAATAACCATTTTGATTTCTTAATACTTTTAATTGTTTAGTAAGAGCCTGTGAAAAATAAACCATGGTGATAGCGTTTCTATTTCAATTCATGTTTCAAACTTGCGATTTTCAAAAGTAAGCGCAATAAACTCCAACCAAACTCAGAAATATAATTTTCTTCAAATAAATTGACGGAAAAAAATACCATCTGCATAATGCTATCCCTATGAAAGGTTTAATCGCTCGTTTTCAATTAATATCTCGACAACCCCTAATCTTAGAAACTCGAAACATAGACTAAATTTTAAGTACGGCTTTTTCAAGACTTCCCACAAAATTTTATTAAATTCTGTTCAGCCGTTCTGCCGTGATGATGAGACAAACATACAGCCCGAAAGAAAGGTTTTTAATGTTATTTATATAGACTAGCATCATACCCGTTCTTCGTACGGAGTATATAATATAAAGAAACTTAAAATTCACAATCATGTGCAAATTCCTATAGTATACTAAATGACATTTCTAATCAAAATATTCTGTTAAAACATTTAATTTAATGCTCCTAAAAAGAAGTTTAAGAATCTCTGTTCTCACTATACAAAATTATCTTCACGGGCAGATCAGAAGAATAAAACATCCTGGCCCCTTCTGTAAGCAAATTTACAAAAAATGTGGAATTGAATTAATATATGCAAAATAAAAGCGTTAAAATTGTATGGGACCCGTACTACTTATATACGCGAATATTAGAAGATATAACATATATTAGTAGATTGCATGTATAAATTGAAAATTTCAATAAACCCGTAATCTTTAAACCGGAAGGCAGTAATTGATTCCAATATATGCCAACGTGAAAATGCTAAAATTATATGGGAACATATACCCGTATTACTTATAATGTCGTAGATTAGAAGGTATGTCCGAGTGTTAGTAGAAGATTACCCATATTACAATACTAAAAAATATTTGCCAAAATAAAACAGATGACGTGATAAATTGAAAATATCAATAATCCCCGTAATCTTCATACCAGAAAGCCGTACTTGATTCCAATATATGCCAATATCTGCCAATATATGCCAATATACCAGGACTACTTATATTCTCGTAGATTAGAAGATATGCCAGTGTATTTGTAGAAGATTTCTCGTACAACATATAATACATGAGTTTCAATATTTTTTGCCGCAATAAAACAATCACATAATAATTGAAAATATCAATAATCTTTGAATCAATAATCCCCGAAAATATCAATAATAATAATGTTTAAACCTGAAGACCGTAACTGATATTATCCAGTCAAAAATGCATTGGCAATGAAATTTATTTTGTATACATATCTTTATTATTCAAATCGGAAAAGATTTATTAAAAATCGTCTTCCGCATAAACACATTGGATTTAAATCAGTTGCTAAGCGACATGATATAATTTGCTTCAAATAAATTGGTGAAAAAATATCGTCTGAATAATGCTATCTCTGTGGAAGGTATGGTGACATTTTTGTCAATTTAGCGACATTTTAAAAATTTGCCAAATTTATCGCCAAGTGAGACTGTAGAACTGGCAGTTCCACTTAGCGAAAAATTGGCAAAACATCATCACGATATTATCCAATAACAAAACACAATTAATTTAATTTATTTAGCGCAATTTTATCAATTTCAAGATATTTTTATGGATTTACAAACATTTTTATCTATTTGGTGACATTTTAAAAATTTGCTAAATGTGTTACTAAGTAGGATGTTTGGACTGGCAGACAAATGCTAACAAAACGGCATTTCAGTACTTTCTTCTAACAAAGCACTTTTCCTGGAAAGAATTGTAGTTTTGCCAAACTTTATTCAGACTTTATACGATGTATATTTTCTGCTTTTGATTTATAATATTCTATACTAAAACTTACAGTGGTTATTACATTTCTTACGATTTTAAGAACAAAGTTATATAAATTTTTAAATTATCCGCTCAGATGTAATTGTAGCTTAACCATAACTAAAATTCTATTACCTCAACGTATTATTACATATATACAAAAATCTTATGAAAACTATCAAAATGAGTTGAAGTTCAACAGACTTTTAAAAAAGCGAAAATGTTCAATTTTTTTTAACGATTTACAATTGACTAAAATTTGCAGATCTCTTCACAATTTTCTCTTTTCAATAACGACATTATAAAAGTTTTTGACATTTTCAGACATAATTGTAGCTTAACGGTAATTAAAAACTTATTAACACAACCAGTCAGCGCTTAGTTACAAAATAATATGAAAATTATGGAAATGAACCAGAAAGGGACTGTGTTAAGAAGCAAGAGAGTTATTACAAGAAAAAAAATATCACAGAATGGAAATATACCCAATAATATTCTTCAAATATTTGAAGAATATTATTGCGTTCTTGTAAGAAAATGCATTCTCACTTAAATCATTCAGAGAGAAATAAAAATTAAAAATATATATACATATCTGGAACAACTGGTCGCATCACCAATGGAGAGGGTGGGGGAAGGGGTCATACTTTTCAGGAGAGCATAGGAACCCACTGAAATTTGCAGAAATGATATTTGGGTTAATAAAATGCAAAATATTTGGTAACACCCCCCCCCCTCCCCCTGGAAAAAAAAATATGTATAATAATTATGGCGACGCTACTGTGAAAAACTCTAAAAAGTTAAAACAATGTATTTTCTCAACACCCGAATGTGATAAATATTTTTACATTGCTAATAATTATTGGTGCACAGTTGGGATAATAAAATTATTAACGCCTAGTAACTGTGATAAACCCTATGATTTTTAATACAAAATATTGTAAATACTAGAGAAAAAATATAACGTTTATTACTGCTGCGAAGTTAAAAAAAAGTGCAATAAATTTCAAGAAAATGTTCAACTAAATTAAAAACAAAAGAAAAAATATATCTTGTATAGCATTTATATTAAATCACTCAAACTGCTACAGAAATAACTATACATATATATATATATATATATATATATTATATATATATATATATATATATATATATATATATATATATATATATATATATATATACAGAATCATCCCATATATATATATATATATATATATATGGGATGATTCTGTAATATCCTTAATTTAACACAAAAACTAACAAGATTTTATTACGAGAGGAAGTGCAATTTGACTTCTAAATATGATAATTAGAATATTGTCAAAAAATTTAGTAAACTGTAGTGATCGTTTCAGAAACTGTTACTTATAATCCTTAAACTGTAGTTTTTACCCCTTAATTCTACCCATAGGTAGAAACGTATAAAATATCTATGGGTAAAAATATGAATATTTCCCTTGTCAGGACAAAATAGTTCTAATCAGTAGCGTCACCAGAATTTTTTTTTTTAGAGGGAGGGATACTGTTAACCAGATATTTTGCTTCTCATTTCCCCAAGGCCCAAATGTCCTTTATTTGAACTTCAATAGATTCCGGCTGGTTCCTGAGGGGGACGCACCCCCCATTAGGAACCACCCCTTTGGCTACGCCACTAACCAGCTGAGTGTAACTACTTTGTTGGCAACGACAGACCAGAGGTCATAAAAATCGTGGTGTATATCAAGTTTCAAGGCATTCTAAAGACTATATTGGTGCTAAGGAAGATTGCAAGCTGTGCTTACAAGATTGATATCGGTCTACAGATGCTCGCTATTGACTTGTATACGAATAGCCAGGATCTTAGTAAGCGGGGAATGCACTATGCTAGATTTGTTTAGCCAATGTGTTGAAGTGGAGAGGCAATTATGTATATTATTCAGTCAATTTGAGGTTATGTCATTGATTACCTGGGAGCTTTATTCCTTAATATTCTCTCCATTTCACTAGCATTTTGACAATACCAATATTTGGCTCTTTGAATGGGGGGGGGGGGGGGGACTATAGCCCGCCGCTTATAAGTGATCACTTCAAAGTGGACCCAGAATTCTTTATTAAATGAAAATTTCCTTAATATGACTGACGTAGGCAGGAAGGAGGTCATATCTCCGTTCTCCATTTATAGAAAAATTGTATATAGTTCTCCATAAGCATATAAGAATTGGAAATTGAAATCCAACGCAGCATCCTCCTCCAAATTGAAATATATCACCCTTTCCTAAATTATGGCTATGTCCATGTATAATGTTGTTCCATCTATAGGGGAACGGATACTACTCGAGTTGGAGGAAGAGCATCAGCACCCCCTCTCCTCCTCTATTTTTTGTTTTAGGAAAAGTAAAATATGAAAAATTCACAAGAAGGACAAATTCAAATATCGAAGGGGGGGGGGGGGCGTGATAATGCTTGTAGGTGGCCCACAATTTGTATGGGTGACCCTGAATGTTATGAGGGCCACCCAACTAATTACTTAGGTCATATGGGCGCCCATAGAACTTTTATGTGGGGGGAGAGGGAGCAAATCGAAGGGTAAGACGTAGAGCATCGGCTACCTTCACGCCCATCTTTGTGACATTGAACGTTCAGGAGCAGGTGTCCCTTGTCGGTCATGAGCGCTCATAGAACTATTTCTAGGGGGGGGGGCATTGGCGTCAATGGAGCAAGCTCAAGGATAAGATGTGCAACATCGACTAGCTTCATACCCTCCTTTGTGACGTTGAACATCCAGGGAGCAAGTCTTCCCTTCCCTATGGGCGCCCATGCCTATGTGTTGCCATTGCTTATGACCCCAAAGCAAAGACAGTACATTCGCTTTTGGTTCTTTGATGATGGTAATTATTAGGAATGGCAATTTAGATAATATTAAATTTTTGTAGATAGTATTAGCTATTTTTAAAACGCTGCCTTTACTTTTGTTTTAAACATATTTAGCTTTTGCTTCAAAAATATTTTAAATCTCGATGACTTTTCCTTTTATTTTATATATAACTAGCAGCATACCCGTTCTTCGTACGGAGTATATAATATAAATAAACTTAAAATTCATAATCACGTGCAAATTCCTCTAATATACTAAATTACATTTTTAGTCAAAATATTCTGTTAAAATATTTAATACAATGCTCCTAAAAAGAAGTTTAAGAATCTCTGTTCTCGCTATACAAAATTATCTTCACGGGCAGATCTGAAGAATAAAACATCCTGGCCCTTTTTGTAAGCAAATTTACAAAAAAAAAACAAGAACGATCAATCATGCTTAAAGCATTGATTATGAAGCACTTTCCAACTTCAATGCAATTTTATTTAAACATCTCTAAAATGTGCAATACATTCCTCGGTAATATTTTAAAACTTATCACAATACTACATTAACTTATTATATTTGAAAACTTAAACCTTCATCGAAAAAAATGAACTTCATTCAAATGACAGCATTGAAATATAAATTGCCTGGTTTAAACATCTCTAAAATGCGATACAATCCTTGGTAATAATTTTAGAATTATCATAATACTACGATAATTTATTATATTTGAAAACTTCATCGAAAACAACTGAAATTCATTCAAATGACGTCATGGAAAAAATAACACGCCCGGCTCTCTCTATAAAAGCAGCATTTTATTCATAAATAATTTCTCATTCATTTCATTCATCACAATACTCTAATAATTTATTTTATTTAAAAATTAAGACCATGGAGCTGCAAGTAATTAAACTCTATGCTTATAAATTCATCGAAAAAAAATCGTGCTTTTCTCTGTAAAATCAATGAATATTTCATTCACATAAGCTATGCAGACTCCATGAGCTAAATAATTTTGTGTTAAAGAAATACAGCAATTTTAATATAACTCATTCTATATATTTTGCTGTTTGCATTTTACATAAGAGAAAAATAGGCTTCGTTGTAGAAATAATCAAATTTGGATGATCATTTAAACTCACATATATTGTAGTTGCGTTGTTTCAGTATGTAGATGCACAGAATTTAAGCAAAAATAGAGTGGTTTTAGGACGGATACAACACTCAATATGAATTAAAAAGAACTTAAAAAATCACGATTTTGAAACAAGATGGATGCGATATTTCATTTTGAAGTGGGTCACGTGATTTTTTCATATCATGGTCATGTGATCGCTTCATATAAGAGGTGTAATTATTATTTTAATTTTTGTTTTAAAAACAACTGAATATATTTCGCTGATTTTTTTTTATATATTTTATGGAACAATTTGAATATTACCGAAAATTTTTGAAGCATTTTGTGAATATTAAATCTGCTTAAAAAATGTTTGAAAAATTAGGTCCCGTAGGGTTTAATGTATTTCATTTTTTCAACCCAGGTTCAATCCAAAACTAATTGGGTGATATTATTCATTTATATTCCCATAGGTCCTACAGACCGTCTGAACAACATACTAAAATTTCATTTTGATTAAGTCATTTTTACGGCAGTTATCGTGCTAACGGACAGACAGACAGACAGACAGACAGACAGAATAAATAAAGTCATGAACACTTTTCAACTTTGTTGTAAAGTGTTAAAAAACAAGAAAGATCAATCATGCTTAAAGCATTGATTATGAAACACTTTCCAACTTCAATGCAAGTTTATTTAAACATCTTTAAAATGCAATACATTCCTTGGTAATATTTTAAAACTTATCATAATACTACATTAATTTATTATATATGAAAACATAAACCTTCATCGAAAAAAATGAACTTCATGCAAATGACGGCATTGAAATATAAATTGCCTGATTTAAACATCTCTAAAATGCGATACATTCCTTGGTAATAATTTTAGAATTATCATAATACTACGATAATTTATTATATTCGAACTTCATCGAAAACAACTGAAATTTATTCAAATGACGTCATAGAAAAAATAACACGCCTGTTTCTCTCTATAAAAGCAGCATTTCATGCATAAACAATTTCCCGTTCATTTAATTCATCACAATACTATAACAATTTATTTTGTTTAAAAATTAAGACCATGGAACTACAAGTAATTAAACTCTATGCTTAAAACTTCATCGAAAAAATCGTCCTGCTCTTTGTAAAATCACTGAATATTTCATTCATATCAGCTATGCAGACTCCATGAGCTGAAGAATTTTGTGTTAAAGAAATACAGCAATTCTAATACAACTCATCCTACATATTTTGCTGATTACATTTTACATAAGTGAAAAATAGGCTTCGTTGTAGAAATAATCAAATTTGGATGATAATTTAAACTCAAATATATTGTAATTGCGTCGTTTCAGTATGCAGATAGAGTGGTTTTAGGACGGATACAACACACAATATGAATTAAAGAGAACTTTAAAAATCACGATTTCGAGACAAGATGGATGCCATATATCATTTTGAAGTGGGTCACGTGATCTTTTCTTATCATGGTCACGTGGTCACTTCATATAAGAGGTGTAGTTATTATTTTAATTTTTATTTAAAAAACTACTGAATATATTTCGCTGAATTTTTTTTATATATTTTATGGAACAATTTGAATATTACCTATAGTTTTCGAAGCAATTTGTGAATTTTAAATCCGCTTAAAAAATGTTTGAAAAATTAGGTACTATAGGGTTCAATTTATTTCATTTTTTCAACCCGGGTTCAATCCAAAACTAATTGGGTGATATTATTCATTTATATTCCCATGGGTCCTACAGACCGTCTATACAACATACTAAAATTTCATTTTGATTAAGTCATTTTTACGGCAGTTATCGTGCTAACGGACAGACACACAGAATGAACAAAGTCATAAACAATTTTCAACTTTGTTGTAAAGTGTTAAAAAAGGAATTGTATCAATATATGGAAAATGATATCTTTAAAATTGTATGGGACCCGTACTACTTATATAAGCGAATATTAGGAGATATAACCTTTATTAGTACATTACATGTATAAATTGAAAATATCAATAAACCCGCAATTGACTCCAATATATGCCAGAATGAAAGCACCAAAATTGTATGGGAATATATATATATATATATATATATATATATATATATATATATATATATATATATATATATATATATATATATATATATATATATATATATATATATATCCGTACTACTTATATTGTCGCAGATTAGAAAGTATGCCAGTGTGTTAGTAGAAGATTATCCGTATTACAATATGAGTCTCAAAAATCTTTGCCAAAATAAAACAGATGACGTAATCAATTGAAAATATCAATAATTCCCGTCATCTTTATACCAGAAGGTCGTAATTGATTCCAATATATGCCAATATATATCAAAATATGTGTCAATATACCTGTATTACTTATATTCTCGTAGATTACGTATATTCTCGCAGACCCGTGCATTTGTAGAAGATTACTCGTACAACGTACAATATATGAGTTTAAATAATTTTTGTCATAATGAAACAATGGCATAATAACTTGAAAATATCAATAATCCCTGAATCAATAATCCCCGAAAATATTAATAATAATAATGTTTAAACCTGAAGACCGTAATTGATATTATCCAGTCAAAAATGCAATGTCAATGAAATTTATTTTATATACATATCTTTATTATTCAAATCGGAAAAGATTTAATAAAATTCGTGTGCCGCATAACATTTGCATCCATTGCTAAACGACATGATATCATTTGCTTCAAATAAATTGATGGAAATCATATCGTCTGAATAATGCTATCTCCATGGAAGATTTGGCGACATTTTCGTCAGTTTAGCGATAATTTAAAAAATCGCCTAATTTATCGCCAAGTGGGACTGTAGAACTGATAGTCCCATTTTGCGACAAATTGGCTGATAGTCCCATTTTGCGACAAATTGACGAAACATCATCACAATACTATCCCCTAACAAAACACAATTAATTTTATTTATTAAGCTCAATTTTATCAATTTCATGATATTTTTATGGATTTACAAACATTTTTATCAATTTGGTGATATTTTAAAAATGCACTAAATATGTTAATAAGTAGGATGGATGGACTGACCGACAAATGCTACCGAAACATCATTTCAGTATTCTCTTCTAAAGAAAAACAAATTTAATTTCATTGATTTGCGGCATTTTTATCAATTTGGCGACATTTCCTTCCATTTGGTAAAGTTTAAGAAATTTGCCAAGTTAGCGATATTCCACCAAATTCGTAGCTCTGAATTTGCGGATCTGAAGAATAAAACATCCTGATCCCGTTTGTATATACTAAATGAAAACACTAAAATTGTATTAGAAGATATACCCGTTCTACTCTTTTTCTGTTTCAGCAATCCGATTGATGAATTTATTGGGTAAACACAATATATGAGTTTATTAGCTAAACATAATATAAAAGCTTAAAAACTCTTTGCCAAAATAAATGAAAGTGATGTACGCAGTCCGCAAATGATATAATTAAAAGAAAAACCAAACCGTTATTTTCTAAAATATATTTTTATATCCATTTATTTATTATTCAAATCGAAAAAATAATAATTAAAATTAACATTCAGATTTAATTTAATTTGCGTTTGATTTCTTTATACTTTTCATAGTTGAGTAAAAACTTTGTAAAAAATAAACCATAGAGATAATTCCATTTACCCAATTGCTCTACCGTGCTTAAAACACCGGTTCTCGTTAGATCACCGAAGTTAAGCAGCATCGGGCGCGGTTAGTACTTGAGTGAGTGACCACCAGGCAACACCGCGTACTGTTTGCTCATTTCAGTCGACGTAGTGACCGAACGGTCAAGGCTAAGGCTCCTATATAGACAGGCTGGCGCAACCGCCATTGAAGCTCCTGCCGTAACTGTCTGTTACCGCGTGCCTATGCTATTTCAATGGCGAGCGCACGTTACTTGTCTGATGTTTGATATGTATTTTATCTGTAAAATGGGTGATTGTGGTATAATAAATGGCACTAATCATTGGAGGAAGACGTAGGAAATGTTTAAATTTCCTCAAGATCCCGAAAAAAGGAAAATATGGCTTTATAAACTGCTGAAGAAATGGATAGATTCCTGGACATTCATCTGAATTGCGCAGTGTAAGTAGTTTCATATTTTATGCTTCCTTTTGTCTTTTTAAAAGTAAATGTATGTTAAGATCTTGAAAAGAAGGTTTGAAAATTGGTTTCTTAAAGCTGAACTTTCAATAAATTAATTTTTTATAATAGTTAAATAGGATTTTTTCTTGCAATGCAATTGTAGGGTTGCTATCGCATTTTGGCGTGGGTTTATTGATGACTTAACGCCAAGATAGCAAGATTTGACTTTGAAATTTGTGTTTTAATATATTATTGTACTTTAAAGACTGTTTTGTATTTCACTTATAAAATATGTGCATTGATATAAAATTTTAACAATTGTTTGTAGAAATATGTGAATGCTGCATTTAAAAAAAATAAAAACATGCTATTTTGATTGTCTCCAAAGCATTTATAAAATTAATAATTTTGTTTTATGATTAAGTATTCAGTGTACATACTACAACGTTACAAGCAAATATATTTTTGATTACCTATTTCTCATTTTAAGTTAGCATAGACTTATGCTGCCAGAGATTTTTAACATTTCTGCAGATACTATATTTTGTTTGTACTAATATGAATTGCATGCATTATTTTGACTCATTGATTTTTCTATTTTATGTTATTTATTTTATTGATATATTATCTTGTCAAGTATAGTTAAACTTAAGCTTTAAAATACCATGGCATTTATGTAACATTAAAATTCGCATACCTGATATAGCTTGAAATAATTTCTCAAAGTAACTGAATACTAGAAAGTCAATTTTCTATTAAGATAGACATAAGCTATCTATATTAAGATATTTCTACATGTGAAGGTTAAATTTTAAATCCATTTAGAAGATCAATAATTTACCTTACAAATTAACCCACAATGTTGAATTGGATAATAGCTTTTTGTAGCTGATTCTACACAGATAATGAATAAAAATATGATATAGTATGCTAAAAAAGATATTTCAAACTTTTCCTTTTAATTTGCCACTATTCAACTCAGGTATGTTGTACCTTTGATAGTAATTTTTATTGAAACTATTTCTGTTTACAAATTTAATGAATCTGTTTTCCCGAGTATCATTTTTTTGCAATTTTTACATAAAATTTAAAGTTCTGGAATTTACAGTCTAATTTAAATTATATCAAATTTAGTATTTTATGAAAATTATAATTTAGAATAAATACATTAAGAATAAAATAATTTAGAATAAAATACATTTTTGGTTATAAGAAATTTGTAAATGAAGTTTCATTATGAAACTTAGCCATCGATAGTATGCTTATACCTGCACAGTTTTAAGGTTTGTTTTGTTTGCAAAGTGTGCAAAGTATTATGCAGTAGTAAATTTGAATATGTTAAACTGTATCAAGCATGTTTAAGTTTAAAAATTCTGTTTTCTGTCGGACTATAGTTTTAAAAAATGTTCAAATGAGTCCAAAATACTTATTAACTGTAGTAGTAACATAAAATAATTGCTCAGCAAGTATATATTGATGAGCTGGAATTGATATGAGTGTATCGGTTGTTACAAAATATTTCAAGATCTGAGTAACTGGTTGCTAAATTATGAAATGTGCTGAAAATTAAGGGCAAAATGAAAGTAAATTAAAAAAATTTGTAATCGTGTAAGTTTCTATTATTTTGTATGATGGTATTACATACTAATTCAACATCTAGTGATAGTTTTGTTCTCAATGTTTCCAAAAATTTGTTTGTAATATTTTAAATCCTCTTTATTAAAGGGATATTTTGAAAAGTCCCAGCATGAAGCTGATAATTGGAGAAATTTGAAGCCGTGATGTGCAAAGTCATCCTGCATTACCCAATCTAAACACGTGAAATACCTAAAGGCTGGATCCATTTTAGATCATCAAGAAGTCAATGGTACAATTGACACAGAGGTAAACTTTCCAAACTTTTCTTTGATTTAATACTTAATATAAATTTTGTGGATTTCACCATTGCTTTGAAATATAACTTTCCTTATACACACATAGGGATATAATAAGGGATACATTATGACAGGATTGAAAATTTAATTGTATGGTATCTTCACTAGAATACTTTCAGTGTACTTTTGCATATGTTTTTAAGCTGAAGATATCCTTCAAGAATTTTTTTCAAGTTGTGAACATTTTCTATATTGAAATTTCATGTTCTATATGAAAATTAATTTTGTGCCTAACTGTATAATTTAAAATGTTTCTTCATCTCCCTTCTGCTTGTGGCGGATTCTATTACAATTCACCATTATCTACTGTTATATTTTTACTCAAGTTATAAATATTTTCAATTTTTATGACAAGTTTTTAATTCATGCTGAATTGCGTATTTTGAAAAATGTTTTTCTTGCTCCTGCTTTTGACGGACTCTTACAATTTCCGAATTAGGATTTTCCTTAACTTGAGACCATTTTATATATTGAAAGTTCAAGTTTTATATGAAAATTTATAATTTTGTGCCAAACCGTATAAATTGAAAAGTCTCTGAATCTCCATCTGCTTGTAGGGGATTCTATTACACTTTACTATTATCATATATATATATATATATATATCTACTGTTATATTTATACGCAAGTTATAATTACTTTCCAGTTTTATATGACAAGTTTTAATTTCGTGCCAAATTGCATATTTTGGAAAATATATTCTTATCGCTTCTGCTTCTGGTGGACTCATACAATTACCGAATTAGGATTTTCTTCAAATTGTGACCATTTTCTATATTGAAAGTTCAAGTTTTATATGAAAATTTAAAATTTTGTGCCAAACTGATATATAATTTGAAATGTTTCTTCATCTCCCTTCTGCTTGTGGCGGATTCTACTACATTTTACCATTATCTACTCTTATATTTATACTCGTTATAAATACTTTCCAGTTTTATATGACAAGTTTTGATTTCATGCTGAATTGCATATTTTGTAAAATATGTTTTTCTCGCTCCTGCTTTTAATGGACTCATACAATTACCGAATTAGGATTTTCTTCAAATTCTGACCATTTTCTATATTGAAAGTTCAAGTTTAAAACTAAAATTTATAATTTTGTGCCAAACTGTGTATATAATTTGAAATTTTTCTTGTATCTCCCTTCTGCTTGTGGCGGATTCTGCTACATTTTAACATTATCTACTATTATATTTATACTCAAGCTATAAATACTTTGCAATTTTATATGACAAGTTTTGATTTTGTGCCAAATTGCATACTTTGACCAATATGTGCTTCTCGCTCCTGCTTTTGATGGACTCGTACAATTACTGAATTGGGATTTTCTTCAAGTTGTGACCATTTTCTATATTGAAAGCTGAACTATGAAAATTAATTTTATGATCTCTATAATTTGAAAAGTATCTTAACTCCCTTCTGCTTGAGGCAGGTTCCATTACAATTTACCATTATTTACTTTTATATATTTACTCAAGTTATACATATTTTCAGTTTTTTATATGACAAGTCTTGATTTTGTGCTGAGCAAATATAAGCTGTTTTAGGACGGATGCAACACTAAATATAAATAAGAACTTTAAAAATCATGATTTTTACATTGGATAAAAAGATGGATACAATATTTTATTTTCAAGTGGGGCACATGATTTCTTCATATAATATGGGTGTCATTATTATTTTAATTTTTTATTTAAAAAACTTTCACTTTTTCAACCCGGGTTCAATCCAAAACTAATTGGGTGATATTATTCATTTACATTCCCGTATGTTCCACAGACCGTCTGAACAACATACTAAAATTTTATTTTGATAAAGTCATTTTTATGACAATTATCGTATGAACGGACAGACAAACAGAATGAATGAACAAAGTTATAAACACTTTTCAACTATATTGTAAAGTGTTACAAAGAATTTTTTTGCATCAAAATGCAGTTCTAGTTTCTAAAAGTACTAGTGTATGGGGCTGAAAATTTCATATCAAAATAATTATTAGTTTTAAAATATTATGACATTTTTGAAAGTGTGAAATATATATTGAAATTTCATTATTATTTTAATTGTATTTAATCATACCTTGTTCTTTCAGGTTACTCTTTTCGTATTCATTATGGGTCCCACACACAGTTTGTTGAGATTGTTTGAACCTCATCAATTGGAGATTCGTCATGGCTCATAACAGATTATTTAAAATATGTATTAAATGATCTATAAATGCATCTATGACTATTCAAAATACTAAGAAATTTGTATAAATATTAAGATTTGCTGTCTCAATAAAATGTTAAATTGTCCATCTGTGTTATTTGTTTTCTCTAAAATGCAACAATTTGCTGAGAAGTAAATTGTGCTAATTTTTTCAATCGCATCTGTATATTTACCTTGTAAAATATTAACTTTGACTGTTTACCTTCTTTCACTTTTAAATATAAAATAGTGATTTGAAAGTGAAGATTATATATTCTTTTCAAAGTTAGTATGCAAACTGTTCGTGTAAACTTAGTGAAAACGTTTAAATCATAATATGTTAAAAATGAACAATTATGATTGAATGTGTAAATTTTGCAGAAAATAGTAGAGGTTAAGACAATTATATTATATAACCCAAAGAAATGAGGCCACATCACTGTTTTAGGTATTGAAGGTAATATATGTATTTTTTTCATCTTTCAAGCTAAAACCAATTGCCATCCAACCACATGTTGAAACATAGTTGCATAAAACGTAATTCTAAAATTTTCCAGCAGTAAGTTCAAATATTGCTATTGTTTATACATTTGAGAAGAATTAGGAATTGCACATGAGTAATTTAGTAAAACTTACGACTACTAATTCAGAAATATATAAACATGTTGGTATAAAAATTTATAATGCTCTTAGAAAATCGATATTCTAAAGTAAAATAGACATTCATTAATATTAACCCATACTTAACAAAATATATAATATTAACGGGACTTAAAATTTATTAACTGAATACAAATTGTTTTTTTAATCATAAGGGAGATATTTTTATGAGAATAATCTCTTCACAAGCATCCAGGGAATGGGTAGTTTTATTGCAAAACATTGCCATTCATATTAAGAATGCATTTGTACTAATGTTATCTATAAGTATGAATGTAATTTTAACATGAAACTATATCAGATATCATGGGCATACAAGGAAAGAACATTTATAGCAAAAATGCAATAAATGAATTATCTGTAAGTAAAAAAATCTGTGTTCTCTCTACAGGCAATAAAAATAAAGAGCTAGATATTAATACTTGCTTTACAATAAATAACATCAAACCAACAACTAGTGATGCGGTCATTTTAAAAAATGATGTCCTAAATATATTAAAAATCACAGTATAAAATAAACAAATTGCTAAAATGTAATATCAGTATTTTTAAATAAAATAAAGAAAATGCATATCAAGCAAAATAAGATTATTTAGAAACGTTCAAACTCTAAAATCCATTTATCTCAAAATTATCTTTTTGGATTTAGTGTTTTTTCTTCTTGTGTACCCATGATATATTCTTCATATCAAGTAAAGTGATTTTGAAACTTGAATAGTAAGGAATGACAAGTACCCTAGCAATTTTTCATTTTCTTGAATATTCTACAATACAATATTTTAGAATTGAGAGGTTTTTTGTTGAATGTCTATAAAAAGTATGCAGTTGAAAATATATGTATTCTAGGAATTTATAGTTATTTAAATTTACGATGAAAAGAGGGGAAAAAAAATTTAATGGTTAATTCTTTACTACTGCTTATAAAATTACAGAAGTGGTGTATTATAATTATCAGCTTTCAAGTTCAATGCAATTATTAGTTATTTTTTTAAATAATAAATAGCAACATGTGTTAACAGAATTTTATTTTGACTCATGGTTCTTTATTGCTATATGTAAGTTTCTATTTTAGAAACAATGTCCTCCATGAAAGATGCTATCCTTTGACAGTATGGCCATATGATCTTGATAAATTAAATCTTCAATAGCATCACAAGAAAAAATTTCTAGTGGGAGGGTGTTTGGTAACCAAATATTTTGCTTTCTATTTCTCCATATATTGTTTCTTCGAAATTTAATGAATTCGGGGGGGGGGGGGGGGGTCATGACCTCCGAATTCCCCTCCTTGGCGACGCCACTGAATCTCTTCAAATGTATGTTTAAATTATCCAGTAAAAAGAAAGCATTGGTGTTTAAGTGTAATTTTGTTGTGCTCTATTAAAGTAAACAATATTTAAACAATAATAGGGGAGATGGAATTTTATATCCTATCACTAGTTGGGTGTGCACTTTTGTATTACTACATCTGAGTTAGGGATGACTATATGACATTAAGTAAGGAACAATAGATCATTAATTAGAAAAATCTAGGCAATAAGCAAGTATTGTAAGAAAACATACTTGATATTTGTTAAACTTTTAGCATTTAAAGCAGAGAGTCAGCCATTTTTACTTAGCTACGGTATTCGGTTTCAACTTTATCATTGTCGAAGGACTTTTGGCGTCCATGCCAAAATGCACCCCCCCCCCCCCCCATTTGTTTTTCAGAATCAGAAATTTTATTTTAATGATAAAGAAGGGTTTATCAACGAAAGTCCACCACCACCATATCGTAAAAACAATTACGCAAAACACCGTTGGAAGTTTCCAGTTTTTATTAAATTTAGACAAATACCCCCCCCCCCCCCAAATAAATAAAGTGAAGTAAATCATAACAATAATAAATAAATAATGCCTGTTTAAAATACGCTATCGAGTATTATCAAAATGGGTATGAATATGTTAACAGTCAAAGACGTTTTTATATTGTTTAAAAAAATTTTTAGAATTGTTGCTATTTTTAAACACATTAATTCTGGTGAAATTGTTATAGAAATACTCAAAATAGAAACGTATTGCATGTAAAATTTGATTAATAACACTTTTCCTTCTAATCAAAATAAGAAGTATTATATTTTATGTAAAATATTACATTTAAAATGCGCGTTTTAAAAGTATAAAATTTTTCGAGACTCGGATAAAATCCGAGTTTGACAGTCGATAGCTTAAAGACGCATAGAAATGCGCCATTATAGCGATAAATAGCAAGAGAAAGTAACCCCGCTTCTCACCAAGCACAGCCGTCGCTCCCACAGGAGCTTCAATGGCCGCTCTTGCGCCAGCCTGTATATATAGGAGCCTTAGTCAAGGCGAGCGTTTCCAGCGATTGATCGGCCGCCACGTTGTGGGTTCGAGTCCACGTAAGACATGGATGTTTGTGTTGTTAGGCGCAATGTGTCCCCACCCCCACTGGTACGCTGGGACAACGTCATTTGACGGCTAAGAGGTTCAATGTTCTGGCCGATGTATAGGCGAAGATGAATGAGTCAATGCCTGGCCATTGGGGGGAAAAGAAAAAGATTTTCCATTTAAATCCATGTTTCAAACAATTCATGTTTTCAAAAAGTGACTGATTAGCGCAAAATATCTCCCACCAAACAGATAAAGTTTTAATTCATTTTCAATCGATTTTCAACCTTTTCGTTTGGTATAAACCACGGAGTTAGAGTGTAGAACTCCTAGGCAAAAGTTTTGTTTTTAATTAATTTCTGGATATATTTTAATAATATCTCGAACCCTGGTCTTAAAAACTCGAAACTTGGACTAAATTTATGTGGAGCTATTTCAAGGCTATACACAAAATTTCATTAGCCTTGAAATAGCTCCCCATAAATTTAGTCCAAGTTTCGAGTTTCTAAGATCAGGGGTCGAGATCGAGATATTATTAAAAAAAAATATCGAGGTATTAATAAAAAATAAAAAAACAAAAATAAATAAATAAATAAATAAACTTTTGCCTAAGAGTTCTACTCAAGGCTATACACAAAATTTCATTAGTCCTTCCGAGAGGTTGGTGGTAGGGGAAGGAGGGTACGGTCCCTGTAGATGCCTCCCCCACTGGGTTCCGGTTAAATTGGGTGGCACTTCCCGGCCGTCCAAACAGTTACCTTACACCTTTCTGGTAGGTCGGACGGTCTGGGTCTCAACAATAACAAAATTTCATTAAATTCGGTTCAGCCGTTCTCCCGTGATGATGAGACAAACAAAAATTTCGTTTTTTACTAATATCTCGGGGACCACTGGTCGTAGAAACTCAAAACACGGATATAATTTTAAGTGGGGCTATTTCTGGGCTACCCACAAAATTTCATCAAATTCGGTTCAGCCGTTCTCTCGTGATGATGGGACAAACAGACAGACAGACAGACAGATTTTTAATTTTATTTATATAGACTAGCAGCATACCCGTTCTTCGTACGGAGTATATAATATAAAGAAACTTGAAATTCATAATCATGCCCAAATTCTTATAGTATACTAAATGACATGTTTAATCAAAATATTCTGTTAAAATATTTAATATAATGCTCCTAAAAAGAAGTTTAAGAATCTCTGTTCTCGCTATATAAAATTATCTTCATGGACATATCTGAAGAATAAAACATCTTCGACCCCTTATGTAAGCAAATATAAAAAAAATATGGAATTGAATCAATATATGCAAAATAAAAGCGTTAAAATTGTATGGGAACCGTACTAATTATATACGCGAATATTAGAAAATATAACCTGTATTAGTAGATTACATGTATAAATTGAAAATACCAATAAACCTGTAATCTTTAAATCTGAAGACAGTCACTTATTCCAATATATGTCAAAATTAAAGTGCTAAAATTATATGGGAAGATATACACGTACTACTTATAATGTCCGATTATTAGTAGAAGATTACCCGTTTTGCAATATGAGTCACAAATGTTTTTTGGTAAAATACAACAGACGACGTAATAAACTGAATATATAATTAATCCCCTTAATCTTCATACCAGAAGACTGTACTTGATTCCAATATATATGCCAATATATGTAAAAATATATGCCAATATACCTGTACTACTTATATTCTCGTAGGTTAGAAGATATACCCGTGCATTCCTAGAAGATTACTCGTACAACGTACAATATGCGTGTGTTAGCAATTTTTGCCGCAATAAAACAATGGCGTAATAACTTAAAAATATCAATAATCCCTGAATCAATAATTCCGGAAAATATCAATAATAATAATGTTTAAACCTGAAGAGTATAATTGATATTATCCAGTCCAAAATGAAATGGCAATGAAATTTATTTTATATACATATCTTCATTATTCAAATCAGAAAGGATTTAATAAAAATCGTCTGCCGCATAAACACATTGGATTTAAATCCGTTGCTAAGCGACATGATATCATTTGCTTCAAATAAATTGGTAGAAAAAATATCGTCTAAATAGTTATATTTCTATGGAACATTTGGCGACAGTTTCGTCAAATTAGCGACATTTTAAAAAATCGCCAAATTTATCGCCAAGTGGGACTGTAGAACTGATAGTCCCATTTTGCGACAAATTGACGAAACATCATCACAATATTATCCCCTAAAAAAACACAATTAATTTCATTTATTAAACGCAATTTTATCAATTCCATGATATTTTTATGGATTTACAAATATTTTTAAAATTTGGTGATATTAAAAAAATTCGTTAAATGTGTAACTAAGTAGGATGGATGGACTGACCGACAAATGCTACCGAAACATCATTTCAGTACTCTGTTCTAAAAAAACAAATTTAATTTCATTGATTTGCGTCATTTTGATTTGCGTCATTATCGCCAAGTGGGACTGTAGAACTGACAGTTCCATTTTGCGACAAATTGACGAAATATCATCACAATACTATCCCCTAACAAAAAACAATTAATATCTTTTATGTAGCGCAATTTTATCAATTTCAAGATATTTTTATAGATTTGAAAACATTTTTATCAATTTGGTGACATTTTAAAAATTCGCTAAATGTATTACTAAGTAGGATGGTTGGTCTGACAGATAAATGCTAACCAAACATCATTTCAGTACTCTCTTCTAACAAAATAAAAAAAATTTCATTGATATGTAGAAGACCCAAGCCACACGACCAACCCGAAGATTTATGGCAGCTGTTTGTGTGTCTTTTATATCAATTTGGCGACATTTTCGTCAATTTGGCAAAGTTTAAGAAAAGTTGTCAAATTAGCGATATCCCTCCAAATTCGTAGCTTTGAATTTGCAGATCTGAATGAAACATTCTTATCCCGTTTCAATATACTAAATGAAAACACTACAATTGTATTAGAAGATATACCCGTTCTACTCTTTTTCTGTTTCAACAATCGGCTATATGCATTTATTGGCTAAACACAATATATGAGTTTAGTAGCTAAATACGATATAAGCTTGAAAACTCTTTGCCAAAATAAATGAAATTGATGTACGCAGTCAGCAATTAATATAATTAAAAGAAAAATCAAACCGTCCATTCATAAGATATACTTTTATATCCATTTATCCATTTATTTATTATTTAAATCGAAAAAAAATAATAAAAACATTAACAAACACATTTAATTTAATTGCGATGCCGAGCAACATGATATATCCTCCTAAAATGTTAAAATTTATTAGCCACTAACAGCACACCCGTTATTCGTACGGAGTGTATAATTTAAAGAAACTTATAGTTCGCAATCATGTGCAAATTCTGTTAAAATATTAAATTTATTGCTCCTAAAGAGAAGTTTAAGAATATATGTTCTCACTATGCAAAATTATCTTCACGATCAGATCTGAAGAATAAAACATCCTGCCCCCTTTTGTAAGCAAATTTACAGAAGAAAAAATAGGAATTGAATGAATATATGCAACCCCGTACTAATTATATTGTCGCAGATCAGAAAATATGCCAATGTGTTAGTAGAAGATTACCCGTATTACAATATGCGTCTCAAAAATATTTGCCAAAATAAAAGAGATGACGTAATAAATTGAAAACATCAATAATATCCGTACTCTTTATACCAGAAGGTCGTAATTGATTCCAATATATGCCAATATATATCAAAACATATGTCAATATACCTGTACTACTTATATTCTCGTAGATTAAAAGATATACACGTGTATTTGTAGAAGATTCGTACAACATACAATATATGAGTTTAAACAATTTTTGTCATAATAAAATAATTGCATAATTACTTGAAAATATCAATAACCCTTGAATCAATAATCCCGAAAATATAAATAATAATAATTTTTAAACCTGAAGACCGTAATTGATATTATCCAGTCAAAAATGCTATAAGAAAAATCAAATCGTTCTTTTCTAAAATATATTTTTATATCCATTTATTTATTATTCAAATCGAAAAAATAATTATTAAAATTAACAGACAGATTTAATTTAATTGCGTTCCTGAGTAACATGATATAAGATAGAATCTTATAACATGTTAAATATGTCATGTCTTATAACATAAACTGCGAAATTAAATAACGATTTTGATTTCTCTATACTTCTCATTGTTCCGTAAAAGCTTGTTTTAAATAAACCATGAACCATGGAGATAGATTTCCCCTTTAAATCATGTTTCAAACAATTCATGTTTTCAAAAAGTGACTAATTAACGCAAAAAATCTCCCATCAAACTCAGAGATTAAATTTTAATTCACTGTCAAACGATTTTCAAGCTTTTCGTTTGGATAAACCACGGAGTTAGGGAGTAGAACTCCTAGGAAAAAGTTCCGTTTTTCATTAATATCTCGACAACCCCAGGTCTTAGAAACTCGAAACTTGGACAAAATTTATGAGGGGATATTTCAAGGCTATTCACCAAATTTCATTAAATTCGGTTCAGCCGTTTTTTCGTGATGATGAGACAAACGAAAATTTCGTTTTTTACTAATATCTCAAGAACCACTGGTCGTAGAAACTCAAAACACGGATATAATTTTAAGTGGGGCTATTTCTGGGCTACCCACAAAATTTCGTCAAATTCGGTTCAGCCGTTCTCCCGTGATGGTGTGACAAACAGACAGACAGACAGACAGACAGACAGACAGACAGACAGACAGACAGATTTTCATTTTTATTTATATAGACTAGCAGCATACCCGTTCTTCGTACGGAATATATAATATAAAGAAACTTATAATTCGTAATCATGTGCAAATTCTGTTAGGATGTTAAATTTATTGCTCCTAAAGAGAAGTTTAAGAATATCTGTTCTCACTATGCAAAATTATCTTCATGGGCAGATCTGAAGAATAAAACATCCTGGCCCCTTTTGTAAGCAAATTTACAAAAAAAAAAGGGAATTGTATCAATATATACAACCCCGTACTACTTATATTGTTGCAGATTAGAAAATATGCCAGTGTGCTAGTAGAAGATTCCCCGTATTACAATATGAGTCTCAAAAATATTTGCCAAAATAAAAGAGATGACGTAATAAATTGGAAAAATCAATAATCCCCGTAATCTTTATACCAGAAGGCGTAATTGATTCCAATATATGCCAATATATAACAAAATATATGCCAATATACCGGTACTACTTATATTCTCATAGATTAGAAGATATAATGCATTTGTAGAAGATTACTCGTACAAAGTACTATATACGAGTTTCAACAATTTTCGGCATAATAAAACAATGGCATAATAACTTGAAAATATCAATAATCTCTGAATCAACAGTCCCCGAAAATATCAATAATAATAATGTTTAAACCTGGGGACCGTAATTGATATTATCCAGTCAAAAATGCAATGCCAATGAAATTTTTTTTATATACATATCTTTATTATTCAAATCGGAAAAGATTTAATATAAAATCGTATGCGGCATAACACATTGGATCCGTTGCTAAGGGACATGATATCATTTGCTTCAAATAAATTGATGGAAATCATATCGTCTGAATAATGCGATCTCCATGGAAGGTTTGGCGACATTTTAGTCAATTTAGCGATAACTTAAAAAATTGCCAAATTTATCGCCAAGTGGGACTGTAGAACAGATAGTCCCATTTTGCGACAAATTGACGAAACATCATCACAATACTATCCCCTAACAAAATGCAATTATTTTCATTTATTAAGCGCGATTTTACCAATTCCAGGATATTTTTATAGACTCACAAATACTTTTATTAATTTCGTGATATTAAAAAAATTCGTTAAATGTGTTACTAAGTAGGATGGATGGATTGATAGACAAATGCTACCGAAGCATCATTTCAGTACTCTATTCTAAAAAGCAAATCATTGATTTGCGCCAATTTTATAAATTTGGAAACATTTCCGCCAATTTGGTAAAGATTAAGAGAAGTTACCAAGTTATTTAGAGATATTCCGCTAAATTCGTAGCTCTGAATTTGCAGATCTGAAGAATAAAATATCCTGATCCCGTTTGTATATACTAAATGAAAACACTAAAATTGTATGATAAGATACACCCGTTCTAATCTTTTTCTGCTTCAACAATCGGCTGAATGAATTTATTGGGTAAACACAATATATGAGTTTATTAGCTAAATACAATATATGAGCTAGAAACCACTTTGCTAAAATAAATGAAAGTCATGTACGCGGTCGGCAATTTATATAATTAAAAGAACAATCAAACCATTCATTTAAAAATATTTTTTACATCCATTTATTTATTATTCAAATAGAAAAAATAATAATAAATATTAACAACACATTTAATTTCATTCCGTTGCCGAGCAACATGATATAAGATAGAATCTTCCTCATAAAATGCAAAATTTAATAGCCATTTTAATTTCTTTATACTTTTCATTTTTCAGTAAAAGCTTGTATAATATAAACCAAGGAGATAGATTTCCCATTTAAATCATGTTTCAAACAATTGATGTTTTCAGAAAGTGACTAATTAGTGCAAAAAATCTCCCCCCAAACTCTGAAATACAGTTTTAATTCACTTTCAAACGATTTTCAAGCTTTTCGTTTGGATAAACAACGGAGTTAGAGAGGAGAACTCCTAAGAAAAAGTTTCGTTTTTCATTAATATCTCGACAACCCCTGGTCTTAGATACTCGAAACTTGGGCTAAATTTATGGGGGGCTATTTAAAGGCTATCCACAAAATTTCATCAAATTCGATTCAGCCGTTCTCCCGTGATGATGAGACAAACAAAAATATCGTTTTTTACTAATATCTCGAGAACCACTGATTGTAGAAACTCCATATATGGACTAAATTTTAAGTGGGACTATTTCCAGGCTACCCACAAAATTTTATCAAATTCGGTTCAGCCGTTCTCCCGTGATGATGGGACAAACAGACAGACAGACAGACAGACAGACAGACAGATTTTCATTTTTATTTATATAGATAGACTAGCAGCATACCCGTTCTTCGTACGGAATATATAATATAAAGAAACTTTTAATTCGCAATCAAGTGCAAATTCTGTTAAAATATTAAATTTATTGCTTCTAAAGAGAAGTTTAAGAATATCTGTTCTCACTATGCAAAATTATCTTCACGGGCAGACCTGAAGAATAAAACATCCTGGCCCCTTTTGTAAGCAAATTTACAAAAACAAAAGGAATTGAATCAATATATGCAACCCCGTACTACTTATATTGTCGCAGATTGGAAAATATGCCAGTGTGTTAGTAGAAGATTACCCGTATTACACTATGAGTCTCAAAAATATTTGCCAAAATATAAGAGATGACGTAATAAATTGAAAATATCAATAATCCCCGTAATCTTTCTACCAAAAGGTCGTAATTGATTCCAATATATGCCAATATATATCAAAATATATGCCAATATACCTGTACTACTTATATTCTCGTAGATTAGAAGATATATCCGTGCATTTGTAGAAGATTACTCGTACAACGTGCTATATATGAGTTTCAACAATTTTCGTCATAAATAAACAATGGCATAATAGCTTGAAAATATCAATACCGAAAATATCAATGATAATAATGCTTAAACCTGAAGACCGTAATTGATATTATCCAGTCAAAAATGCAATGTCAATGAAATTTATTTTACATACATATCTTTATTATTCAAATCGGAAAAGATTTAATAAAAATCGTATGGCACATAACACATCGGATCCGTTGCTAAGCGACATGATATCATTTGCTTCAAATAAATTGATGGAAATCATATCGTCTGAATAATGCTATCTCCATGGAAGGTTTGGCGACATTTTCGTCAATTTAGCGATAACTCAAAAAAATCGCCAAATTTATCGCCAAGTGGGACTGTAGAACTGATAGTCCCATTTTGCGACAAAATGACGAAACATCATCACAATACTGTCCCCAAACAAAACACAATTATTTTCATTTATTAAACGCGATTTTATCAATTCTATGATATTTTTATGGACTCACAAATATTTTTATCAATTTGGTGATATTAAAAAAATTCGTTAAATGTGTTACTAAGTAGGATGGATGGACTGACCGACAAATGCTACCGAAACATCATTTCAGTACTCTATTCTAAAAAAAAAAATTTAATTTCATTGGTTTGCGTCGTTTTTATCAATTTGGAGACATTTCCGCTAATTTGGTAAAGTTTAAGAAAAGTTACCAAGTTAGCGATATTCCGCCAAATTCATAGCTCTTAATTTGCAGATCTGAGGAATAAAATATCCTGATCCCGTTTGTATATATACTAAATGAAAACACTAAAATTGTATAAGATACACCCGTTCTACTCTTTTTTTGTTTCAACAATCGGCTGAACAATCAATGAATTTTTTGAGTAAACACAATATATGAGTTTATTAGCTAAACACAATATATGAGCTTGAAACCTCTTTGCTAAAATAAATGAAGTGATGTACGTATTCCGCAATTTATATAATTAAAAGAACAATCAAACCGTTCATTTCTAAAATATATTTTTACACACATTTATTTATTATTCAAATAGAAAAAATAATAATAAATACTAACAACACATTTAATTTCATTCCGTTGCCGAGCAACATGATATAAGATAGAATCTTTCTCATAAAATGCGAAATTAAATAGCCATTTTGATTTCTTTATACTCTTCATCGTTGAGTAAAAGTTTGTGAAAGATAACCCATGGAAGTAGATTTTTCCATTTAAATTCATGTTTTAAGCAATTCATGTTTTCCGATAGCGACTAATTAATGCAAAAATCCTTCACCAAACTCGGAAATAAAGTTTTATTTCATTTTGACGTTTTAAACAAACGATTTTCATCCTTTCCGTTTGGATAAACCACGGAGTTAGAGAGTAGAACTCTTAGGAAAAAGTTCCGTTTTTCATTAATATCTCAACTACCCCTGGTCTTAGAAACTCGAAACTTGGACTAAATTTATGGGTGGCTATTTCACTAGCATCTCAATCCTGCGGTCATTCCCAATGGGAAACAAAATCCGGCGCAATGCGCATGCTCACAGACTTTCATCTCCAGTGCTTCAATATTTCGTCAAGGGGTGATATAAATAGTGTTGAAGACCCAGACCGTCCGACTCGTCCAGAGGACTAAGAGCAGCTATTTGGACGGCCGGGATATAAATAGTGTGCAGAAGCTGAAGATACAATGTTACGATCGAAATCGCAGCTGACAGTCTGACATGCTTCCCAATTACAGTTTTACGATTAAAATCGTAAAAATGCGATCCAAAATGTACAACATTGCATCCCAATGAGAATATTTACGTATATGTACAGTGTTGCCTTGAATTTTAATGTTCGTTCTGAGATTTTACGATTTTTAGGCATTGTCAATTTGTAATGTAATGGTTGAATGGTAAACAGAACGAAGAACTACTCTCTATTTTTTAAATTCTAATCCGATTTTAAATGTATGGTAAAGGAAAGTTTTATTTAAAATAATATAATATTTTATGATTTCGTAATTTATACACTTAAAAATTACATTCGTAATTTTACACATAAGCGGAAAAAAGTTTTTCGATTCTTAGAATTATGAAAGAAAAATAAATATGTATTAAAATTAGAAAGATATTTTAAAGTAGTTTGGATTTTCATATCAGAAACTAGTCTGTTTTTGGAAGAATGCTCTGATATATAATGTTCTAAATAATATTTTGTAAATGCATTAATAAAACTGTAAATAATCCCAGAAATCTGTTTCGTATTTTCTATTATTTATGTCTGTTCGCTTGCTTTATTTCTTTACATTCAGCATGCGTTAAAATTTGACTTTGTTGTAGAAATAATCAAAGTTAGTGATCATATAAAATCAAAAATATTGTAATTGCGTTTGCATAGAATTTAGATACAGAGATAATACTCAAAAATGGAGAGAGAAAAAATAGGCAAAATGTTTATGTAATTACTACAAGATTCTTTTTGTTCTGAATTGAAGGGGAATTTTGAGTTATAATTGTAGGATAATTTATCTGTATACTAAAAGAATTATTCAAACTAGAAGAGCTTCAACAAGGTATCTGGTAATTACTTTCGATTTATACGGTAGGCCGAAAACAAAAGAGGGAAAAAAGAAAATATTTAGGAACACCATTTCTTTCAAAATGACAAGTTACAAGTAGGCATTGTCAGTTTGGGGGGGGGGGGGGATGCCGTTGCCTATCTATCAATGTTTTAGGTACAGAATATTAAAAAAAAGATAGTGTTAAATGCGACACTCAAAAATGTCGGGGGGGGGGGCGATATCCACGCGTGGAGGTATTCATCCCCCAGTAGCGTATCATTATATATATATTACAGCACACAGAGGTTTGTTTACACAACGCTATTAACTCGCAAAGTAATATGTTCATGCAAATCGCCCCACTCTCTTAAAATTCATGCTTAATCCACACCTGAGACACAAAAATTAAAGTAAACTTGCAATTGAATAACTTCACATAGGTAGCGATAAGAAAATACCTTTTTTCCGCTTGTGTGTAAAATTACGAATGTAATTTTCAAGTGTATAAATTACGAAATCATAAAATATTATATTATTTAAAACAAAACTTTCCTTTACCATACATTTAAAATCGGATTAGAATTTAAAAAATAGAGGGCAGTTCCTCGTTCTGTTTACCATTCAACCATTACATTACAAATTGACAATGCCTAAAAATCGTAAAATTTCAGAACGAACATTAAAATCCAAGGCAACATTGTACATATTCGTAAATATTCTCATTAGGATGCAATGTTGTACATTTTGGATCGCATTTTTACGATTTTAATCGTAAAACTGTAATTGGGAAGCATGTCAGACTGTCAGCTGCGATTTCGATCGTAACATTGTATCTTCAGCTTTTGCACACTATTTATATCACCCCTTGACGAAATATTGAAGCACTGGAGATGAAAGTCTGTGAGCATGCGCATTGCGCCGGATTTTGTTTCCCATTGGGAATTTGGTAGTACATAATTGTTTCCCATTGGGATTGAGATGCTAGTGGCTATTTCAAGGCTATCCACAAAATTTCATTAAATTCGGTTCAGCCATTTTCCCGTGATGATGAGACAAACGAAAATTTCGTTTTTTACTAATATCTCGAGAACCACTGCTCGTAGAAACTCAAAACACAGACTAAATTTTAAGTGGGGCTATTTCTAGGCTACCCACAAAATTTCATCAAATTCGGTTCAGCCGTTCTCCCGTGACGATGGGACAAACAGACAGACAGATTTTCAATTTTATTTATATAGATTAAAATGTGCTGCTCGAGAACATCAAAGTTTATCTTAAAGAACCCCATATCTCTCTTATGATATATCCCGTAGTTATGAGGAAATTTTTAAGTTCTGGATTAGCGGAAGTTCTGCAATCTGAATTTCATATTATGAACAATAGATGGCAGTAGCATAAGTGGACAATTTCGTGGGAGTAGATGCGATGCATGGATGAATGAGGAAAGATGAGTGTTTTGATCGCATTTGAGGGTATGGGAATTTTGAGTTCTCATAAAGATAACATTAATGTCAACAAATGGAAGATTTTGATAATATATTGGGACTTCTTCCGATTATAATAACTCCGTTTACGGTATCTGTACATTCACTCTTCGAAGTTATTTAATGTGAATTGTTCTTGAAATAATGTTTTACTTGTCCTCTAACATTATATTGACATTAATTTTCCGTCTGACCTTTACAATAAATTTTTGTTTTTATATTCATAAATGTTAAACTCCCTGTTCCACGGAATGTTCCTTTTGGTTTATCTGAAGATTGAACTAACGTAAATCCATGATGTGTGCTGAAATATTTTAATTGCTCATAATTTATAATTGATCTCGGATTAAGGGAAGGGAGAGTAAAATTAATGCTTTGGATGGAATTCAAGGAAGAAACCGCGTTGCCAAGGACGCTTAGCACCGGTGTTCTGCGTTGTAAACAGAGATCTTCGTTTTGGGAAAAATTACAATCAGGATTTGCGTATTCAGGGTATGAATATTTTTGTGCATGCATATTTTCATCAGCATTGCAGTATATGCACCAAAAATTAACTGGATTTATTTTTGTATCGATTAAAATATTTTAAAACTTAAAATCTCAAAAGTCATATTTCTTATATTTTGTATCAAAATTAAATGCATTCGAATTTCACTTTTTGTTTTCTGTGCAAACTGTTTTATTTTTTTAACAAATTAGATATTTTGAATTTTGCCTTGAAAATATAAACCTTTCATTAGCAAATTTTATAATCAAAATTTATTATTCTTTAATTATTACTGTATATGTATTTAAAAATTAAAAGCTCTGTTTAATAACATTGCCTTTAAATATTTCTCAAAACCTACTAGTTTTAATATAAAGATTTAAATATTCACTCATTAGTTGCCAAACTTGCTTTGATGAGTGAATATTGAGCGACGGTTCTTGTCTTTCAAACCAGTCGACACTATTAATTTTGTGTAGTTTTATCTGTTATATTGTCTTTTGCATATATGAATGCAGCTATCTTTGGTTCTTTGTTTATTTCTATTCAATATGCTGTCTGCTGTATTTCTACTGTAATTGTCTAATTTAAACATTAACTTTTTAGGCATTGTGATGATCTTATTGTTACACCCTTTGCTCAGATCTTAGCTAGTTTAAAGAATGTTAGAAATAATTATGTTTGTCTTACTAATGTGTCAGACAGGTAAGAAAATATTTTTGTGATATTTACTACCTAATAATATTTTATTGCTATTTTGTTTTATTATCCAAATTTTATAATGAAAATGTACATTTGTCAACATGATAAAATATAACTGAATATGTAAAAAGAAAATAATAATAATATAATTGTTTATATATGGGTAATTCTGGCCACTATTAAAATAATTTTTGTGTTAATTTTATTGTCTTCTTCCAATAGTCTTACGTCATTTCTGGGAAGGGAGAATCATTGTCTTTTGATTACATCAGGGATCATGCTTTTGATCATCATTGTTGCATCTGGTGAAGGAAAATTAAATTTCACAATGGAAAAATAGATTCAGTGAAAATTTTTACTAATTATGAATTCCAGAGATGTCAGAATCAAAAATCTTGATAAAATGTAAAATACATTAATTTAATTTGTCTCAGTAATTTATCTCTCATAATTTCATCAACCTTATATTGTCCATTTTATAGAATATATGTCAAGCCAATTGAATTTTTAAAATATCTTTCAGGTGTGATATTCTATCATGGTATGATGTATAACACGAAGCATTAAACTAGAAGCAACCCAATAATATCATAAAATTGAAGAAATTTTCTTAGTGACAATTCAACATTATTTAACTGGAATTTGCAATTATGAGACATCATTCTTTTAGGGATGACACAACTGTTAAGTTTTCATTGTGGAAAAACAGAAATGTTGCTAATTTATAAAAAAAAATTTTTTTGCCTTCTATTAGGGATAATTATTCTATATTTTTTATGTTATGGATATTTATGACCATATTAACGCTTGCTGCAGATCATCAGCTGAGTTCAGATCTAAAATTTAACATACAATGTTGAAGGCTCTGACAGACAGTGGTGAATTAATATCCTGGTGAATGCCAGGGGCCTCGTTTTAAATGAAAAATTAGTAAAAAATCTTTAAGAAAAATTAAGAAAAATAATTTTTAAGAAAAAAAAATTCTTAAAAATTTTTAATAGTGAAGAAAGAAATAAGGACAAACTTGAAAATGAATCCCAAAAAGCAGATTTAAAGTGTTTGTATTCGTATTTATGTGGAGAAAACTTAATTCAAGCATTTCCAAAATTTGAAATAGTATTCCATACTTATCTGTGTTTGATGATCTCCAGTGGTAGTGGGGAAAGGTCATTCTTTAAATTAAAACTAATCAAAAACAACTTAAGAAACGTAATGACTGAAAAGAGACTAAATCATCTGTCAATTCTTAACATTGAGAACGACCTTGTTAAAATGTTAGATATTACAGATGTTATTGATACTTTTGCTGCAGCAAAAGCCAGAAACGTCCAATTTTAAGTACTCCAAGAAGTTTTAGTTCATTACTTAGTATTGTGCTGTAATATCAATATTTACCGCACAGTTTAACAAATAAAAATGTATAATATTTAGAAACTTGTATTGTTTAATATTTTCATAAAATATTACTATTCTCATTTTAATTTAATTTCTATTCAAAATTTTGGGTGCAAATATTTCAAGTATGTTTATTGGATGAAAAAAAACAAGCATAGCAAGATTCAACACCTTTATTTTTAAGTACTTTTTTTTTAAACTGTCTTTTTTTTTCGGGGGGGGGGGGGGGGGGGGGGGGACCTCTTCGGAAAAGATCGCCGGAAGCCACACTCTCCCATGATTCGTCACTGCTGACAGACACCTTTTGCCCAAGCCATCAAGTGACTTTTCACCCCTGTATCTTAGAAACTAAAAGGAGTAGAATGTTTATTTTTTACTTTTCTGACAGTTAGGTGCAATGAAACAAAACATTATTAATGTGGTTTATTTTACCCCAGAGTATTTTTTACATCAGTACATCAGAGATAATACATTTTGTTTTCCTCTTTTCCACCCAAACTCTAAAGCCGGCTAATGAAATTAAAATCTTAATATTTAGTATATGTGAGTTTTCCACTGCTACGCTTAAGGAAAAGGGCATAAATGTCTCACTTATCAAATTTTAAATAATCATAATGGCTATTCAAAATCTTGCAAATGCCATATTTGTCAGATTTCCTTTCAAATAGGATGACTTAAATCAAAATTTTACAGAAAATCTGTTTAAGATACAAAGTTCAAATTCAGTATGCTGATTGTTCTGTAGAAATCAATAAGAGAAAAATTATAAAATTCAAAATTTTCAGATTAAGTTACCTTAGCGCTTTGTGGACAATGGTATTCCAGAACTGCTGTGGCCCAAAGGACAGTGCAATTCACTTTTGAACTATCTCCAAGGGATGGCACATTTATTACATTAGTGCAATAAATGTGCTGAACTCCCAAGAAAAATTCACTAAAAATCACTCATTCAACACAGCATTTTACTTTTTTCAGAAACAAGGGAAATACTTATTTTCCATTTGATGTATATATTCTGCACAAATTATCTTTTATCAAAGTATTAAATATTTAAATGGTTAAACATTTTTACATCACTGGATTAAAATAGTTATCTGTTACGCAGGGAAAATATCTGAATAATCAAATCTTTTTATAGCTAACAGAAATTATACACAATAAGAAAATAATGTTGTTTTCACTAATTAATATACCTTTTACATATGATATATTTTAAAACATGGATACACACACAGATTAATATTGCAATCTTTGCATTTATAAAAACTGCTTGTGCACTCATCAGAAGTAATGAAGTTTCACTAATCTTGACTACTTTCATTACTTCTGCATTACTTTCTTTACTATCCAGGTGTATATGTGAGTATATATTTTCACAGATAGAAAATGTCTTGATCCAGCCATTCTTTTAACCAAAATAACCTAAGACATTAACTACCATCACATCCCTCTAAAACCCAAACTTGAAAAAAAAAATACTCTCTTAAATTCCAATAATTCACCCATGCAATCATTAAGTTAAAATCAAAACGAGAATCCATACTCAATTAGGACATAACAGAGTCTGGGAGAAATGATCTATTTGCTTATATTACAAAAGCTCATTTCACTGCTCTAAATGAAGTGATGATTCATTGACACCCCCTCATACCAAGATCATGTATTAGCAAAATGTTGAAATGGATATTTTGTGCCATCTAGTATTCAAATAAAAACGTTCTGTATGAAAATGCACATTTGTGTCCATCGTCCTGTAGGGTAAATATTTCCTCGACACAAATGCTTGAGTATCGTTTTTGAATGTAGTTTCACACACAGGCATTTTTACCATCTGCAAAGGGCTAATGACTACTCAAAAGCTTGCAAATATGTTGTATTTATCTGTTTTTCTCATAAAAGAAGTAATTTATAATTAAAATTCTACAGAAAATCTGTTTAAGATACACAGTTGAAGTTTGGTATACTGAGTTTTCTGTAACAATTATTAAAGAAAAAATTACGAAAATTTGAACTCTTCAAATTTTAAAGTACTCAGAACAGCCACAGTCAAATGCTGCAATTTTTGTTTCCTTACTGATATCCACATTATATTTACTTCCTTTAAATGTAAGAAAAAATATCAAATACACATTATTATACAGTATGTCACCTATTATATATAATTTTCTCCGCAAGAAGCTAACATGTATCTCTATATCACTCTTGCACCAATTCATGTTTCACAGTTGATTGTAAAAATTTCGAATTCTGGATCTTTTTTTTTTTATATATATAAATCTTTCAATAATTCTTTAAAGAAAGCAGACAAATGCACAGATCTTCTCAAATCATCAAAATATAAATTTTCTGTTATCTTAAAAAAACAATTGCAAGTGCAGCTCTTTTGCATAAAATTGAAACAGGGTACTGTTTGTTTGCAATGATGTATTCATAGAGGCCTCCCGAAATGAATTTTCTGGATACGTCCTTGCCTGTGCTCTCGTGTTTTTTCGTTCAATTGTGATCCAGTATCAGTTTAGTCAAGTTTAGTTAGTTTTTTCAAACTTTGTTTTGGATTGAAGTTTCACTATACTTTGGACACCCCCCCCCCCCCCCCCCCCCTCCGAAATGAAATTTCTGGGTACATCCTTGTTTGTTTGCTTTAAGAATTTGTTATATGAAACAATTTTTATATTTGAAAGTTATTTATTGGCATGGTAAATTACTTTCAAACAAACATATTGCTAAAATTGTTATAGTCTTTCTTTACTCTTGATGAACCCTATCAGTTTAACATTTTTACATTGCTTATTATTTTTCTTCTGTCTTTTTTATTCAATTTGTTAGATTAGGTATACATTTTCTCATTAAATGACAAGATATTGAATTGTAATAAAAGTTGTTTTATTTTGCCATCAGTTACATATTTGCATTATAGTTCATCAGACATCAGTTACATTTTGCATTATAGACACTGTTCAATTTTTGCAATTTCAATCTGTAAAAATGTCAGTAGATAAATTTCAGAATGAATGGATATATTAAGAATGTTTTTTTCAATTTTTGTTATATTTGTAATTCTCAAGTTTATACTCTTATAGTACTTTGTTATATTGTGGAAGTTAACTTATATAGCTTCCAAAATCAGTTATTTTTCCTTCATTCTTTCACAATAATATTTTTAGGCATTTTGGTAGGTCGGATGGTCTGGATCTCAACAACAATAATTTTTTTGCACAGGATTTTTTTAAGTTAGTTGATGTTGTTACTCATGTATATTCTGAAACTGGTTATTTCTTAAATTTTTATCATAGAGCACTTAGTTCATAATTTTGTTTACTAAGAAAATGGTTTGAATTCTTCTGCTGTTTTTTTTTCTTTCATTTTTTAAATTTTTGTCTGGCTACATTTTTTTCCATGGTCATGTGCTACATTTTTTTTCCATGGTCATGTGCTGCAACTATTTATTTGACATAGGTGTTTATGCCCTCATTGGTACTGGTCTTTGGTACTGGTGCTCATATTTATCTTGAGAATTTTTTTTTTATCTTGCTTTTGAAACCGATTGATACCTTATTCAATGTTCATGTCTAATGAAGTACTTATTTTTCAGATTTTTTCAAATAATACTAATTGTAAAGGTTTCTACTCTGGGGATGCCATTGTAAAGTAACCTTCACATATCTATTCCTAAAATCATGCCTTTGATTCACCAGTGTACTCACTTCAATCTTAAATCTACTGACTAGAGTTCCCCACGAATAATCTACAACACTAACAAACACATACTTTATTCCAGCTAACTTTGCTGACAACTCAAAATACAATTACATACACAGACTATTTACAAATGCTAGCACTACCATATCTATACCTAGACTGAACCTTAAGATTTCGTTACTGAATTGAATTAGCAATACTAATCAACTATTAAACCATATATATCTATACTCACAATACTGTAGAGGCAATACTTTGCTGCATACTTTCATTCATTGAACAGGATCACCATACACCCACACACTCTTGTATCACAATACCAGTTTAAGCTGCACGACGACTCACAATTACATTCTTATCAAATTCCAATTGCAATCCAAATATCTCTATCTAACTTTTACCTCTTCTTTTATGGTCCTGGCCAGTCGTGAGTACGTGATTCTCAAAAACAGAGTTGGGGTGTTTTGTACATACATTAACATAATGAAAAGTAAAATTAGCATACAATAATAGAATCCTCACATAATGTCTGAAAGTATATTTCTTATTTCTTACATAAAAAAGCATATAATTACTAATAGTATTCTAACAAATCAGGGGAAATTTTTATGTTTCTTCTGGATGTACAGTATAAAAAATAGATTTACTTGATACTTAATTTATACTATATGTTTTGTTTTCCTTCTGCTAGCACTAGTAGAAGACCTTCCACGTCTGCTAATGTACTACCAAATTCTAATACATTCTCAGGTTTGTATTTTATTTAGCTAATTGGAACATTAGAATATTTGCATTTACCTATGGGAATAAATTCTTGCATTTTATGTGATAGTTTATAACGAATATATCTCTTTTATTATTTAGCAGCTTGTAAAATTTTATCTTGTGCTCATAGTATTCTGCGCTACAAAATTATTACTATTGTTTGAAAATAAGTATTGGAATATATTTTGTTCTTTTAATCTAAAGAATAAAAATAGAGGTAATTTAAAATGTCTAAAAAATAGTGATATAACCATGAAAGATTAGAATGAGAAAAATTTCAACAAAATTCTTTGTATAATTAGTAAATATGAAAAGCATTTTATCTTTTACTCTGTAAACAAATATCAATAATATTTGAATTTTCTTATCTGAACTATCTAACATTGGAAGTCATTAAATCCATAAACTGGACTAAAATTTGACCATAAAACATCTCTCATAACAAGTAAAATGGTCCGAAATAATGTAATAAACTTAATTACATAGCCACTAAAATATGTAGGTCTCATTTTTGACCAAGTTTTGCATATATATTTTGGAGAAACCTTTTGTTTGGGCTTTCCTGAATCTATATATAGTATCCAAAATCTATTTGTATTTGTTCCGTGTGCAGTTCCACATTATTTGATCATATTTCTTTCAGATTTCATATGATTGTTCTTTACTTTACTGTGGATAACTTTAAAGTTTCCATGCCAAGAGGTCATCGAGATATTAAAGAAAAACAGTTTCTTAGCATAGAAATATTATTGGGCAGATAATATTTTTATCTTAAACATTAAACTGATAAAAATGACTTTTTGCTAAGCATGAAATAAATTATTTTTATTCTGTAAAAAATGTTTAAACTATGTTTTAATGACATAGTGCTAATGATTTTTATTTAATTTCTTCCAATCTCAATAATATAGAAATTTTTAGATGGATTAGTTTATTAAATGTACATTCTATTTTTTGGATTGTGTTTTTTACTATTGCTTGTTACAGCTAAATAAAATAAGATTATAGGAACTACTTTTTAACCGTATGATATAAAGTTTTTAACCCCCCTTAAGTTAACCTTTATTGAAAATTTCTGATCTCAGGCCACAAGCTGATTTTAATATGCATTACTCTCTCGCACCATTTCGTTAGTATAGGCAATACTATCTCTTAATTTTCAACTGCATCCATTCTAAAGAGAAATCCTCTTAAAATTTATAATTAAATTATCTATGCAAGATATACTGATTTTATAAACATTCTTATCTTTGAATCTTACAGATTTGCAAACTTACTTGTTAAAATCCCACTTATGATCATCCCTTATATAATTTTCCAGCAAATTGCTTGAGAAACCTCTTCATCATTTTGTAAAAATCTCCCTGATTAAACATTTTGTATATTTTAAAATTATCTGCCCCTCTTTTATTTCTGTATACTGTGCATGTATGTCAGATTGAGCTTGTTTACTGAACTGAGAGGTTGCTTGAATCACTAATGTGTTATTGCTCCACACCAATTATGTGAAACTGTCAGTAACTGCCTTCTAACTATGTTAAAATAAAGTTCACTGCACGGGGCACTTTCATCTCTTACAAAGTTCCTTTTATAAAAAAATTTTGAAGATGTTTTATGACCTTGGTTGATTGATGTCTTATGTTGTTTTAAATAGTCAGTTTGATAAACAATTTAAACTTAACACATTTTGTCCTTTTTTAGTACAATATATAACTGTATGACTTTCAATTTAATAGTTTTAAATGTTTAAAACAGAACTTTAGACAAGAAGTTTTAAATACTTGTTATAAAATTCATAAATTTACTATTTTTCAAATATACCTTCTATGTATTTCTGAATATATCTTACGCATCTGCATACTTAAGTTACATATATTCTATACTAATATTTAACAAAAGTTTGCTTATGGAGATCTTAGAACATCTCTCTATCAATTTATAAATTGAAGCTGCTATATGTCATGTTAGCACCCACAGTTTATTGCCTTAATTTTTATTTATTTATTTATTTTTCATTCTTTTGTCTTATATGATTGATTTTTGTATATGTAAACTGATATTATTAATTTTTATTTATTTGCTTAAATTTTATATAATACAGTTAAAAATTGTTTCAAAATATTCTGAATAAAAATATTGTATAAAATACATTAAATATTGGATATGTCTTGCTTCAGCTACTTGGCTATTTTACATTGACTTTTTGCATTTGTTTAATTTGGCAAAGTATTCCACATTAAGAAGTTATTTTAGAAATTTAATTGTGTTACTAGTATTAAGTTTCTGTAAATACATTCATTTGAGAATGCAGATTCATATGTTTGTCATTTTAATATGATATTCATGGGATTTTTTAACTTCTAAGAACTCTAAAATGTTAGTCTAACCAATTTTCCTTTAATTCTGGTTTTTAGATGAAGACTTTTCAAAACTGGCTGGAGAAACTTTGGCTGAACTTGACTGGTGCCTTGATCAGCTTGAAAACATCCATACGCATCGATCAGTTGGTGATATGGCATCCAGCAAGGTAAAGCAATTTGAAGTTAACATATTTTGCCCTTCTTTAATTCAATATATAATTATATGATTTTTAATTTTAATTGTTTCAAATGATGAAAATAAAATTTTAAACAAGAGGTTTTAAATACTTTATATAAAATTCATAAATTTATATTTTTCAAATATACTTTCTGTGTATTTCTAAATATATGTTTCATATCTGCATACGTGAGTTATATTCTACAATAATAGGTTAATCAAAGATTACTTATAGAGAACATCCCAATTTTTAAAAGTAGACACTGATGACACACTGCATTGTTAACACTTACAATTTGCTATCGGTTTTATTCCTTTTTTTCATCTTATATGTCATTTGATTGTTTTGTATACATAAACTGCACTTCTTGATTTTTTTTTCTTTTTGCATAATACAGTTAAACATTGTTACAAAATATTCTGAATAAAAATTTATATAAAATTAGAACAAATTACCCAGCATTGCCCAGGTTCTAAATAAGTGCCTGCTACTTAAATGATATGTTTACAAACAACACTGCTCACTTTCCAAATCACCAAATAAGTTTCAATCCAAATCATTGCATGTAATATCTGATGCATGAATGCAAAATTTCTAGTTTGAGCTCCAATTAGACGGCTGCCTAGAGTACAATACTGATGTCTAGGGTACGGAATTTTTTAGAATTAGTAGAAAATTGTCTTTTTATTATGTTTAAGAAAACAAATATGAGGAATATATAATAGTTCATCACTCATAATAGTGTATAGTTGATTATTAATTCATAACACACTAAAATTAAACACTAAAACACATTTTTAAACAATAAAAATATGGCTAAATTTAACTCAATTTGGATCTCAAATATATTTTCATTTCATTTTCAAATGAAGCTCTGGCTGATAAAAATGACATTCTAAAGTCCAGTGCTATACATGAAGAGCATAAAAAAACAGGAAGTAAGCAAAATGAGAGGGAATTTCCCTGCAATACCTCTGTAGACAAAAAGCAAATGATAAACATGAATATGACTGTATTGAAATTAGTGTCAAGGAAGCTGAGTGTGGTGTTCCTACTACAAATAATATACTCAGGAACATCACGAATTGGAGAATTCTCTTCTGAAAACTACATAGAGAAAAATAGTATGTTAAGAAATATGAGAATACTGCAAAGTCTGCAAAAGAAGATGGAATTGTGACTGAATTGAATAACAGTGACCCTGTCAAACAATCCTACTGTTGCAGGGATGATTTGCAATATCTTATTGTATAACATGAAACAGCAGGATTTTTTATCCAATGATAGGCAATTTTCAATTAAAATATTTGCCTATATCGGCTGAAGCGTGAACCATTTGGCCATCACACAACTTTACCCCAGCTCTTCGCAGGAATCAGATTACATTGTGACTTTTAGCCACCCAATTTAGACTGGAATCTAATTGGGGTGATATCTATAAAGACCGGACCCTGCTTTCTATTCTGTAAACCTCTCAGAAGGCCTTTCAGACCCACAGATTTAATGTGTCCATACTCCACATAGACACAGGAATAGTTTAGGTAGCTCCTATAATGGAACTCGAGTATTCCAAGGGCCAGTGGTTAAGACACCATACCTTAACCTCTTGGCTATCCTGCCCTGGAACACAACAGATATGATAATATGATTTTCTCTAGACTAAAAAAAAAAATATTTTCTCCTATGCACTATAGGAGAAAACTAGCAAATCATTAAGAATAATCACCATTCAACCGCAAAACATGCAATTTTTGTTTTCGTTGTTAGACGAAAATGGTGTATCGTTTCTATGAGAAAAAGGTTCAAAATACTGCAAGAAATTTGGAGTAATTATATCTTCACCAGCAGAATTTGCACTCTTTGCTCACTACGCCTGCTTGCTCCTGTTTGGGGCTTTGTAAAACTGGGATCAAATCTGTTTAAGTTTGTAATTGTGATAAACATTAAAACAACTTCAGCACTTGTGCTTAAAAATTCTCTCAAACTTTTTAAAATGAAATCACACTAAACAGGTTCCTTTCCTCCAAGAAAACTTGCTCTAAACGATATATTGAAGTTTTCAAATTTACTATGAAAGTTTATATACATTTGATAGAATGGAGCATTTCTTGTTATAGATGAAGTACACTACAGTGATGCATCAGAAACAGGAACCCAGACGCATCAACTCCTGTTGACCATTCACTTCAACGCAGTCAAATTTTGTGAAAAGTTTTATGGGAAAGAATTTAATTTAGAAGGGTGGGATTATATAAAAAACGTTTTTTTACGTTGGAGTGAGTTGAGTTTCATCTCTTGAAATGACACAGAAATCACTTTTCTACATCATTTTCTCTCACAATAGCAAAAAATAGCCAACCTTTGAGAGGCTATTTCTTCAGATCCAGAGAGTTATTTAAAAAATAGATTTCACATTTGGATTCACCCTGGTCAAATAAGTATACATGAGTTTTTTCAGCCCTCAGTGCTGCAATTGGGACTCTGATATGATTTAAATATTCATATTCTGAATTTTTAAATTGGTATGACCTCTCAATATTAACTTTTCTATTCAGATGAATCATGGAGTTAAGAGGATGGTCTTGTCTCTAACTCCATGATATGGATATAGTTTTCCTTCAAGCATTAAAATCTCATCACCATGCAATTGCATCGTGTTGTGGCAACACCTCCAGGCTGAAATTATAAGCACGAAAATTGTCAAACTTTGAAAGGTTAATTCTCCAGAGCCAAGAATTAATTTAAAAAACATTATTCAGATATGGATTCAACATGGTTGAATTAGTATCTCAGGTTTTTCAGCTCTCAAGGTTGCATTTGGTGCTCTAAGATACTGACACTGTGCTTTAGAGAGGTAATGACCATTTAGAAAACTGTCAAGCTTGGTATGAACTAGCACTTATTTAAAAGAAAAATAATTGATCAAAAGAACAATATTAGGAACAAATCTTGCAATACTTAACTACTTTAATGCTTGATACTTGATTACTTTAATACTTGATATTCTTTGCATGCAAAACTTGTTTTTCTGCGGTACAAATGAACAATTGTACAGCACTTCAAATGGAACATTTTTAAAGCTATATGGTATCTAGCCTTTTTTTATCCTAAAATGAATGGACATTTGTGTAGAGTTAAAGATAAAAAACAATGGTTTACTACCTAGAAAAATATGTCCAAAATAAGCTTATACATCTTTTAGCCGGTGCTATAAAGTAGCAAATATTAACACATACAAACTCAGCCCCCCCCCCCCCCAAAGTCCTGCTGATAGCCTCATTGTGGCGGGGGGGGGTGCCCCTGGGCGGAATGGGTGAAGTACATCTGGAGATTTCTCCTGGTAGGGCCACCCTAGGCATGAAGGCTATTCGTTATGCCCAGCTAATATCAGCAGGCACATGGAGCTAAGTCAGTCTTCTGCCTACGGGTGCTCCGGGTCTCGACCTTTAGAAGCTGTCGCCCTTTTCCTTTTCCATGAACCATTGTAACTTCTTTTGGGCTCTTGGACCTGGTCTAGCCTATGGCTAGTACGGGCAGAATAAGTCACACACACAAACTCAGTCAAGTACTATTAATTTCTTTTGGACTCTATACTTGATGTTTGTCAAATTGAACCAGATCTGAGCCTGAAGTTATCCTAAGAGGAGATGTCTTGGGATTAGGACACTACATGTGACTTTATAGCAGAAGTTTGCATTGCCTAGAGCACAAATTAGTCTGAAGCCAGCCCTGTCTGTAGGCATGGCTTAAATCCCACAATCAGTTGAGCCTGTGCAATGAACAAACAGATCAAGAAATCTGCCAGATCTCATTCATAAAAATTCAGACGATAATCTGAATTTTTATGCATTTGCTTCTATCTCAAAAAAATGAAATTTTGAATTAAATAAAAAAAAAATTTGCTTGAATGCAAAAATATACACACATCTTTTTTTAAAACTATAGAATTGTGTTAATCTTTGTCGATGCCGTAAAAAGTGTCAGACAGCCTAAGAAATGCAAATTTATATGTATTTCAAATAAAAATGAATGAATTGCCCTACCGATTCAATTCAAACATAATTGAAAAGAATGTTCTTTGATCATTCAAATGGTGTCAAGATGGAAACTCTGATAATATTTTTGGTTGCTAAGGAATCAATTTGTGTGAAAATTGCTTAAAATCATGCTAAAACATAAAATAACTAAAAATCTAATTTGAATTTTGAAAAAATATATCTGAGTTGCATCATCCTGGGTCCTGAAGTATGTGTGCATTAAATTTCATTGCTGCACAATGCAGATGATATAGACATTTTCTTTTATTGTTATAGCTTCATTAACTATTGTCCTACTGATTCAATTCAAACATCATTGAAAAGAATGTTTTGATCTTTCAAATGGTGTCAAGATGGAAACTCTGTGATTATATTTTTAGCTGTTAAGGAATCGATTTGTATGAAAATTGCTTAAAATCATGCTAAAACATGAAATAACTAAAAATCTAATTTGAATTTTGAGAAAATATGGCTGAATTGCATAATCTTGGGTCCTGAAGTACCTGTGTACTAAATTTCATTGCTGTATGATGCTTAGATTGCTTGCATAGCCATACAATGCAGATAACAGAAATATTTTCCTTTGTTATTATAGATGCATTATTTATTGGATGTGTCTTGTTTTAGCCACTTGGATATTTTATAATATTGACTTAATGAATTTGTGTAATTTGATCATGTAGGTCCCCCAAATTAAGAATTTATTTATAAAAACTTAATTCTATTAATAGTATTTTACATATGATGTTTTTAAAATTTTGCTGTAACTTAATGTCTGAACATGTTATTAAAATTAAATTCGATCATCACTGAATTGAAATGCAAATCTGCTTTCTCATATGAATGCAATGAAAGACATTTTTTTTAAATCTATAATTGTATCATACTGATTATATGGAACATGGTATCTTAAATTATATCATTCTTGTAAGGTCAATACTCTAAAAAATAAAGATATGAGTGTGTTTATCAAATATCAAAATGATAAAAAATATATATATATTCACTTTATTACTACTCGAAGCATGAAGGGAATCTGGTTATATAGTATCTACCCAAGCAACCTATTACTAGGCATCTCCCACCTTAGTTATACATTATTCAAAATATTTTATGCACTTATTTTGAATAGTATACAATCAAAATAAAAGTTACTTGATAGTGGGTTGTTTGGGTAGTTACTGTTCACCCGGATTCCCTTCATGCTTCGCCAGTGTTTGATATAAAGGATTAACACTCGTATTTGAAATTGCCATGCCAGGTATGACTTTATTTTTATTAGGGCAAGATTCTAATATACACTAAAATACTTCTTGAATGAAGAAGTAAACAAGTTTATTCTTTTACATTTGAAAACTTGCTGACTGAGTTTGTGCACAATTTCTGATTGCATTTTGGTTTGATGTTTTTGTACTTATTATTTAAGTATAATTTATAGTCATCTGTAGTACCCACACTTGCATAGTGGTTTTATGAGTTCAAGAGACTGTACAGCCTCTTTCTATGATTTTTTTTCAAATAAAGCTCTAACCTTTTCTGCCTCTTTGTTAGACTCGGCACTTTTTTGAGTATCAGAGATGGTACTCACAATTTCTTTGGTCAGTTCTCTTACATTAAGGATATCATTTTTATATTCAACAAAACTGTTGAAATTATGGTCTGATAGAATCACTCCAATGAATATCAAATGTGTGTTTTTAAAGTCAGAAATACATTCACCCCTTCCTTACAAAATGTGTGAAAATCTATATTTGAAATATTCTTTCATTCATTCATCCAGAATAGGTGATAGGTAATACCAAAAAAATTCTAAAAATGATTTGCATTATTAGCAAAAATGTGTTCCTTCTACAGTCTTATAGACTTCACAGTCAAAAATAAATCCCAATCAAGTTATTTGCATTAGCCTGTCTTTTATACATGAATTTTGTATCGCTGCATTAGGAAACCCACCCAAAATATCGTTATAAACAGAGTTAATAAATTATAGCTGCCTGCTTGCCACCAGTGAGTTAATCTTTCTACTGGGTAATGCAATCCTATGAGTATAAAATATTTGACCGTAGAAAATGTTTGTTGGTGAGTGGTTGTTTAAAAAATTTAGACCTCTGGTTATACCTAATTGTTATGAGCTCATTATAAGTAGGCTTGATTATATTGAGACATAGAACTAATATATGTACCTATTACTTTACTGTTAATGTATATCAATGGTTTCCGTATTGTTTGAAGTATCTTCTAGCCAAATTTTTATATGTATTCTTTTTAATTTATTTTTTCTTATTCCCTGTAAACGAAGCTGATTATAATTGAGCATTCTTGCATTGCAGCCTAAAACTAATATCTGTACCAATTACTTTATTTTTAATATATATCAAAGGTTTGCTTATTATTTGAATATGCTTATACAAGAGTGATTTTATATATGTTATTTCTAATTTATTTTCCCCCCCATATTTAGTTCAAAAGAATGTTGAATAAGGAATTAAGCATTTTCTCTGATTCAAAGTCTGGGAGTCAAATATCTGAATACATTTGTACAACATTTCTTGGTAAATTATTTTATTATTTTTTTACTCACTTAGAGATATTACTTAATGTAATTTTGAATTTACTACAGAAATGCATATAAAAAGACACTTTAGTGGCTACTTTAAAACCTGAAAATATTGCCCCTACTCTGACTTCTATAAAATATGCTCTTTCCTGATTGGTAGGTATTGATTGGTAGGTACTGAAGTAGTTACTTTAATTACACTGATCAAATGATAAAAATAATTGGCAAGTTTCATAAAATGTTCAAATTTTAATCAAAATAATAACTGATGGAAATACTGTGTAAAAACACTACTCCATGTAAGGACTCTTTTCAGGACAAAAAATGCAACTTTTATGAAATTGGATAATCAGAATGTGTAGTAATGAGTGCCATATTTTAAAAAATCTAAATTTTCACTATACATCTCATATACTAATCAAATTAAATATATTAGTATGACAGAAATAGAGATATAAAAGTTTAATTTAAAATGTATCACATTTTAATCTTTTATAGCCTAACATGATTTTCTAATACATCTTTGTTTAACTTAAATGAAAAGTCTAAGTTACACAGACCTATTCCTCTTCTCATTTCATTTTTAAAATACTCCTTAAGTGTGAAAGGTACTCCATTGATAATAACTTCTAGCTATATCCATTCTTCTGTAAAGTGCAGCAATGATGAGTGCCTCTTTCTTGCATTTGACGCAATAGATGAGTTTCATGTGATGTCACGTTCGCGATTCCACTGCACAGCGGCCATGTTCTTTGTAACATCGGTCTATCCATATATTATAGATGATTTTAGAAATTTACAATCATTTAGTGCATAATTTCAGTAGGATATATCAAGATTTATCTTCTCTTGGGAATATTTAGCACAAATATTTATAAAAAGATATGTTTTGATGACATAAATTTCATATTGCCTCTACAAGCATATATGCACAATATTTGATTTTGGAAGTTTACTAAAGGAATTGGGTAAGTTACATTTAAAATTACTTTGTTAACATCTATCCTTGCATTATCTAATCATATCTGTGCCATCAAAGTTTGTTTATTTAATTGAGCTATTTTTATTTCATGCACTTAAAACACCCATATTGCAAGTCTTATTAGTAATATATATTGAGTTGTAAACTTGTACAGTAATATAGCAGCTGGCTCATTTATATACAAAAAAGGTCGGTTGTTCTATTGCTGTATTAGTTATTATTGAAGATATGCAAGAGAAAACAGGTATAATTATGTATAACATAAGTTAACTCTGTAGAAGAGATCTATTTTTTTTTCTTGGGTACATATTGCCATTGAATATCTCTATTAATATTCTTATAGTTATTGATATACTACATAAATCTGGCAATCGTACGCTAAAAATTGTAAATTTGTTCTTGTAATGCTTCTCCAAACTGCAATAAACCAAATCACATAATAACTTGTAAAAAGTCTGCATATTCAGCTTTATTTAATGCAATTTTGTCTTTGATTAGAAATGACAAACAGATTATGCAATGTTATTTATATTAAACTGGTGAGTCAAAAGCTCTTTTGGCAAGTAAACTCTGAAGTGAAATTTCTTGCCCTGCATATAGATTATGAAATTAGGGAAAGTGAAAAAACTTGCTTGTAGTGAGCATTTTGTATTGCAAAGTGCAGTCGGTCAAGTTCATTTATAATCCTCGGACTTTTTTCTATATTTTTAAATCGATATATTAAAATAGAAAAGCATATGTATTTTCTGATCAATTCACATTTAGTATTTAAAAAAAATATTAGGTAATATGGAAATTTTTTTAAATTGTTGTGCAGAATTTTTTATACAAGCATCTTTTCATATCTGAATGTATGTGATGTCGTACAAAGGATGTAAAAGTTTGAGCTTTGAGTTTAACACATAAGGAAAGTATTGTGACTGGAATCAAATATTTGGATACTTTTCTTCTGATTTACACACTTTTAGCATCACTGAACTATACATAACATCTGGAAGACACTCCCATTACAGATATCAGCATCCATGGACCAGTTTTGCCCATATTATATTGTCAGGTACTTATGTACAATTCAACCTTGTGCCCCTCCCCCCCCCCCCCTATTATTATCCCTGGGGATTTCAGAGAAATAAAAGTTGTCGTTAATAGGGATCCTGTTTTTAACTGTAGAGAGGATTCATGTGACATCATGAGATTGTTTTATTTGTACAAGCAATCGCTAGACGTACATTAGGTTTATAATAGAAGATACTATTTCTTCAAGTATTTTTGTGGGGTTTTATTTTAATAAAAAGCTGTTTTATTGATGTATGCCTAGCTAGAACTAACTAGAAATCATGAAAACATATGGTTGTCTTGCTTTCATCATGAATCAGAAAATTAAAAACAGTAGCATTATAATAGACTATCATCTCATAATAATTCAAATAAATTTTATTAATACAGTTTTAAATATATTTACTTTTATGTTCATTATACATCATCCAGAAAGTTCTCGATAAATTTTCATTTCTTTTTTTTTATTTTAATCTTCATATTGTTTACATTAAGAAAGTGTCTACAATGTATTGTTTGTGAATATCTGAATTAATTGTACCTCAAAATCATGCTAAAATTTATTATTCAAAGCTATGAAAGAGTGTGAACTCTTAGTCTTATATGTTATAATAATGTTAATGTTTACTAATTATAATTTAAATACAAAAAAATTCTCTGAAAAGAAGTAAATTTTAAAAAGTTTCTTTTGAGCTTTCCTCATTTCTACATTTAATACACAACAATATAAGTTTTTCTAAACTCTTGTGTAGCGTAAGCATTCGTGTTTTATTTTAAAATTTCCTTATATTTCTTGAGGAGGCTTGTGGAGGCATTAGTTTTTCATTAAATATAGCAATGTGCAGGTAAAAAAAAATAAATAAATGGGATTGTTTCTTTATATACACATTTTCCTTTGGACGAGCATATCTGGGATCCCCCCCCCCCCCCAAGTAACATCAAAACATCTAAATAAGCTTCAATAAACTTTATATATGCATACTCTGGGATCCCCCCCCCCCCACAAGTAAAATCAAAACATCTAAATAAGATTCAATGAACTTTATTTATACAGCATGCATTGAAATGGACTTACTACATATATTTAATAATGTTTTTGGGTATGGTATGCAGTAAAGCATTTACCTACGTGCAATCATACACAACAAGTTTTAAAGCATATCGAGTTTTGCTGAACTTTCCTTTGAACGAGCATATCTGGGATTCCCCCCCCCCCCCCCAAAGTAACATCAAAACATCTAAATAAGCTTCAATAAACTTTATTTACGCATACTCTGGGATTCCCCCCCCCCAAGTAAAATCAAAACATCTAAATAAGCTTGAATAAACTTTATTTACACAGCATGCGTTGAAATGAAACTGACTGCATACATTTAATAATTTTTTCCGGAATGGTATACTGTAAAGCATTTACCTATGTGCAATGGTACTCAAGTTTTACAAACATATCGAGTTTCACTGCATTTTCCTTTGGACGAGGATATCTGGGATCCCCCCCCCCCCCAAGTAACATCAAAACATCTAAATAAGCTTCAATAAACTTTATTGGCGCATACTCTGGGATTCCCCCCCCCCCCACACACACACACACAAGTAAAATCAAAACATCTAAATAAGCATCAATGAACTTTATTTATACAGCATGCATTGAAATGAAACTTACTACATATATTTAATAATGTTTTTGGGTATGGTATGCAGTAAAGCATTTACCTGTAATAATACACAACAAGTTTTAAAGCATATCGAGTTTTGCTGCACTTTCCTTTGGAAAAGTATACTCCACATACTCTATGATCCCCCACCTCCTCAAGTAACAATATATTTTAAATATAGTGACATGAAAACAAGGTGACTGATCAGTAACATGTGGCCATGCAAACATGAGTATACTCACAACCTGCCAGCAAAGTGTTAGTCACAACTGATTTATTTCGACATTTCAAAGGAAGATTAATGGAAAACAGCATCAAACATACACCATATATATGTAATATATATATATATATATAGTATGCTATATATTGCAAAGAAAACAAGCAAAAGCTTAAAAAATAAGTCTATTTTTTGTTCGTGCAACTCTAAATAATATTGAAACATAGGCAGCATATTAAAAATCATGTCTGTCTAAGTAAGATACCATCTAGATTTGGCAAATGAAATTAAGTTTAAATCAATTTAATAGCTCGAGTGAAATCCCTTAATTTCTCTTGCTCAGAGGTACTTATATCTCCCAAATTCTTTTTAAAACAAGTTATTGCATTAAAATAAAGTAAACAAATAGACATAAAATGTACCTTGACTTCTTGTATTGTATCTGTACTTGGAGTAGAAGCAATACATGCCAATAGTATCCATTGGTTTTGTTGTATCAGTACACACGATTCAGACATGACGAATATTATACGGTTCATCAGACAAATCCGTATAAAGTAATTTTTCTCGGCACTTTTATTGACTTCTTAGAAGCAACGTTGTAGTGTGAGGTATAATTTCACACTGAAATCTTTACAGTGTCAAGGTAAAAAAAATTGCTACATTGACAGGAATGGTAATGGCGGACGGCATCTACAAAGAGTATGGCGATAGCAACCATTGCTAGGGGGAATGTGACGTCTGTGCAACTCATCTATTATATTTTGATTTACAAACTCTTACTCCATGATCATTTAACAAGCAATTATAACATAGTTTATGTTTCTTCACAAAATCAATACCATCATTAACAGATAATATTAGAAATTTGGAACGCGTATGTAAAGCATGATTATTTTCACACATAATGCATTTTGACTTACCAGAACTAGAAATTGAACTTAATTTTTGATTATACAAATAGTTTTGTTTTCCAATTGGATTGCTCGTTTTTGTGAAAGTAGGTTTAGAGGCTTGTAAAGTACCAGCATGATTTTTTAGAAAACCTGTAAGGCACTTCAACTTAGGTAATTCGTCATTTGTGATCTGCCTCTCCCACCACAATTTCGTGCAGGAATCTAACTTTTGCAGCAATATGTAAACTAACATTATTTCCGAAAATCCTTCTACCTTTTGATTTAATATTTCTAGGGATCGGATACACTCATTAGCAGTATCAACCAGGTTTAAAATTGTACCTGGCGATTCATTTGGAATGTTGGGTATTGACATGAGTTTTTTAATATGGACAAAAACCTGTTCACGATTATTTGAAAATCTTTCTTCCAAAAGCGCCCATGCCATTTCATAAATTCCATCACTAATCGCGATAGATTGCACAATTCGAGCTATATCTACCTTAAGACTGGACTTCAAGTATTGAAGTTCCTGTGCATCTGATAAGTTCGTGTTACTGTGCACACTTGCTCTAAACAAATCTTTGAAGGAGAGCCAGTCCTGAATGTCGCCATTAAATGATGGCAAATTTAGCTTTGGTAACCTAATGCTTTCTACTGAATATACTTCAGGTTTCAGCGTATTTGGTTTTGGCCTTTGCCTACCAATCTTTAGGCGAAGTTAGTCAATATTATCTTGTATCGCTATATGTTCATCAATAAATTTATCTACCTCTTCATCGTTACAGTCAGTAAGGATATCACTAAAAATTTCATTTAATTCCTTTTCAAGGTTCCTTAACTTTTCACTGTAAAGTTCGACTTCAGTTAAGTCTTATTCTGTGTCCGAAATCTTCTCTGACAATTTTGTTGTTGTCGATTTCAAATAATTTTTTCTATTTAATGTCTGTTTTAGAGACATTTTGGGGGGTAAACAAATTGAGAATGAACTTACTCCTATTTTCCATTCTGCCAAATATAATACTTGAGATTAATGAAAGTTCTTATTATCCATAGGTCGCTTTGTTAATACTTCTCACGGTTGACATGACCACAGAATCTTGAATAAACATATAACTAATTATTCTTGCACAAGAATATTTTTATTTATACTGGCCTATTTTTATTTATGGAGACTTTTCAGTAACCGCACATTCGGGCGGGTTTGAAATTAAAACCTTTCAAGGTGGACAATCTCTTTCTGAACCTTCTGAACCTTGTTTTAACTATTTTTAGAAAGATATCCATCTGTCTGTCTGTGGCTGCCACAAATGCCATGATGGCTGCCACAAATATTAATGGATTTTCACAAAACTTTATATTTGGCTTTAACAAAATATCTAGGACTAGATAAAAATTTTGAAATTCAAGTGAAAGGTTCGAAATTTTATATTTCCTGAACATGGCAGCATCAGACAAAATTTGACATAATCATGTATAAAAAGAGTTATATATTGCTCAATAATCACAAAACTTAATAGTTTTAATAATCGTAGTGAAAAATAGCCAGTATACAATTTTTGTGTTTCTGACATCACTAGCCCCCACAGGAGGAGGGGTGGTCTATTGTCAAACTTGGTATCAAAGTTTTTCAAGCCCTTTAAAATGAAAGGTAACATGCTATAATTGTGATTATTTGGACCAACAATAGAGATTTTTCAAATTATTTCTTGAAAATTTATAAAAAAATAATAATTACAGGCTACATAAAAAGGAATTCTGGTATGATAAAGTAGAATGGGACCACACTCCAGTTAATTTTTTTTTATGGCATTCCTCCTGCTCTCCAAAATAAAACACGAAAAAATAAAATCCTAAAAATTTTATTTTCTAGCATCTATAACATTATATTTAAAAAAGCTAATGTCTCTAAAAAAGGGGGAAACTTTAAAAGGATGAGTCAAATATGTGAAAAATACCACAGTAGAGAAAGTAAATAATTTTTCTTATAAAAGGAAATTGTTCTGTCCTTCGATCTGAAAAGAATGGTGGTGCCAGGAGGGGGTGGGGCAGGGAACGTGAAGAAAAAAAAAGAATGTCCTTGTGAATGCAACTGGCCCTCTGATATTTTGGTGTGTTAATAACATCATTATTCTGTGCTTTACAATATGATATTATTTACTTATTTGTTATTTATAGTAAATACAACTTTCCAAACAGCTTCCAAGAGCACAATATATATAGTGTCAATTTCACGCTGAAATTTAATGACTTTCAGAGTAATTCTAATACAATTTCATTTGATTAAAATATAAGTTTATATATTTATTTTATATATGTATTTACTTATGCATATTTATGCATTTCATTATATTAACAAACAATGCATGTACTGTTTTTCAGATAAGCAACAAGAGCTTGATTTGCCAGCACTTTGTGGTGAAGATGCAGTACAAAATCTTTCTAAGCAAATAACTGCTGAAACTATGTCTCATATCTCAGGTGTTAAAAGACCACTATGTCACACTAACAGTTTATCAAAACTTCCAAAATATGGGGTTGAAACACCATTTGAGCCAGAGTTAGGAAAGGTAAACTATTTTTTTCTTGGCACTTTATATTATTGCATTTATAATTTCCAGTATTAGAGTATTGTCAAGATTTGTTTTCTATTTTCTGCTTCTCAAATAAAGTTTAACTTTTTGATTGGTATGAACTTGGGCTATATGTCTTTACTATATAATTTATTAAGTTAAATTAGTTATCTGTATTTTAAACAAATGGATATAAAGTTCTTTAAAAACAAAAAGCATAACATAAGTGTATTCAGTTTTATGTATGGAAATACTGATGAACAGATATTTTCTGGCCAAAATTTGAAAATATATTTTGCCTTTAAAATAAAATGCTTTTTATGTTCTGTTTTAATTAAAGATGTGGATTTCCCAGAAAAAATTTGAAACAGAAAAAGCACCTCATATTTAGTGCTATTAAAAATTTTCCTTCAACAACAGAACTTGCAAAATTTCCATATTTTTAATATTTTTATAAATTTTAGAGAACTTAACTCTGAAAGAATAGTCTTCATAAAACTTTACCTGTTTTTTTCTGAGAATGAGTAAAATATTACTTGTACCCTTCTTGTTCTCATCTATTTCCCCCCCCCCCCTTCAAAATAAAGTACACACACTCTTCCCTCCTCCTTTTCCTTTTCAAAATTAAAGAACTCAGTGATTAAACACTTCTTGTAAAGCTACTTGCTTTTCAGAAAGATAGAGAATTGCATTCTATTTTTAAATTAATTAAAAGAGAAGACAAAGAGCAGAAAATTTTCATAAGAACATAGCAGAAAAGTTTCTGACTCGCATCTCTAAATTTAATGTTTCAGTCATACAGTATTTATGTTGTTGATATAGGATTCTTGAAGCTAAGTGGGTTATATACATCTTTCTAATCAGTAACTTGCTGTCTTTCAAAGTCAGCTTCAGGAATTCCAATGGCGTGCATTCCAAGCTTGACGAGAGGCATAATTTTGTTGTAAACAATAATTTTGATATTTTTATAATCAGCAGAACCCATCTAACTCCGCCCACCTCCTCAGCAATCTATAATTATGCAGATTATTTTTCTTACAGGCCCTTAAGGTCTGGGGGGGGGGGCAAGCTGCTGTCAGCATTGCACTCTATGAGAAGAAGAATATTCCTCACCATCGTCTAAGCATCCCTGTCTTTATGAAGCTGGAGGGTACTGTTGTTAAAATTACTATTCCAAATTTAGTCCCGATTGCATTTGCTTCTATGTATATCTCCCCAGTAAGTAACTCTTATTTTCCAACCAATGGACCAAGAGCACTTTTAGGCCTTTGCAACTAACTGCCTAGACAACATGATCATAGCTGATTATCTAAATTCTTGCCATAATACTTGAGACACAACTTTGAACCATTATGGTGTTTGCCTGAAAAAATTGGCTCAGTCAACCAATTTCAGGATCATAGCTCTGCCCACCCTGACTCACTTCATTACAGGAAGGAACCTGCTATTATCAATTTGGTACTTTTTTGGAACATTCCTTATAATTATATGATCAGTGCAGACTGCAACCTAACATCTGATCACCTTCCTGTCACATTAACCCTTAACTTTAATAATATCTCTTTAGATCATCCTGTGGAGTTACATACCAATTGGGATAACTTCTATTAATTATACCCTAGAAAATTCTAGCACCCTTCCCTTCCCCTCATATACACACACACACACCAGCATGGATGATATTGAAAAATGTGTCCAAGATATGAATCATGCATTGCTCAGGGTAGTTTCTGCAGCCTCAAAACCTAATCATTTCAGATCTAATTATCACTCTCTTCCAGGTGATATTAGGGACAAAATTAAACAGTGTAACCAGTTACAGAAGGATTGGCAGCACACCACATACCCCACCTACGGCACACAATTCCGTAAACTGCATGAGATCAAGACACTGATCAATACTCACACCCAGCAATACTAGTGTACACTCTTAGAGGTACCCACACCAATGAATCACAATCTCTGGTGAATAGTTAAAAACCTTTAAACCAAGAAAACAACAATGGACAATTCTGACTTTTTTTTTTTTTTTTTTTTTTTTTTGTATTCGATTTGAAATGTTGCAAAATGGACAAAAACATAAAAATTTGTATTCTCTTAGCTGTATTTAATGTTTTATTAGCAGAGTTTGCCTTTCTGACTATCATGGGAAAATGGCATATTTTGACATGCACAGAATGTGACGTCAGAATGCTCTCTTCTTCGAGAATTAGTAAGTTTGTTCACATTCGAAAGTTCCACTAATTATAATTGTTTCTTCTGTCCCAAACTGTCAAATAGTAATAAGTATTGTATTGTTCCAATGTGCATGACTACTGGTTTTACATTATCAAATAAAATATTTATATATGCCAAAAAATGATGTTTTTCATAAAAAATAGTGTGAAGTACATGAAGTCAGAGAATAAACAATATTCACCATTGTTATAAAAGAGTGTTTGTTACGTATGTTATGGTAATAAATCAGTGACTGTATAATCCAATTTTCAAAGCCTTTTTATGAGATGTTATTTCTTCTATTAAACTTTGAAAATCCTTAAACATGTCTGCTACTAGTTCAGCACTCTATGTTTGGCTTTGCTATTATGGATGAATTTAAAGCCAGATTCAAAGTGAATTATTGACTTTGTCTTTTTAGTTTGTAGTGTATGCAGGTAATTTTAGGGAATATAAAAAATTCCATGCATGAAAAATTTTTATGCCATTATACTGTAATGAGCAGTTACAATTTAGTATTTTCATTAAGTACAAAGTGCTTTTGAAAAGTTATAAAATAGATTTTATCTAAAAAAAAATAAAAAACACAAATTTAAAACATTGCACAAAAGACATAGAAATTAAATGGAAAATAATTTGAATTTGCTTCACCTATTCAGAATCATAAATGATTTACTGTTTATTATAGGTTTTAAAATAATATAATATAAGAAACAATTTAAAACTGCTTTTAATTTAAAAATAAATTAATAAATATTATATTTAGAATCCTCATAAATCATATAAATATAAAATATATACATAAAAAATATATATATACATATAAACATAAATACATAAATATTTCTTTTAATTCCCTGAAAAATACACTGCTCAATCTAAATTTTCGGTTTCAGTTTACTGTATAACAAACTTATATAAAAAGGTTATTTGCACTAAAAAAATTAGTGGGTCATCCAGTCTGATAAAGCCGAAATGATTTTGCATAAATAATATTTAGTAAAATAAAACTTCAGTAAGGTTCGATAAATTTGATCAATTTTTTTTTCGGACTCATTTGTTTTATTTACAGACTTTCAAAGTGCTACACATTACTTGCTAACTGTTTATAGCTAGCTAGCACCTTTAGTTTTCATCCTGATTTCATCTGGATACTCCGACCCTAGACTATATCAAAATATGCAGGTTTTTATTAACTTGCTTTGTGGTATATATATTAAGCTTAACAATATATCTGACAAGATTTTACATTCAAGTTAATCTATAAACTTTTCTGGAGGCACATAATTATGTACTTGATTATGTATATTTCCATCTATTCTGTTCAAACCTCACCAATCATTAAACTTCTTTAGAATCCCCAAGTTTATTTAACCTTTGGATTTTTTTAAACAAAAAACATCTCGTGCTTGAGCACCTATATTTCACCAAGCAGTAAGTAAAGACATTGAGCTGCAACAATCATAGCATTTTAAATATTGCAACTTTCCCATCTAATGGAAAATCCAGTTTAAAAAACTAAACAATCAAAACTATAACCACTCGATCCTAAATCCATTTATATATACTTAATTATTTATATACACAAGACTTTAAAAGAGCTGCAAATTCTTGCTTATTGTTCATAGCTAGCTTATAGCTAGTTCATAGTTTATAAGCAATACAAACTTGTAAAATGAAAATTTTTCAATCTTCAACTTGACAAAATGATTATTCGAAAACTATAAAAGCTTCTTTTTTTTTCAAAAAATAAATATTGATTCAGAAACTAAATTTCTTAATATTTATTTTGTCGCTTACTATTTATAGCTAACTTTTGAAGTTTGAGTGAAAGTAAGAAAAATTCAAATATCACTTGCTTGGACAGATGCTTTAAATGTTTTCTAAAAAAGTTCAAAGTATTAAAATTATTTTATATATCCACAATCTGGACCAGCAGAACAAGAAAAAATATTTACAGTTTTATCATCAGATTCGAAGAAATTAGCATCCAAAGTATTTGTATTTTCCGTAATGCTCTGATTTCCACCACAGATACCGTAAAAGTAGATCACATTATAATAATAATAATAATATTAAACTTTCAAGAAAAGGGTATCAAGTTTATACCCCAAGTTTCAGATTTCATAAAATATTTATTGTTTCTAAAATAGAGCACCATCACAGAATCAATCTTAGGCAAATTGTCCAATTGCCTTTTAACAAAACCAGGATCCATGTTTACAGTAAAGTAGAATAATCAACAAATGATCTAAATTCAAGCAGACCAAGTACAAATGTAAAAGTTCAATTATAAGCAAAATTAAATCCCAACTACCTTGCAAATATCTCAAGGCAAAACATGTGATAGAAAGTAGCATCACAGGTTGAATGGAGAAAATGACATCATAGTCAATCACGGGGCGTTTTGTGTTTGTACAGATTTTGCATTTTTTCTTTTCTTCATGTTTAAATAAATAAGTTTTTTAGAGATTTTCGCTTGGATATTTGAAATCCCCAAAATTCTCTATAAATATAAATTGGTTTTAAGAGTTTTTTTTTAATCGCAATTATCCATTCCATCCATTAATCTCCGATATGGACTCACTCGGACTACGGAGGAAAAAGCTAATGCTATTGCAGATAGCTTTGAACTCCAATTCACTCCACGCGTTGACCCAAACTTCAGCCATCTCTATCCACACAGAGAAAATGAATTACAACAGACTACTCACAAGTCTCTACACTCAGAATGTCCAAACAACTTAGAAAGCACCTCATTGGCTGAAGTTCTTTGCATTGTTAGTGGTATCAATATAAGGAAATCCCCCAGTTTTGATAATATCACACATCATCTAATAATAATAATAATATCACACATCATTCACACATCAATAATATCACACATCATTGATAATATCACACATCATTCTAATACACATCATTAGAAACCTTCCTATTATTTTATCTGCTGGCTGATTGTGCTTTTAAATCATTTGCTCGAATATCGCTCTTTTCCCCAAAGTTAGAAAACTGCCATTCTTATTCCTGTATCTAAATCAAACCAAAATCTTTCACTACCCAAGAATTACAAACCAATTAGCCTTTTATTAAGCCTTTCCAAAATTTATAAGTTAATGCTTGCTTAGTTAATGCTGTTGCTTAGATGTTTAGATGGTTTCTGCAGATCGAATAATGTTTTAATTCCGGACCAGCACTGATTCCGATCCGCTCATTTCATGCAGTCCCAACTTACGCATGTAGTCGAAACCATCCATAAAAACTCTTCCAAAAGACAGTATACTAGCATTGTATTTTTTAATATCACACTAATCATTATCACATCTCACTAATCATTTCCTCCTTGTACAAATTGATCAAACTCTCTCTACCTCTCGACCAATCAGGACCATATAGTTCCCTAAGGAGGAAATTATAGTCCTCTTGTCTTCAATATTTTCATTAATGACATACCAGAGATACCTCAAGTCAAGCTGGTCATTTTTGTGGATAGCACAGTGCTGATTGCATGGAGCTGTTCTCCATTAACATTTTACAAAGTTACATAAATCATAGTCTTCAGCACTGGCTCATGACCTGGAGGACCATAATCAACATCTTCAAGAGTGCAATTGTATCTTCAAACCAAACTACCAAGGAAATCATAATTTCACTTTAAAAATCTGTAACAAATATATCCATTTTGCCACACTGTGAAGTATCTGGGTGTCACTTTGGATACTTCTATGACTTACACATACCTGTTTGGCATATTCTTACCATATTCTTACTAAACATGCTGCCATTAAAAACCATCAGAGCTTGCGTACATATTTTCGCAATTTTCACCCACTAAATGTGGTTTGCAACACCATGTTTCATTTCAATTTTTGTTCCTCTTCATATCTGTTAACAACCCTCTGAGTTTGTCGTCACATTAACTGAACACCCTATATATATATATATATATATATATATATATATACAAAATCTGTAATCTGTGTTAATGTATACAGAATCTTTAATTAGGGCAAAAATTTTAATAATGTAAAAATTGCAGAATCTTAGGACAAAAATTTTAATGATCTAAAAAATGCTAGGAAATGACCTATAATAATGTATTAATTATCAAAATGTATCATAATCGGTACAATTTTTTTTGTTTCTGTGCCAAACAGGACATTCAATAAGTTCTTTTATTTATAAAGAAAAATAATAATAATAATAATAATTACATTTGTTAATAGCTACTACGTTTAATTCGTTCATGCTAATTTAAAGCTGTTTTCTAGAATTTTCAATTTTAAATTCCTTATAACAATATAGAACCTTGTGGAGTTTTTTTAAATGTAACTAACAAATGATATGTAACAAATGAAATGTAACAAAAAATGTGCCCTGTACAGGGTCCAAAGGATATTACACCCATGCATAAGACATGTTTCAGTGCTTATTTAGTGTGCTTATTATACCTGATTAGTGGGAGGAAGGAAGCTGCATGTGTTCTTGTACTGTAGACGACTTTGCCTTTTGAAAAACTTAATAAATGAATTCATTTAATCCCTGCTTTAAATTTCGAACAATGCCGAGTACATTTTCTGGTGCTCTATATAAAATTAAAGCACAAAATTTTATTTCACAGCAATATCACATATGTACTACAGAAATTCCAAGGGTCCTCATTTTTTTCTGTCAGATTTATTTTCATATAAATTATACATTTTGACATGTGTATGATTTTGTTCTATCTGCTATATAAATATTTTTCTAGTATGAAATATATGCATATATGTATTTTTATACACATTTTTAGAAGAATTTTATTGCAAGAAATAACAAATCTTAAATTAATAAAAATTTTCTGGTAACAGCTGATTTTATAAAAGCTAAATTATCATTTCTGTTGTTACATTTTGTCTATTTTAAAAATGGTGCATGTAAATAAACTTTGTATTGAAGGATACGTTTTTGCTTCTTCCAAAGAGAAATCTCCTTTTTCTGTAATTAAAAACACTCTGAAAACCACGGAATTTGCATTTCTAAAAGCAAAATGTGCAATATATTATTTATAATAAGAGGAAAAAAGCATCAAGCATTGCTTTTAACCGGAAAAAGAACAATGAATGAATACTTAAAGAAAGTACTACATTTATGACTATTTCAAAAATAAATACTCTTGTCTCAAAAGAAAATCCACCAACTCAAAGAATAATTGCTGTGTTTTTAAATTTACCTCTGTAGTGACTGTAAACAAGATAATAAATTAGATTTAAATCTTTAAAAAGTTAAAAACATAATGTTTACCACCTTTTTCCTAGACATGTAGCTGAGCACAGAACAAACATGCTTTAGAATTCTCTATGAAAATCATTTTGTTGGTGAGAGATGGAAATATATTGTGACAATTGATCTATTTAAATGACTGTACTAAAAACAGCTACTAATGCAAAAGAGGAGAAAAAAGGCCCTAAAAACTTGGTTCCAAGAATCAAAAGAAAGTTTCTGTAAAGGATTTATGATTATTGCTGGCCTTTTGTACAACTGTAAATTAAAGTTAAGAAAAGTCGGAAAAAAATGACTAAATCAATTCAACATATTACCAAGATAATGTTTTAACTTCTTTATTTAAAAAAGAAATATCATTCCTTTATCCACAGAGTCTTAATAGAGTAGAACTTCATCAGGATGAAGTTATCAGTCATACATTAAAATCTACAGCTAAATTTCTTGAAAAAGTAACAAATCGTACAGGTATTAAAACTCCTATTGCTCCTATCCTGATGTGTCACCAGTGGATTATTATTCTTTTGGATTGTTAAAAAGAAAACTTTCTAAACGCAAACCTAAAGCAATGCATGGACTATAGGAAACTGAAATAGGAGTGTAATAAAATACTACTCATAATTTTAAGAAAATCTCACTTATCTTAAAACTCAAGATGTATGATAGTCCAGAGAATGAGCCATTAGATAGAACATTTATCGTTACTTCAAAACTTAATTATATTGCTTTAAATTTGTTCTAAAAATGTGTTAACAGCCTCTGTATATATATTTCAGATGTTAGAAAAAGTGAATTTTTGGGGTTTGGATATATTCAAAGCTGATTTATATTCTGAACACAGGCCTCTAACTGCAGTGATGTATGAAATTTTTAGGGTGAGTTTTATTTTATTGATATGTATTGATAATATTTATTATTTCAATGAAAAAAATTAAACTTCTGTTTTTACTTTATGCCATTTTAACTGTATAAATTAATTTGTGTTTTTATATTTACCTACATCTTTATGACATGTGTATTGTATTGCTAAATTTTATAATTGTTTATAACAGACATGTATAGCCATATATTTCTTAATATGTTTTAAATTTAGAAATCATGTATGATTAATAATTTGATATTTGGTGCACTGCATAAGGGAAGAGTTTGCTTTTTACTTCTCTTATATGCATAGTGTAATATATTTACTTTCCCTACATACATAGTATAATGTGTGGGAAAAGTATTGTAACTTGGTCAAAAATTCACATTTAAATTTTTGATGAATTTGCACATTTTAAGCAGCCTGAATCAAATGTTTCAGAACTTCAACAGAATGTCTCTATAGTGATGTCTGTGTTTGTCTGTGAGACTGATTGTAATATCACTAATGAATGGAGCATTTCGAATAAAATTCAGTAATATTACAAACAGTAAATTCTGGAACCATATTAATTTCAAATGTGATCGGTCGTTTGAAAGATATACACATTTTTTAATAAATATTTTTTTAAAATCAGAATAATAATTTTGCGCATAATTTATCAATAGGAAACAAATAGCATTGATTTTAATTGTGTGCTCATTCATTAAATATAATTTGCAAAATAATATTTAATTCATTCAAAAATAATTAAATACTATTTTGCAAAATGTAATATTTTTTATAAACCAGATTTAAATAAATGAAATATTTCCTAACACAAAAAGAATGGCGATTCAAACTCATTAATTATTCATTCTTTGATTAGAAAGATTATGAAAATATATACATATATGTTATGAACATTAGTTATCCAGCATTTCTAAATTTTTAGCCGATTTTAGTATATTATGAAGAATGATATGTAAATTAGCATATATATTTTGTAGTTTATTATTCAGAATTTGAAGGTTCAATTTATTTTAAAATTAAGAAATACACTCTCAACCCTTTGTGATGTAAGTTCTAACATTTTAAGAATTATAATAAGCCAATTCAGAATTGTTTAATTGATAAGCTTAATTAATGCATTTCTCAGACTATGTGACCTTTAACCCATTTGTGACCAGCTTGTCAAATATGCCTCGGAGAACTTCCTCTTTCCTTGGCCCAACGGTGCAAGTTTGCCTCAAATGCGAGACGGCTATTGGAGCCTATTGGTGCAAATGTACATCATGAAACTAGAACTTTTCTACCAAAAATTTTAAATAACACTAAATGGCACTAGAACCCCATAATTTTTGCAAAGCTAGGTCCATGTATCATTGATCTTCATATTTCAGCTTTTTCTTTCGGTTTTTCATTAGGTCGCTGACTAAGTTGATAATATAAACAAATGCACCTGCAAGCACTTGTAGTTGTCTGGCAATTTAAAAGGCATGCCAACTGGGATATTTAAAGGAAATATTTCTAACATGGTAGTTGTTTGGTGCTTATTTTAACTGAAAGGTTATGTGTGGTATGTGTTTAGTATGTTAAGTGGAAAGGGGAGGGTGGCAAGGATTTTGTGTTGTTGTTTTCAGGGAGAAGAATCATGGCAAAGAGAATTAACTGGTCGACATTTTCATAGCTTACATCTTAATTCAAATGGGGAAAAATCTCGAAGAAAGTATATTGTTTGTTTTAAAAGTTCCCTGAAAGAAAAGTTCTAAAAGCAATCATTTTACGAGTGCAAAATTTGCAACATATTACTCTGTATTGAACCTTGTTTTGAAATATTTCATACGTTACAAAACATTCAATAGAGATGTGTGATTACAAAAAAAATTGCAGGATATGTAATAATATGTTTATAATAATGGTATATTTTATATTTAGAATAAGTGTTATTTTTAGATTTATAGTAATATTTAGATTTTTGAGTTTAGAATTAAGTTTTCATTTAATTGCTTTATAACCATATTTCTGCTATATTTCATATTATATTTACATTTTATATTGCTAAACAATTACTCTTTCAATCGCTAAGTTATTGTTTGCATGACAATCCAGTTGTAGACGTATTTCAAAGTAAAGTTGATTTAATATGATATTTTTGCCATGTTAGGCTTAGCTGCAAAAAGTGCTGGGCCTGGAGTGGCAGATGATTCTTGTTGCGCATGGGCCCAGGAAAACGTCGCTTTCTTGACTCTGGTCATGAACGGGTTAATGTGCTTTTGAAATTACTTTACTACTGATTTTAATCATGTTTTTTTGTTATGAATCAACATAAAATTGTTTCCAAAAACAACTTTCACATAAGTAATTGCTAATTAAATGTATATGTACACAACAGTACCCTGGTCTACTCTCTAAAAATCTGTTCATTTGGATTATCTAATTTGTTCAAGGCAATGTGCTTGTATAGGAATGGTGCAGTCATTAAAAAATGCTTGAATCATGTTCCTGTATGAAAAAATTTGTAAGTTCCTGTATGAAAAAATTTGTAAATTCATCAAAATCCATAAGAGAGATGTTTGACCCCACCCATCCCCAAACTTTCCCATTACATACACTATATATTGTAGTGAATGTATAAATATATAACCTATTGCATATTTTGTTATTACATCGCAATTTTGTGAATAGTTTTGACCATTACTAGAGAAAATTAAAAGAAAGCTACCATGTTTTCTAAAAAATTTCTGGTGTTGCATATATACACAAAATGCATGATATGTTTGAAGTGTATTATACTTGTTTGCTTGTCTACTAATTTTGGCTATGTATATGAGTTAATGCGATGCACTAAAACTATTAAAAAGTAACTCAAGTGTATTCTTATATTGTAAATTGTGAGGTCTGAAGTATGCAATAAATTTCTACTTTCATTCCATGTCATTTATATTAATATTTCTGTGCATAACCCAGAATTTTTGAAAAAAATTTCACTATTGAAGTAGGTTGAAGTAGGAAGTGGTTTGTTTATATATAGGTCAAAAATAATTTTAAAAATTTAGCATATTAAAGAAATGATAATACAAAATTAATGACAGAAACCTACAATTTATTGGTTGTTCATTTATATTTCAATTCATCCATTCTCATTTGCTCACAAAATCATCCATCAGCATTCAAACATTCCATAATTTTACAGAAAATTACACGAATCCTTTGAAGTCAGAATTGGTGTCCAATTTTTAACTCATTCTCCATCATTGGAAGATCAGTGTAAATATCATCACTGCAAATATCTTCCTCATTTCCATCCTCCTTGAAGATAATATTGTCCTCACTTCTGTGCTTTTAATTGCTGATTGAGCATTTCTTAAACGATCCAAAGATCATTTCTGAAGGTAGGGGGGACAACACTTCTTTTACCCACTCTGGAATCAAAACAATGTCCACCTGTTTAAGGTTACCACCCTTTGTCACTACTGCATCAGAAGATGCCATCCGTCCTTTCAAATGGGCATATACAAATATGCCACTTGGGAACTTAGCCTCCTTAGGCAGTCTTTTGTCTAAAAATAATCAATGGCGGAAAACGTGTTCCATCTGCCATGCATCCTAAAACCATAGTGAGCAGTATCTCTTCATGTTTTGTTGTCCTCACAAATACTGTTTTTAATCACTTTTGCTCTATTGTATGATTTAATGGCAAATCAAAGAATACAGAAGTCTCATCCATGTAACAGATTTGTGGAAATTCAAAGTTGTATTGCTTCTGCAATTGAATGATGAATCTCTGAATGAAATCAACTTTTCCTTCCAATTCTTTTAGCAGTTTCTGGGCAAACTTAGTGCAGGTTAAAATCAGCTCCCATCTATTCATACATTGATTACCATGTATACTTGTATATAAGTTAAGAAATTTGTGGCAAAAAAAGCTTCAAAATGGGGTGGGAGGTCTACTTATATGTGGAGTAAAAAAAAATCCATAAGTTTAAAGTTCAGTTCTTTTTTCTATGAGGCATTCTATCTGAAAAGGATGCAGTAGTAATTACGCAATCACATACTCAGAATTTCTGTGCACTTCAAAACTGCCTTCCCGATTCTCCTGACTACCAGCTTATTGTGTCATCAAAAAATATATTTATAACTGTTAGATACAACTCGTTCACTTTCATTTGATGCTTATGTCTCGCTTCTCCTATTGCGGCTGATTGTTTTCGACAAAAAATGACTGCTCTTTTCAGTGTGTAAACTATAATACAAGATTTTAAGTTGAAAGTGGGTTTTTTCTTTTTTTTTTGCAAAGAGTACCTAATAACAACTGTGTGCTACTTCAAGTCGATTCGAGGTTAATGAAAAAATCGGCTAAAATACCGGATGGAAGGCATATTGTTTTGATTGTGCAATGGGTCAAGGATGCTTGGGACAGGGATGCGATACCTGTGGGAAATGGTCACAAAATTGCTTAAGAAATGTTGCTTTAGTAATGAATTTGATGGCATAAATGAGGGGGGGGGGGGGGGGTTGTAAATGATGATGACAGTGATTTTTATAACATGGATGTAGATGGGATTGCTGATATTTAAATGACACGTTAATGGTTTTTTAAACTGTTTGGTGAGTTTGACTTGGACTACATGTATTAAACTTGTTTGGAATCGAACTTTAAAGGGTTCTGATCAAGTTTTTGTTATGGAAATAAAATTTTATTTATATATATATATATATATCTATATATATATATATATATAGTTATTTTTTTTAAGTGTTTTTGAATAATTTGTTGGAAATTTTTCTTTTCTCGTTTTGGGATTGACTTATACGTGAGTTTTGAATTTTTTCCGATTTTTATCTCTGAAAGTTGAAGGATCAACTGTTACATTGATATTTTACTAAAATGTAACGTGTATTATGGAAGAAAGATCACAAATTAAAGAGATGGCCCCTGAGAATGGAATACACAATTTGTGTGAGGTTCCCTTTACATGCACTTGCAACAGATGTGGCCCCCCCCCCATGCCCCTTTGCCACTCAAGAGAGGATATTCTTGAATTTCACAGGGTGCCGATGCTGGGGCACTAACGGAGCTGACCTTATTGACTGCTCTGGTATCATATATTCTTTGGAAGCGTCAGAAGTTGGTTTCACAAAGTTATTAATTTTGGGGGCCTCACCGATTTCAAGGATCATACCAAAACAATGGGGGCAACCTGGGGCGTATGTGTAACCCTATGCTGACCAATTGGAAAGTGGGGTCACCAGAATAGAGGTGGTAACAATTTAAGTACTGAAAGAGAGAGTTTTGATTTTAGAGAAGAGTATGAGACTTGATTTGAAGACTCCAGTGTGTAGAGTGAAAAAAGATGGACTTGGACAGCCAGGGCATTGTCAAGACATCGGGATCTTCTACATGACCAAGGTAGCCATGCATGTTTCATTTCCACATTTAAACATCCCAGCTCTCATCCATTCTCTCTCAGTACGTGTAAAATAATTATAAAGGATTCAATCTGAATTCTCAGACTATAAAATGCCTAGGGTGAATTATATGAGTAGTAATAAATTTATCTTGGAATAAGAAGGGAATATTTTGTATAAAGTAATTTTGGATAATTTAAGTAATACAATTGTTGATTGGTAATTAGTAAAAAAAAATAATGATGAGTGGGATTAAGTATTTGTATGGGAACTCAAAAGAAAATAAGAGTTTATGTTGTATATAAATGTGTAAGTTAAAGTTTTTTTTATTATAATAAATGTCTATATTTAAAATTGTCCTCATTTTAGAATAGTTTAATATTATTATATTTGATATATGAAAGTGGCTGATACGCAAACCTCAAATTTTGAGGAATAAATATATTACAGAGTTTTAGTGTCCTGACAGTGCATGTGGTAAGAACCATTCTACAATCAAGTTATATGCAAAGTCAACTTATATTCGAGTATATACTGTACACCGTCCTACACAAAATAAGTAGGTTTTACCAGCTGAGAGGTAGTGTCTTTCGACATGTTCTGCACTCTGATCCAAATATTTATGCACATTGCGATAAATCCAAAGTCTCTGTGACCCACTGCTCTAATTTATTCTCCAGAACAGGATATGACACCAGACAACAATGTGCTGCTTTCTTTGTTCTCAGCATCAGAGACAACTTGGACATTTTCCCTCCATACCTGCATTTATTTTTTATTTACTGAGAAATGATGAGCAGCCATCAAATTATTAAATTGCTCTGCAAAAGTGATAAATTTAAGTTTAAAACAATTGTTCGTATGCTTTGACTGATTTTTTTAAATTTAGCTTATATGCAGGTTTCTGGTTCGGTCAAAATGTTTACCATAGAATTATATACTCAACTTATATTAAGGATCAACTTATTTTCAGAAATATTTACAGTAGTTATATGTGGAGATAGACATTTTCCTAGTAAGTAAAAGGATACTTTATACATTGTATTATGTGTTTATATTTCAGTACCATTGAATTCTTGTAAATTTAACAGGAAAGAGAACTATTGAAAACATTCAAAATACCTTCCAAGACACTTTTAAACTTTTTTATGACACTAGAAGACCATTACTTGAAAGTGCCATATCATAATCGAATCCATGCATGTGATGTTACTCAATCTGTACATGTGCTGCTCTCTTCTCCAGCTTTGGATGTAAGTTTTAAAATTCTTTAAATTTGAATTTTAGTAAAATGGAAAATTATCTCATTGCTTGATATATTTAATGTGTAAAACTTTCATAGTATAACTTCTAAGATTCTTTCATACTACAATATGGGGGATCTATTATCCGGAATGCTTGGGACTTTGAACTTTCTGGATAAGGGTTTTTCCATAATTTGGAACACTTTTTTCTAAAATCTATTAGAATGTACTACAGTGTTGTTGTAGAAAATTATAATTCAATTTCTAAGCATAAATATATTACATACAGCTTTATTTTAAAATGAAAATGTATACTTAATTACATAAAATTATATATTATAAAAAATATACGATATGTAATTAAATTAGAATCAGATCTAGTTGTTAAGAATAAATTATGAAAAAATTTCAAAACATGAAAGAAGTTGATTATTGAGGCTTCGTAGAACACAAGTGTACACTAAAAATAATGAAATTTATTTATTTTTAATTATAACATCATATTTATAGTTTGGCTGTCCAAACAGCTGCTCATGTCCTCGGATGAGTCAGACGGTCTGGGTCTTCAACCATATGTATAGATGGGAATATATCAAATTGTAATATATTCTGTCAAAATGGCTGTATTTCAAGTTCCTAAATCATTGTTCTAATACATCCTTCAATAACCCTTCATTTCATTAACTGCTGTTATGTTTGAAAAGTAGTTTTCCCACATAAAATATAAAATTATTAAAATCTTTGTCGATACAAACAGATTACAAAAATTGAAAATGTCTTTATAGTAAAATGAAGATTGTATATAAATGCTGATTTTTGTGATATTATTAGAGAATATTTTCCAAATTGCTAACACTTATCAACATACGAATTTTAAATTTTGGGCCAAATGTAAGTCATGGTTGCTGAGTAAACTATTTTTATTTTTAAAAAAAATTGGAAATTTCTCCATAAACTCTTCAAACACCAAGAGATTTTCTTATTTGCTCAAAAATCAGCAGAAAATATACAAATTGGGGTCTCATGAAAAAATGCATTGTCTGACAAAGTCAAAAGGAGGTTGGCTTTAAATTGCTTTTTACAGCCATTAATTTTTCTTTTCTCGGCATTTTGGACAAGGATAACTGAAATTAATTTTGGAAACCTGGATTCTAAAATGCATTTTTAAACATTTAATAAAAAGAAAAAATATATCACACCAAAATTGCATTGCACAAATGCGAGAATGACACACTTAAAAATCTGCATAAATTATGCACTTAGAGCAGAAATGTAAAGCCTGTCATAATAATTGTTTGGAATATAATAATTTTTTGCAATTTTTCTTTTGGTGAAAAAACATCAGACTCATCTCTTCTATCTAATCAGAAAAGAGCAAACCCTCCATAATTTGGGAGGTGCTATACAAAGATAACAATCTCAATGACTTGTTTAGTGATTTATGACAAATTTAGAAACTTTTTATGAAGCATATATTATAGTATGTGAAAAAGAAACTGACATATTAATTAATGAATTACTTGGACATAAATTTCCATTGTTGTGTGGATTTACATCATACATAACTGTAAATTTTTGGCTGGATAAATTTTCATAAGCAGCTAGCTGATGAGAGCTAGATTAGTAACTGATGAAAACAAACATGACTGGAGCAGGGAAAGGAGGCTGCAATAAGAGGAAATACATCAAGGACAAAGAAACAAGAGGTAGGACACAATAAATAGATGGTCTTCCCGGCCGTCCAAATAGTTGCTCTTAGTCCTCTGGACGAGTCGGACGGTCTGGGTCTTCAACAATAAATAGATGGTAAAATACCAAAGATGAAATTGAACATCCAACAAAGGATTTAAAGCACTTGTTCAATCCATAAATCCATGAATATAATTGTCCTATTAAATTAAAAAGCAAATAATGGGTTTCGGAAACTGCATGAGTTGTCAAAACCAATAGTAAAAATAACAGATTCTAAACAAAAATGTTAATAAATAAAACAGAAAATTAGGGAACTTAATATGCTTGGAAACTAAAAGAGCTAACATCAGCAACAAATATTTCAGAATAACTGAAAACTCAGAAAAGAGAAGAAAATTACTGAAATAAGAAGAAAATTATTTAATGAAATCGAAAAAATGAAAATGAAATCAGAGATTTTGAAGTCGAAGAAAAGAAAGTACAGATGTTATTAATAAGAGAGTTTAACTGAGAAACAATCATGATACTTTCAAGAAAGCCCAATTCATAAATGAAATTATGAAATTAGGAGTAAAAATGATCTTAGGTTCCGAAAAATTAAAAACATCATTAAAGTGTCATGAATGTTCAGAAATGGAAAACTTAGAAATTTCTTATTTAGAAACAGAGGTCATATTTCCTTGATATAAAATTAAGTAGCTCTTTTTGTTTGGCCAACATAACCAAGACTAGATTTACATGAAATATGATAAACGCCTAAACAGTTCAAGACAGCAATAGGGTCTTTCAGAAAAAGGAAATGAATTTTCTAAAGACATACCTAAAATTGATATATGATAGATTATTAGTAACCTTATAGCTAAGAGATGAATAGAAAGGTAAAATGATTGAAATACTTGAACCAACTTTTTGACATCGAATGTTAGAAACCAATTTCTTGTTGAATTTATGTAATGCCTTGCTATTTAGGTATACAGGGTGTCCCAAAAAGATTGAAATGCCCTTTAATTCTTTACCTGTTGGAGATAAGTGGGCAATGTAAATTGCAAAAATGTTGAAAGTAAAGTAGGAAATAAGACTACATTAATGAAATAGTCTTCCCATTAATTTTCAAAAAGTTACACTTTTTAAATTTTTATACAACCCCCTTAGACAAGTTTGGTCAATCAGAAAATTTTTATTTTTAATGCAACAAGATCATTAAAAAACCCTGCATATCTGTATCTTTAAAATCAACTGAATTATGATAAAGGAAAAAATCTGACTTACGCCACTTTTCTGTACCATATGAAAGGCTGTTTCATCAGTGAGAATAGGGGTCATAAACAAATTGATGATGGAAATTGTTTAGATTAAAAAAAGTACTTAAAAGTACTTAATTATTAGAAAAGTACTTAGTTATTGAAAAGTACTTAAAAATCCGTGATTGCATCGTGAGCTTATGCAGAATTCGCAAAAATGTCTCCTATGTATTATCATCCAGTTTTATCTTTTTTGTGATATGTCACAAATTTACATTTCTAATTTGATATATGGTCCCCATTCACAATGTTCAATTTTTAATTAATATAAATCACTCAATTTTAAAGGTACAGATATGCAGGGTTTTTTCATGATCTTGTTGCATTAAAAATAAAAATTTTCTGATTGCCAAATTTGTCTAAGGGGGTTGTATAAACATTAAAAAGTGTAACTTTTTGAAAATTAATGGGAGGACTGTTTCATTAAAGTAGTCTTATTTCCTATCTTACTTTCAACATTTTTGCAATTTTACATTGCTTACTTATCTCCAACAGGCAAAGAATTAAAGCATGTTTCCATCTTTTTGGGTCACTCTGTATAGTTAATATAATATAAGTTTAAGTTAATATTTGATTGTTATTTATTTAAAACTAAATTAATAAGCTTCTTATGATTCTTATCTCTTTTTTTTTATTTTTCAAGTCTGTTTTTACTGATTTGGAAATATTAGCGGCCCTTTTTGCTGCAGCTGTACATGATGTTGACCATCCTGGAGTTACAAATCAGTATTTGGTGAACTCAAGTAAGTCTAAATGAAAATTATTAATATGTTAAACCTATAAAGTATAAAGTTATATTTATATGTTAAACCTATAAAGTACATTCAATGTCTTTAACCTAATTTTAATATATATAAAATTTTTAAGCACTTTAAATTGAATCTCCAGCCTCACAATTATTTGTTTAACTTTCTCCCAATGAAAACTCAGCCAAATTCTTTCTCATGAAAATAAAGTCCTTTAGTTTACATTGAATACTCCGTATGTAAAATTACTTCCATAATTTTTAGCACATGTGACCTAAATCAGCTCAAAATTGCATGCTTAGTCCTATTCATAATCCAATTACTTACCATATTAAAATGCAAATTTCACTCTAATTTGCCATTTCTCAAGTAACATGTCGATCACATGAAATTCGAGGTTACATCAACTCCAAAGCCCATACTCCACTTCTGTCCAAGTCTGACCAACCTCTGATGAAGTGAGTCAGAATAATTCTCTGTGCTCAAGATCATTTGTACATAACTATGAGAATTATAATTTAATAAAAATCTTCTCCAACCACTATTTTGGTTCTCTTCTAGCCATAAATATAAAATGTGAATTATCAAATATATAATTCATAAATTTTCATGTAAAGATGTATCTCTGTTTATTTAATGTGTATTTTAAATTGTGTTACAGTTAATATTTTAAATTATTGATTAATATATCTAATTTGTTTTCTAATTTTATTATATGTGAAAATTATCATTACTTCTGAATCTATCCTGGCAGTAGCTGAAAGTTATTACCAAATGGTATCTACATATAGAAATAAAATGTGTTATCAATAGTGTAAGATAATTAAAAAATGATCATAATGCTTTGAAGAAGTTATAGAAATCTCCATATAGCATTTACTAGAATAATTAATGAATGAATGTATTAGTTTACTGAATATTGTTTCTATTAATGACTAGTTAAATTTATCCAGGTTTGTAAGTTAACATTAATAAAATGGGAACAACCTGAACCCTTAACAGCAGGAACTTTAATTTTATTTATACATCCTTCTCTTTCATTGGAAAGGCATCTTTACTTAAGAATCTTGCCTATACATCTATATTTTAACCATTCAATGTGCTGCTATGGTTTCACATCCATTTGAGGGAACCTATTGCTATAATAATTTTAGTCCATATAAGTGGTTCCTTGAAATTGTGTATAAAGACCTACTGTGGAATATTTTTGAGAGAAAATCTAAAAACACTAAATTCTCTAAGATTCACAAGTATAAATAAAATCGAGAATTGGGAAAGATTCTATGCGTAAAATGCAATAGTGAGATTGCAGATTTATAAAACACTTTCAAAAACAAAATTTGAGCTAATACAAAGAGCGCATTTCAATAAAGATACTTTGCATATAAAAAATTGGAATAGAATTTAAACCTCAGGCCGTTAGAATTGGAGGAATAATTAAAATAAAATCTGTTGCATTTAATAAAAATTGTTACATTTTGTGGCAGTGTGCCAGGTCTTGTACCAAAATTCCTGCACTATTGAATTTCTGATCAAAATCTTCCAATGAGTAACAATTTTAAAAGTACTTTTAAATAAATATTCTTTGCAGTACTGCAATATTTTTTGCTCAGGTGTACTGTTATTTTAGTGATTGTAAATCAACTTAATTTTTTTTAGTTTAAACCTTTTAACTAAAAAATAAGTTTGCCAAATCAATAAAAGGGGATAGAAGCGCAAAATTCCATTTTGAGTAGCTAATAAATATCAAATTAAAATTTCAATATTTTAATATGAATTGTTCTATAGTCCAGTATTGACATATAATCGATTTCCACTATTTATGCCTTTGAATAAATTGTAGAATGAGTTTTAATTAGGGTAGTGCTTTTATCATGTCTCAAATTTATGCAATTTTTGTCACTTTTTTTTTAGATCATGAGTTTAAATCCGAGATTTAACCATACAAGTCAAATGTTAATGAATGCATTAAAGTAAATAATTTATCAACCTTTTAACAAACTGCCACCCATTTAAATGATAAGCTTTATGTGTACAAAAAACCTATATTATTTGAGGTACAGGATTTTACAATAGATGTAGATTGCAAGAACGAATTTTAACTTTTAACGAATTCTCTGCAAATTTCACTATTTATTTTCCATAAATTCCTGTCCTAGTTACAATATATAACACAATAACAGTAACATTTCTAATTATTGCTATTATCACCATTGAAACCTTTAAGCATTGTGGTGTTATTGATAACGTCGTGTGTGGAGGAGGGTAAGATGCACTTCAGCATGACCTGCTTTTTAGACCATGATTCACCACCTGTTGTACAAAATGTCTATTGTACAAAATGTGATTTAAAGATAGTGTTGTGCATGCGATAATATATGAAAATGTAAAAATGCAAAAAAGAAAAAAATTCTTAACCCTTTGCAGACTTTTTGCTTGTCTTGTAACTTATTGTGTTGTGATTCATTTTTTATATGTGTTGTAATTACTTGAATCAAAAATAAAGTTCCCGGCCACACACTTAGCTACAGTAAACCTTCGGGTCTGTCGTGTGGTCTGGGTTTCCAACATCCAACCCTTTGCAGACAGCTGACGTGCCTGTGCACCGACTGTTGTTATTGTTGAAACCCAGACCGTCCGACCTACCAGAAATGTGTAAGGTAACTGTTTGGACGGTCGGGAACTGCCACCCAATTTGGACCGGAACCCAGTGGGGGAGGCATCCACAGGGACCGTACCCTCCTTCCCCTACCACCAACCTCTCGGAAGGACTTTCGGACCCACATGTTTAACGTGATCGTACTCCGCATTAACACGGCGGCAGTTTTGGCAGTGGCTGGAATCGAACCCGGGCCTACCGAGTGCAACTCCAGCGCGCTAACCAATGGGCTACCGCACCCCGACCGACTGTGAAACTCATTCAAAACCGATACTCGTTCACATCAAGGAGACATTTACCCTAAAGGACGATCATCACAAATACATGTTTTCATATGGAATACTTTTATTTGAATTTATTTGAATACTAGATTGTGCTAAATGTCCATTCTAACATCTCCAATGTATTTTGCCAATAATTGGTCTTAGTATAGAGAAATCATCACTTCATCAAGAGTGGTGAAATGTGGTTTTGTTATACAAACAAACAGATCATTTCTCACAGACTCTACTATGTTATAATTGAGTATGGGTTCTTGTTTTGATTTTATCTTAATGATTGCATTGGTGAATTATTGAAATGTAAGAAAGTATTTTCCTTCAAGTTTGGGTATTAGAGGGATGTGCAGTACTGAATTTATTTGGTTATTTAGGATAATAAAATGGCTGGAGTCAAGATGTTTTCTTTCTGGGTTTTTTTTTTTTTCATTGATTCATTGCCCAGCTGTTCTGAGATGAATATACTCATATGGTAACCAGACAGTAATGAAAGTAATGTACATAGTGAAGATGGGTGCACAGATAATTTTTATAAATGCAAAGGTTGCAATGTTGGCCTGTGTGTGGTTCCATGTTTTGAAATATATCATAAGTAAAAAATGTATTAATTAGTGAAAATAGCAATGCTATTTCCTTGTAAAAATTCTACATAGTCTCTATTAACTATATAAAATGTTGAGTAAAATCATTCAGATATTTTTCCTGTGTACAGATAACTTTTAATCAAGTTAAGCAATCATTTTTAATTATTTAAATTTTTAATATTTCTATAAAAGATAATTTGTGTGGAATGTATGCATCAAGTGGAAAATAAGTATTTTCTTTATTCCTGAAAAAAGTAAAAAGCTGTGTTGAATAGGTGATTTTTAGTGAATTTTTCTCTGTAGTTGGGCTTAGTACAAAAAATGTGTCATCCTTTGAGAATAGTTTGGAAGCAAAATACTCCATCCTTTAGGCCACAGCAGTTCCAGAATGCCACCATCCACAAAGTGTTAAGAGTATTGCGGGGAACGGTGATTGAGGTGTATCTCTCAATCATTTGTCCTGAGTATCCCTAGGTCTTAATCTGGCCCTGCCTGCAGATGCACACAATCTGGCAAGCTTATCTTGCCCTGACCTGCAGTATCTATCTTTTACGCTACACAGGTATTTCTGCATTTTATAGTTTTTCTTCACTTTGTTCTGTTGCAGAACAAAAGACAGTTAAAAAGAAAACCCATTTCATCAATGTTGAAGAATTAGGTAAAATATATATACAGTCGAACCTCAATATGTCGAATTTAAAGGGGGAAAAAAAAAATTCGAGATATCGAAAATTTGAAAAAATTTAAGGAATTCATAAAAGATACTAGTTCTATACTTTACATACTAGTCCTGTACTTTACACAGTTTTAAAAGAATCACTTACTTTATCTTGCAGACAGAGAATTGGATATTATCCAAGAAAATGCTGATAACAAATAAAGCGGAGCTTGAAATAATTGGATACACATTTAATGTAATACTATGTACATACATACATTATTAAAATTTAATCTTGCATTTCTTTACTTTGCAAAATAGTCATCTATGACAGTTTGGTTACAGTTACTGAATCCTTCAATATCTATCACATTTTCCAAACGAGCTAGGCGGATCCAAATAAGCTTAATTTTGTAGCGACAGTTTACTTTAAAACTCTGAATAATACCTTGGTCTAAAGGCTGTAACTTAAAAGTTGTGTTTGGTGGCTTAAAATGAACTTTCACGGATTTTAATTTTGGCACACTATTATGCGTTGTACAGTTGTCCAAGAAGAGAACAATATCGTGATTTTTATGGGACATTTTTCTGTCTAGTTCCTTCAACCAATTAGTGAAAATTTTGGCAGTCATCCAAGCCTCTTTGTTTGCAAAATAAGTCATTGGAAAAGATTTCATTCCTGAAAAACATCGGGGTTTAGCAGATTTAACTATCATAAGAGGTTTTAGCCTTTCTGAACCATCCATATCAGTGCAAAACAGCACAGTTACTCTTCCTTTACTCCTTTTCCCGCCATGACATGCTTCACCTTTAATGGCCATAGTTTTATTAGGCATACACTTAAAAAATAGTCCTGTTTCATCTGCATTAAACACATTTTTTGGATCGTATTTTTCCAAATGAAAAGCTGAAAATGGTAAGATGATCCAAATGGTAAGATGAAAAAATTCGAGATATCAAGAGTTTGATTAGAAAAATTTCGAGTTAAAGAGCTTGTTTTACATTAATTTTATACCATGCGTGAAAGGAGATGAAAATATTTCGAGATATCGAAAATTTCGAAATACCGAGGTTCAACATATCGAAGTTCACCTGTATATGATCTATTGGTTTATAGGTACTCAAATATCAGTTTATTGTTGGTATCTGGAAAATACCGATATATTGATGAAACCAATATTCGGTCAAAATTATTCAATGGGAGTGTATTCCAATAATCGGATATCAAAACATTCCTAATTCTAAGTGAAATTCTAAAGTTCAAAATCAGTGTAAATGATGTCAATAATATTTTAAAAAGTAATCGCAAAGAACTTCTGAAACCACAAAATCTAAAAATATTATTAATGAATTACATTAAGCTCTGTAGAGGCAGAGTGAAGGATATTTCTTCATCAATTATATTTTTTCAAACAAAGGGCAAATTTAAACTAATAGACACATATTGGACTTGGTGACCATTAGTTTGCCACTGGCTCCATGGAATCTTAAGTCATAGTGATTTAACTAATTTTAAACGAGCGAGACCAGTCATGGTAAAAGTATCAAATGAAAATCAAAATGTGATACAGAATTAATATAAATGTGCAATGTATAATATAAGTAAAGATTATTTAAATTTTTGTTTTTATTTTTCATGGTGGAAGAGTGAATGTGCATCGAGATGTGAGCCGGTTTTAATAACATTTTAGCAGCACATCACTGTATAAGGTTAATATATTATGTAAATGCATATTATTCTCTTATCTAGTCTACAGCTTAATTTTAAGTTTCATACAATAAACACATAGCTTAATAAAGTGCATATTTTTTGCATTTTTAATAATGCTTTCTATTTGTATATATATATATATTCATTTTATTCTTAGGTTCAGAACTAGCTTTGATGTATAACGATGAATCTGTGCTAGAAAATCATTCTTTGGCTGTTGGTTTTAAGCTTTTGCAAGATGAGAATTGTAATATTTTCCAAAACTTATCAAAAAAGCAGAAACAAACTTTACGGAAGATGGCAATTGACATGGTCAGTTCTTACTCATTAGATATAAAACATCTTTAAAATTAATATTGGCCTGCTACAATAATTTATCTACATTTTCATATGCTCCCTCTGAATGCATTTATATTTTCTATTGTGTGAAACACACATGTATTTCTTTTCAGGTCTTAGCTACAGATATGTCAAAGCATATGTCTCTTCTTGCTGATCTGAAAACTATGGTTGAAACTAAGAAAGTTGCTGGTTCTGGAGTTCTTCTATTGGATAATTATACTGAAAGAATACAAGTAAGTTTTCTGGAAATTGTGTTTAATGAGATTACTTTATTGGTGATTGTCTTTTCTTTTCTTTTCAAAATTGTATTTTGTTTTATGCTTCTATTTTATTATTTTATTTGTATAGAGCTTGATTTCTAAATTAGTGCACATGGGTTTACATCTTGTGTATACTTTTTTGTAACAGTCATGTATTGTGATACAGTCAAACCCTGCTATAATGAACTCAAGATGCAATGAACTTTCAGTTATAGCTTTTCACATGGTCCCAATTGAACACATATTAAACTAATGTTATTTCAGTTGCTTAGTACAAACTTCCAGCAGCAAAGAATTTGAATGCAGTGAACTAAAATCACCTTTCTTATCATTTACTTTCAGGTATTTCAACAGGAATTTTACTCCCCTTTTGTATTTTTTGTTTATTTTCCCTTTTGAGTTTGTTTTCTCAAAGGTAACAATGAGAAATTTTTGCTGTTGTGCACTCTCTCTCCCTACTCAACCTGTTTCTTCAAGAGTGTAAAATTTTTTTTAGTACATTGCTCATTTGAATTGTTTGTGCTATCAATGTCGCATCGTTTTAAAATGGCTGATGTTGGGAAGTGAAAAACTCTTTCAGTAGAAGATAAAATGGAAATGATTAAGTCGATATAAAAATGAAAGCCAATTTGTAATGTGCAGAAAATTTTTCTTACCTAAATCTACAAATTTGTATATTTGGAAAAATCGTAGCATGATCATCTCTGCCCACAAAAATAACCTGGATGGAAGCAAAAGGCATAAGGGTGAATGGGAAAATATAGGCGAAGCATTGCTGACATGGCTTACCGTGTAAAGAAATCAAAATCTCTCAATTACAGGGACCAAACTTCAAGGGAAAGTCAACAAATTTGCAAAACATTTTGAAGAAAACCATTTCGTGTTCAAATGGATATCTCAACAAGTTTAAAATATAGATCAATATTTGGTATGGAAAAGTTGTGAAAGAAATGGCAAGTGTCTCTGCTTCAAATATGGAGCAGTGGGAAGAGAACATATAGTCTGATCCATGACTATGAGGAAAAAACATTTTCAATGCTGATGAAGTCATCTTATTTTACAACATGACTCTCAATCAAACGTTAAAATTTATAGGAGAGAAATGTGTTAGAGAAAAGTTCTCAAATGTCAGATTAAATGTTCTTGTGTGCACCAACATGAATAGTTCAGAGAAAAGGAAACTCACTGTGATTGGCAAATCTCAGAAGCCAAGATGCATTTAAAATGTTAGAAAGCTACCTGTGTATAAAGTAAGTAAAAAGACATGGATGACTTCATAAATTTTTGAAGAAGAGTTACGTCAATGGGACTAGAAATTGTATGCTCGGAAGTGCAAAATGCTGCTCTTAATAGACAACTGTACAGCCCACACTGATGTGGAAAATCTTAAATATATCAAGTTAATTAGATTTCTCATTACAGACTCACACACACACAGGCCTTTCTTTATTGTATTTGATAGAAAAAAAATTTTGTCTTTAACACACAAAAAGTGTGTATATTTTAAAATTTTGACTATTACTCATGTGGATTCCAATGTTTGAAAGAGAAGTTTTCAATCTTTCCGATGTTGTCAAGATGGAAACTCTGAAATATTATATTTGGTCTCTGAGGAAAGCATTTTTATGAAAATTATAATAAAACATGAAATAAAAAATAAACTAATAAAATTTTTTAAAAAATAATGGTGAGTTGCGCCTTTCTGAGTCCTAAAGTACCTGTGTACCAAATTTAATGACCATACACCACTTAGATTTTCTACTACAAATGACACAAACAGACATCTTCCTTTATTATTATAGATAACAAATTTTTCTTAGAACAATTTATATTAAAACAAGGAAATGGTAAAAGTAAACTTAACACAAAGTTTGTTCAAAGCTTATATATTAAAATTGCATCATAATTATAATAACACATTTAGCTTCCTCCCAACCGAAGTTTGGATTTTTTCAGTTAAAAATGTAAATTAAGTAAAGTTTATGTTAACTTTTTTTAAATTAAAATTAACTAATCATCATTTTACATGTTTGTTTCTTGATTTACATTAAATATTCAAGCTAGTTACTTAAATTTTATACTTAACAAAATTCCTGATGTCACATTTAAATTCATGTTTATCTCTTTTAAGCATATCATACTTAATACAATTGACTTTAATGGCATTTTTTGTAAACATAAACAGTTATTATCTATCAAAAGTATTTATATACAGAAATTATACAAGTACAATATGCCTAATGGTAGCTCAATATTTAATTATAATGATGTTTCTAAATCTTTAATTTCAGAAATTCAATATTATGGTGCATATAATGCTACTTCTTACTCACAATATGCAAATAACATACATGAATGCATTATAACTGGTGATTTAAAAAGACTCAGAAATATGATGTGTAAAGGTACTATATTCCGTATCCAAATTGCTAGAGTTCGAAAGTTATTCTTCAATTTTTATCTTTAGACTTTGATAAATATATATTAAATATATATATATATATATATATATATATATATATATATTTGAAATGTAATAATAAGAATTATGTAAAAATAAAAAAATACAATTCAAGTAATATTAACATCACCATAGAAGCAAATTCAAAGCCATAATGCCGATAAGAGAAAAGAACAGCACCATCCCAAATTCGATGATTAATTAGAATTAAATTCATCGTCAGGTCTGAGTATTTAATTCCAATTAACCCAAACAAATGCCTGTTTCAGATTAAGCAATAGTACATTACTATAAATACTTAAACTCAGACTACAGGCAACAAAAAATGAAAAAAGGATACATTAAGAAAATTGTATTACCATGCGGCATGAACCATTCTTCTACCACGTGTATACACGATCAACCTCAACAGCTTAATCTAGAAGCACCGGAATGAACAAGTCGAAATTCTACCAGGGAGGCAGTACGAACGTTCACGGAGTTACTCCCAAACCCGTCCAGTGAGTCTAAGCTGGAGACTGGACAAGCAATTCAGAATACAACTTCCCAAATATGCAAACATGAATATGAATCAAAGATGAAAATTCCTACTAAACAAGTAATTCATATGAAAAATGGATAATCGAGAATGCCACTATACACCATTATAAGGGCGCTCAAAACGTAGTTTCAATACTGACAAAAGTTACATTTTTTTGCGAAAATAAAATTCAAAACATTAATGTTAATGCATCTTATTTTCCTATTTTTAGATTTTTCTAATGTTTTTGACTTAGTTTATTATTTTTCATTTTTATTTATATAATTAATAATTATATATAATATATATATATACATACACATACATATATATATATATATACATATATACACATATATACATATATATATATATATATATATATATATATATATATTTTTTTTTTTTTTTTTTTTTTTTCCCTACTGTATGTTAGTCACTATAATTGGGAATGTTTTCTAGGATGTTATCGAGAAAAATTTGATACACTGAGTTGATAATTTTAATAACAAACTTGGGGGGATATGCATTATTAGTCGCTGTACTCAATAATTCCATAAAGTGCGCTAATTTATAATCTTCATCACAAATTTTATTGATTCTAAGAGCCTGGTTTATTATAATATTTCTAAATACAGATATATGCAAACAAGAGTCAAAATGTTGAATTTTTGATGTATTAAATTTAAAATCCTGTCTTTTATCATACAAGTTTATAACCATATTACAATTTTGTAAATTTAAATTTAAATCTAAAAAGTTTGCAACATTTGTGTCATTATTACTTGCATTTAATTGTAAATTTTTTGGATAAAAGTTTAATACTATAGGGATATTATTATTTGGGGATACACATAAAATGTCATCTAAATATCTAAACATGTGCATATTATGCAAGCTTGGATTAATGTTTTTTTCATAGAAGAATAAATACAGATTAGCTAACAATGATGAGGCACACCCCCCTTGTGGGATACCAACCTGTTGTTTAAAAAAAGTACCACCATGTTGATATATATATATATATATATATATATATACACAATTTAGTATGTTTTTTTCCCAACTAACTTGAATAAAGGAATGGTGAGAAGTTAGAGGAAGAATCCTCAATCTAATTTCTTCTCTTATTTTTGCTAGTAATTTTTAGATTTTAATTTTCTCTCTCAGTTTTATTTTAAATCTCATGATAATATGGCTTTTCAGTTCCATTTCTTTCACTAGGCATAAGGTATGGGCTAGAGTGGTGGCCACCTTAACGGCCTGATTTGATATGTTTATTGTTGGGCTTTTGATTTCAATGGCTGTTACCCTGGCTAGCGATTTCTCTTTTTGAATGTTCCAAATTTATCTATTTGATTCCTTCTTTACATGCAATCTCGCAGTTGTATCTTAGCATTTGTTGCAGGTAAACTGTTTCCAAACTGAGGAAGAAGGCCCATAATGCTCTCAAAGTAATTGTAGTCAACTAATTTGCTTATGCTAGCTTTCTTTCACAGCACTAGAAAGTAGTAAATGTATCATTAAAATGCAAAACTCAAATCAAAACTATATATATATACTCATGTCCAAAAGTTAAGCATAGTTGCTGTTTATGTGAAAATTTCTGGAAATCTACTTCGAAATGGATGGAAATGCAGTATTCAGGTGTAATAGGGTTATAGAAGAAGAAAACAATGCAAAGCAAGGATAATAACAACTTTTATTATCCAAAGAAAAGGGTTGAAAGAAAAAGGGTCACAATATGAGTGTCAACATCAGTGAAACAGAATGATTAAAACAATGTGATGCTGCAGTTTAATGTGGCTACCCATGGTTTTGATGTGTGGCTACCCGCGGTACCCACACATGCTGCACAATGATTTCCCATACTTTCAATAAGGGTTTGGATGAGTTGTGTGCTCAAAGGGTTCCAAGCTTCAAGGAGAGCAGTTTTCAATCCCAGAACAAAGCTTGGTGGGTAGCTGAGGGCTGGATATCTTCAGTTTGAAGGAAGTCGTTGACCAAAGCTGCACAGTCAGGAGGCGTTATCATCCATGAATATGAAATCATGACCAACAGCACCTCGAAACAATCGAACAGTAGGCTCAAGGATTTCATCACTGTATCTGTGGCCAGTAACTGACCCCGGTAACTGGCCCCATGTCAAAGATGTTGAAGTTTGTACAGCCTTCCATAATGATGCTTGCCCAGACCATGACTACCCCAAATGGAAAACATCTTTTCATGATGTTTCCCGGGTGAAAACATATTCCACGTTCTCTCCAGATTGTGGTACAATGAGAATCAGTTTGCTGTCTAAACCTGGACTCGTCACTGAAAATGAGATTGCCCCACTGTTGTCCACTCCACTGCCGATGTTCCAAACTTCACTGTAAATGCATGCGTTTCTGTGCAGCCGTCAAGGGAATGTAAACTGCTGATCTTCTGGCATAGAGACCAATGTGTCTGAGTCTCCTGTAAACAGTTCTCGAAACAGTGACTCCTGTGATGGCTGTCAGGGCAAAACCCAGTTGTCTGGCAGAACGGTTCCTCTGAAATCGCGCTGTTATCACCAAATATTGGTCTTGCTGAGTGGTTGTTATCCTTGGCCAACCTGGTACTGGTCATCGGGTAACATTTCCAGTGGTTTGGAACTTCTGCCACAGTCTGGAGATCACACACTGAAGCACATTCAGAATTTGAGACTCTTCGGTTTGAGATTGACTGGATTTTAGCATTCCAATAATTTGTCCCTTCAAAAACATGTCCAGTTGGCATCTTTGTGACATCTTTCATCCTTTTTGACTGTTAACAATACTCCATATTACAAAAATAACGAAATTCTGCCTCAACTGGCCATGCTGCTCAAGGCTGTTTTATACTCTTTCTGACACATGCCGGTGCTTTGCGCATGTCTTCATCCCCCATTTCTCCACAACTGATTGTGAACCATTGTATCCATATTAACTCTGAATTTTTCGCATTTTACGAATTATGCTTAACTTTTGGCCATGAGTGTAGTTGTTATATACAGGAATAGGATCAAGGAGAAGGCGACCGTGAGGTTTACGCCCATTAGCTCTCCAAGACTATGACTACAATCTCTCATCCAGCAAAGCCGCAGCTGGGGGCCACGTTCTCGGCAGAATCATTCACTGGGTATGGTCCGGAGAACACCCGCCTAGCCAGACCCCAGTCGCCGGCCAGATCTAGGCTCAGGTCATGAATAAACACAGTCCGTGAGATCCCAGCCACCTGGAAGAGTCTGAGGCCTAACTGTCTCACCGGTACGGTGTCTGGTTCCTCGACAGCCAGTTCCCCGGATTTATATGCCCCCCAGGTTGGAGGACCAGAGTTGCAGAGCTAAGATCCGTAACCACCATCTATGGATGACCCGCCCCGGGGGAGGGGGGGGGGGGTAGTTATATATAAAATTTGCTTAGGAAAACTTGTATTGTATCCATATATGGAAAACTTATTTGTAGGGCCCAACTTAACCTAACTGGAACCTGGGACAGACCTTCCTTCGGGGCCCTCTTTTCCCCTTGACATATATGAAATTAGAAACATATTTGCATTCTAGGAAAAGGTATACAAAATGAATTTATTACATATTTGAATAGAATTTAAATTACTGAACGCTTTCTTTTCATAACCAAGAGGCTAATATGCTAAATTAGTGCAGTTATCCCCATACTCCATATATCTCTAAAATGAATCTTTTCACTGAGCCAACCTATTCTTATAGCATATTTTTTTCAGGAAGCAGTCATTAATTTTTTGTTGTTACAAATGTTTAATTTGAGGCCCCTGTGACATAGGGACCCAGGGCAGGCGTGGTATCCCAGTGGTTAGCGTGCTGGAATTGCACTCAGTAGGTCCAGGTTCGATTCCAGCCGCTGCCAAAACTGCTGCCGTGTTTATGCAGAGTACGATCACATTAAACATGTGGGTCTGTAAGTCCTTCCGAGAGGTTGATGGTAGGGGAAGGAGGGTACGGTCCCTGTGAATGCCTCCACCACTGCATTCCGGTCTAAATTGGGTGGCACTTCCCTGCTGTCCAAACAGTTATCTTACGCCTTTCTGGTAGGTCGGACGGTCTGGGTCTCAACAACAACAACGGGGACCCAGAGAAACTGCCCTGCATGCCCTTACTTATTTGTATTAATTTTATTTTTGTTAGCTTCTTAATTGTTCTTATTATGATCTATACACAAATAAGCTATATCGTATTGAGATTCAATAAAGAGGTTACTACAGGCCTTGCTCGATATCTATGTATGTTTATAATGTGTCCACCTATTTTAACAGGATAAACAGATATGGAAGTAAAATTTAAAGTAAAATATTCCTTGATTTTTTTCTTTTTTTATCATATTCAAAGAATTTATTCATTCTCAAAAGGATACAAAATACATTAGTAACATTTAAAATTTCATCCTCTTAGTAATATGTTTTATTATGCAATGCAGTAACCACTTTAAACAAGTTTAACCTTAATATAATTACTTTAAACCCTGCAGAATATAAGTGTTATAGTTAAATTTAAAAATATAATCTCCTGTTCCTCAGAGTGCAATTGTATTCCTCCATATTTATGCTCCTATTTTATTACAATATTTTTGTACTATTTATAATAATTTTGAGATATTGCTTCGATTTTATATTCAAAATTTAAAATTATATAAAATTTCGGATTTTAGTAATATTACAAGTTATTTATTTATAATATTTTAGTAATGAATATAAATATAAACCAGTATTTAAGTATCTGACAATTCATTTAAATTATTTTATTATTCATTTTTTCTGCTCACAACATTTTTATGCAGGTTTTACAAAATATGATTCATTGTGCTGATCTCAGCAACCCAACTAAGCCATTAGAAATTTACCAAACCTGTGTCAGTCTCATAATGGAAGAATTTTTTCAACAAGGTGATAAAGAAAGAGAAATGGGGTTGGACATCAGCCCTATGTGTGACAGGCATAATGCTACCATTGAAAAAACTCAGGTTTGTATTCTGATAAAATAGAATTTTTATATTTTTAATAGGGCTTGATGGGATAAAATTGATATAGTAGATGAAATGGTTTTACTAGGATATACATATGTTATATTATTTTATTTACTTATTTTTACTTTTTCTGGAGTATCAAGGAACATTTTCTTTATGAATATTTGCATCTGTTCATATTTTAGAGATTATTATCTCTAAATTTATTTGGAAAGTTTGATCACAGGTTTTTTATTACAACTAAAATATTTCTACTCTGTATAAATGATATCAAAATTTTTAGATCAGTTGTGTATATTAGATACTACCGATCAAAGAAGTATATGAGCACCTCTCATTATTCATGCCTTCGAATTGTGCTCTAAATCCAAAAATAGCATTAACCACATAAAAATGACTGATATAAATAAATATACATTTAATTTACCTACCATCTTTATATTTAGTTATACTATTTCTGAAATTCAAATGTGAATGCCCATTTTGTATGTGATCATTTGATTTGCCACAACATTTCAATCATACTAAATATACATTTTTGGTGAAGTCTGTCACTAATCACCAGAAATTTATGACATAAACCATTTGGTGTCCATCTCAATATTTAAGATAGAAATGTGAAGATTATGCATACTGGGGTTAGAAATTTCCCTATTTTAATGAATGAATTCTTACCAAAATCATTGTATCAAGTAGCTTGCGATATCTAGAACTGGAAAAAGACCTCTGAGTTTTATGGACCCTCTAAATGACAATTGTGATCATAATAATATAAAATTTGATGTAGGGATTAATCTTAACAACACTCAAGGAAGATCACAAAAAAGTTGATGTTCTCAGAACCCCTCTCCTAAATTTTTTTCATGAGGCTGATAATAATCATTGGTATTTTTTAATCATGTTTGAAAATATACATTCAGTTTCAATGTATTCTGATTTAGTTGCAACTAGTTGTGGTGTCCATAGCTAGCATCTGTGACAATATAAGTAGTACGGGGTTGCATATATTGATTCAATTCTTTTTTTTTGTAAATTTGCTTACAAAAGGGGCCAGGATGTTTTATTCTTCAGATCTGCCTGTGAAGATAATTTTGCATAGTGAGAACAGATATTCCTAAACCTCTCTTTAGGAGCAATAAATTTAATATTTTAACAGAATTTGCTCATGTTTGCGAATTATAAGTTTCTTTATATTATATACTCTGTACGAAGAACGGGTATGCTGCTAGTCCTCAATAAGCTCTTTTGATATGCCATAAATGCACTCCTTTGATTCACCCCCAATATGCCTTTCACCCTCTGTGTGGGCTTAATAAGCTTTAAACATGCCCTTTTGATACATCTTATATAAGCTCCTTTGATTCACAACATAAGCACCTGCAATTAAAATCAAGAGCACATTTTCTGAATGAAAATTCTGGCAAACTATGATAATATTTTTGATTCTGTACCAATTCGCAATTCCAATAAAGATGACATTAGAAATACCAATTCTTGGCTCCTAAACCATGTCTCGACCCCATTCCAAGTTGCGTTCAAGGATGGGAAAAACCTGTTTATCTCTCATCTCATGCGCAATTAGAATTGTCTTGAAAATTTATTAAGTTATACATAAAAATTCATAATTAATGAGCAGAATACAGCAGAAACAGAATGTTTTGATTGGAGCAGTGTATGATATTCAGAGAAACCTCTGGTAAATTATGAAGATGGGATTGTCAGTCAATTATTTTATTTTGCAATATAAAATTCAAATAAGTTTTAAACATGCAAGTATATATATTTTTAAAATTCATTAAAATTTACCTATTTATGATATGGATTTCTTACAAAGTTTGTGTGAAAAATAATTTTGAATGGTGTTAAGATGGAAACTTTGCAATAATATTTTCACTGACTAAAGCACCGATTTATATGAAAATCACTCAAAATCATGCTAAAACATAAAATAACTCAAAAACTAAATTCGAATTTAAAAAATATCTTGCCGTGGTTTATCATCACAGGTTCTGAAGTATCTGTGTACCAAATCTCATGGCCGTACGACATTTAGATATTTCACTACAGATGACACAAACAGACAGACATCTTCCTTTATTATTATAGATGAAGCATAAAATCAAAAACTATTCCTAAATCAGGTAATTCTTATACAATTAAGTGATTTCTGTATAGATTACTTGCTTAAATATTCATTTGCTACATATCTAATTTGAAGTAATTAGCTATAAAATTAACAAAAATTGAAATTATATATATTTAATCCCAGTTTAGCATGTCCTTTCTCAGTTTTGTCCTATCTCAGTCCTATCTCAGTTTTGCTAAACAAATTTTTTTTTCAGTTCTAGCTATAACCATCAGAGATATATAAGATAAACCATTCAAGGTCCATCTATTTAAGATAGTAAAATAAAGGTAGGAAACGAGTAGGTTAATTGTATAGTTCTTTCAAACATTTCAAGATTTTTAAAGTCCCTGGGATTCTGTGTTCTATTCAAAAAATAATTGTCTATCTTGAGACTGATGGTATTAAAGATGGTAGAAGTAAAGCTCTTCATTGTCTATGACAAAACAGTATTGTCAAATTATTATTAGTAGAAGAGTCCATTTCAGTAAGCAAAAAATCAAAAAAGTTCAGGTGTATTTTAGTTATCCTACATGTTTGTTCTGTTCAAGTACAAAATAGTGTCCTCTCGAAAGTGGAAGATTCTATTATTACAAGAGAAAAAATGAGGATTTAAAATTAAGTCAACAGTAATCATCATCTGACCAAAGTTCAGCTCGTGAAACAGTTAAATTTACCTGTATCTACTCTATCAACAATTTTTTATAAATAAACATGTTTATATTTTACTTTAAAAAATTTATAAAATATGTTTTAAGGATATATTTGCTACTATAACAGTTCTGATGTGCTATTAAACAGTGTTACTTTATTAAGATTGTTTTTTTATATATTTCATTTATATGTTTTTATCAGTTATAAGTTTTCTTTTCTTTGGTCCCTTCAAAAACTTATAAATAATATTCAACTGTATTAGCATAATAGGCAAGAAAAGGCAAAAAATAAAAACTAATATAGAATAGAATCACAGATTAAGTTCAAAGACAGTATGCATTTCTGTTATTCAAATAATTGAATACAATATTGTGCTTTGCACTTGAAATATAATCATAATGTTAAATTCACCTGTAACTAAAACATAAGTGAAAAGACAAAAATACAAACATTTTAGAACTAGTAAACTCATAATAAAAAAAATTATATAATTTTATAATTAATAAATTCATGTGATGAAAGACATTTTTTCCCACTAGCTACTGTTATTTAGACATTTTGTTTATAATTTTTATCTCGTAAGACAAACATCTAAAATAATAATTAATATTAATTTTTAATATAATAGTTTTAAATGTTTTCAATTGATTACCTATTTTAAACATTACAAAAATGTTGAACATTGTACTGTAATTTTAATAAATTATTATGAAACATGCTATCACTATTTTAAATTTTGCATTTATTTTACAGGTTGGTTTTATTGATTATATAGTGCATCCATTATGGGAAACTTGGGCAGACCTAGTGCATCCAGATGCTCAAGATATTTTAGACACTTTGGAAGAAAATCGAGACTGGTATCAAAATATGATTCCAGTTAGTCCAGATTCTCAAGCTGCTGATGACGATTCAATAAAAACTAATCCATCTTCTGAACTTGCTGCTGCAGCTGAAAAAATACAATTCCATATTACATCCGAAGATCAAGATGAAGAAGATCAAACTGAAGAAAGCTGAGACTATATTTGCAGTTTCAAACAAAACTGCTGCACATATAATGTTGGACATGTAGTGAAAAATTGCTACTTTTTATACAATATATTTTTGTCCCTTGCCAAATACAAACAAAATATATTAAAAAAAGATGTCACTTTGAACATTGGGATTATTCATCACATATAATATATTATTATTTATTACCATGATATGTATAAATTTAGTGTCAAAAATCTCCCTTTACATAATTAGAGATATATAATGTTGTTTTAATAGAGTTTGAAACAGGAGTTTTCATTATAATACATCATAAAATGTTAATAAATGCATAATATCCATATTATCTATTTTGTGTCAGAAAAATGTGTGAACCTTATATTAATTTTAGTATCTTGTCTGCATATATTTACTGTGAATATCCAGTATGTTTTAGAATTTTATGAACACCATAATAAATAATTTTGTCTCACAAGAACTTTAATTTTAATATAACTTATACATTAGAAAATAACAAATTACAATTTCTTTTTAATTTAAAATTAATAACAATACATTTTTATTCAATATTGTCATTTATAAAGGATCTTTTCATTTTTGTAGACAATTGTTCGATTAAAGAAAAATTTTATTTAGCATTTCCATAAGTGACCTTATGAGTACTTGTGAATATATACACATATAAATAGTGAATGTATTTGTACACATGAGTATATATGCATATACATCAATGATGTATCCTGGATCTGAGACCTATTACACCCTCATCCTATCCCCCAGAAAAAGTGCAATTGAAACAATTGTAGTAACAAAGTTTTGAAAATTGTTAAATAATAAAAAATAAACTATTTTTGGTAAAATAAAACTATTTTTAACAAACAGAAAGCACATGGGAAGGTTAACTTTGTATGAAACTTCCTATTAAGAGGTGAGATTTAGGTGATTCTAAATTTACACCAACTCACCCTATTGTAGACTATTGTGTTCTTTTAAAAAAAAATCATTTTAAATGAGTACTGAATGCACCAATACATTATATTAATGCATTCATATTATTATATAATATTACAGTATATGACTGATTATCCAGAATTCCAAAGTCTAAAAAGATGCTTTGTATTTATTTGTTTATTAATTTTTTTTAATGCATGTCCATTTGTAGGGTGGTGCTGCGATCAGACGTGAAAAAGGGGGATTTTTTTTCTTTTCCTTTCTTCAGAAATATCTCATATTCTGCAGAGGGAATCATGACGATCAAACATGTTTAAAACATCCTTGATTGCAATAGGCAACAGTAGGCGATCTTGTAAAAATATAATCAAATAGATACAGAAAAAATGAAACATTTTTATTTAGAATATAAGACTATAAATGTTGATAGTGCCCAACTCCAAATTCCCCAAATAATAAACCACCACTGATTCCAAGGCATGGGGGAAAATTAATCTACTGAATAAAATTAGCTCTAGAATCTTCCAGTAGGTTAGAGAAGATATAGCATTCTATCAAGGGAAAATATAATATACTGACACATAATGGAACACATAAAACTAAAAAAATTATAATAATTGGAAAGTAAGACATAACTTGAGCTTTATCAACTGGTTTCAGAAGCAAAAGATGGCTCAAGCAAAGGTCTTAAACCCCAAGGTTAATAGAATATTAACAGGTTGTCTCGTTCGCTATTCCCCCCATGGTAACATTTCTGGGCGAGCTGTGACGTCACTGCTAGACCTTCCGTTCTGTTGACCAGCGGCGCTTCGTTAAAAAACGTTGGAAAACAGCACGGTTTTATTTAAAAATGCCTTGCTTTAAACATCAACGAGATACATGAAATGTTTCCGAAAATAATGTGCTAACACTGAAATATGACAAATGAACTCAAATTTGAATTCAAAATGAACTAAATTGCTGTAATTAACGGATGAAGAAGTCAAAAACAGTGGTTTGACAAATTATATACTAAGACAAGGATATGATTTTCCGGGTGATTTCGTATAACAAATACATTAATCTTTTTTACACAAAATTTACATATTTCATGTGTAAACTGATAATCTTTATTAATTTTTTTAGTCACAAATATATTGCATGAATATGGATTTTAATATAGTATTTTTTAACAATTACTTTTACAACACATTAAAAATTTTAAACGAAATATCCCATTCAAATTCATTAAATAGAGACTGTGCACTTTACTGTCTGTGTCTATTAAATGTTTGAAATAGGATATATCTAATGAGAAATATGTAAAAATAGAATTAAATAAGATTTATTTCTATAAAACTCTACATATTATCTTTATCAATTTGCAATTAAATTTCTATTTCTTTAAAAATTGGATGATTTAAAATTTCCTGCATATAACTGATATGGTACTTATTCTGTCCAGTAAAAGTAAGCGTGCCATTCCGTTCCTAATAGTTCCTATACAAAAAATATTTGAACTTTATAATTTTCTGAAAAATGTTATCGATTTGATTTTAAAATATTTAGATTGTATCATTGCTTGCTCAATGCATGTAATTAATATTTTCATTTTATATGCTTAAAGAAAACCCTGTTTCTATATATTTAATGATATACATCTGCTGTTTAATTTTGTTTATTTGAAGTCTTTATGAATTCATTTAATTTCTTTTATGGTACAGATATTACCGTAGAATTCAGTCAATCGGCACTTTAAAATGCGACAGAAAATCGTGGAAAATAAAAGGGGGGGGGGAAGGGGTATCATCCAAAATATTATGCTAAAAGAAACAAAGGCTATTTTTATCGTTTTATTCGAAGACGAATTTTTTTTCTCCGAAATTTGTCCAATATTTATGGGGAAGGAGCTCCAAACTAAAAATATTCCATTCACCGTTTGCTTTAAAATAAATAGGGGTAAATGTATCATTTTAATGCGACTATAAATTTATTTTGTTTTTACAAAATTATCCGTAAAATTACACTAGTTTCTTTTAACTTATGAATATCCCTTTCTACTCCGTCTTACTCATGATGAAGCCTTCAATTTGACGAATCAAGATATAAATGCCTCAGCAAAAACTTTATTAACAAATTTACTAACAAAAAAAAATTCTTAACAAACTACATTTGACGTGACTAATAATTATTATTGCAATGATTTGATAAAATATGTGTTTTCAAATATAAATCAATTACTGTTTTTTCTTCAGATGATTTTGAAAGTTTCCTGATCTTCTCTCAAATCCAGACGATATATTTTTTCAAAAACATGTAAAATTTTTGAACTAGACAAAAGCTATGCATTGCATTGCCTGGAAATAATATTTATTCTAATTTACACTGCGTTATTCATGCCTGTAAACTTCGGAATACAGTCAATATTTAAATGATGATTGATTTGCCGCATTTAGATTAGAAATATATATTTATATCCTTCTCAAACCGATTTATATAATCCACCTAACAACTATTGGTTCTTCTTTGATCATTCACTATTTTTTTATACATAACCTTTGCTCATTCAATTATCTTCCAACATAGCATTCAGTAATCTTTGTATAAACTTCTCTTATGTTAAAATTTTAATAGCTTCCACTCTCATAAAAAATTTGCTATTTCTTTTCATATGTACGGAATTTATTTTCGTAAACTTCACATTACTATGAATGTACTGTTTTATCTTATTCTATAATGCTTGCACACAGGTACTATTAGATAAATATTTAAATCGTTTCCGATCAACATTTCTCATTAGTTTTTCTCGCCTCTGTCAGAAAATGGGTCTAGCAGTGACGTCACTCGTCTTTCCTTCCTGGAACAACTTTTTCCCCGAATGAGACAACCTTATATATAAGATATTCTACGGACCTTGCTTAAACCCTGCCTTCACTAAATGATAGGCTCTGTTTTCCTTATCCTAATGAGTGGACTTTTTACTTCCAAACTTGTTTTAAAGTATCAATTTTTATGTTTTAAAATGCTAATTGGCAAAGATTTTGACTACATATTTTTATTAATTTGCCAATACATTTGAATTTTTACCTCTCCGAGATGCCATATAGCAATAACCTGTTCATGACTGTTGAGTGAAGGAAGAAGCATTTCCATGACACTGCATAGTGACAGTCGTCTGCTACTCCAGGCCCAAGCACTTTTTGATGCTAAGCCTAATGCAGCAAAAAACTCATTATAAAAACTTTGCTTTAAAATTGATCTACCATTATTATAGAAATACATGAGTGTTATTGCATTTTGAGGGACCTGGCTGCACAATTAATTTTCAAACATAAGCCTTAAAAACTTGTTTGTTTTGTTAACTATTACTTGTATAATATTATAAGTAAAATACAGATTAAAAACATTAATTTCCTTTGAAACAGGCTTTGAACTATTTGTATTTTGTCCAGAGTTCAGAAAACTGAAAAGATTGCAGATTTTCGACATTTGAATTCTATTTATCTGTACCAAAAATATCCAAAAGCATTAAGACATACATCAATGTATTTTAAATAAACTTTCACACTAAAGCACATAGAACCTATTTCACTTTCTTCACTTACATCACTATGAGATTCATTCATTAAATGTTAAATTTTAGTTTCAGAAATATATTTTTCTCTTTTCGACACGATTATTGCAACTGCCTTCTGACTAAATACTTACTAGCTCATACGCACTTCCCCTGAAAACTAGCAATAAGAATTCTCAGCTTTACTCCCCTTTTAAATGTACCACCCAAGACCCTCATCATTAAAATAAACATGGAATAACTTCCATGAAATAAACCATCCTCTTAAATCTCTCAGTTGAAATGCCTTTCAAATCAGAACCACCACAACAGCTTGCACGATTGTTTGTTTATACAATCAACTTAGTCAGCATTTTCATAAAAAACCAAAAGTAAAATGTGAAGGTCAATGATTCAAGTAACGAGCTTTGATAAAACTGTAAGACTCTGCTGCCAGTGTTAAAAATATTAATAAAACGTCCCAATCCTATATTGTACTTTGGCATCACTGGGTTCTAGTAGCTACCCACATCACGCAGCGAATAAGCATCAGTGAGCCAGAGAAGGGATAATCTCTCCATTGTATATACACACCAGCGTCCTGAACAGGTTAAAGAACCTATTGGTGGATATTAAAACTTTTTACTTCTCCTTATAGAATTATTTGCCATATGCTTTGAATAGCAGAACTTTCAAAGTTTGGTAACAATCCAAATGTTAGATAAAGTTGCAAAAAGCTCTATATAGAAAAGGTTTTTTTATCACCCTGTACTAAATGACTTTTCTTAAGAAATTATATAAAATTAGAATAATAGAAATAAGACAATGTATTTTTTCTGCTTTTTTAAAACATATTTTTAAAAATGAAAAATACTTCATAATTTAATATACTTCCAAAGGTTAAATTTTTTATTTGTTTTATGTTTAAATTGCAACAAATATTGATATATTTTTAACTAAATTTTAAAAAATCGCAGTACTTTGATGAGAAATACTTTTGTCGCATATTTGTCACTATGTCATAATTGGAATTCTAATTTTTTTTTCTTTTGTGTCCTTGTATGTATATCCTAAGTAATTATGCAAAATTTGAATCTGAAAATTGTGAACAAATATCCCAATTTTAGTAATTAGCTAGTTTTGTCTAATATATAAATCTTAATTTTCTACTTACAGGCAATTAATTGCTTATTAGAAGGATCTCAAATTATTAATCAAGCTTTCAGTGAGTTAATGTATATGTTATATGTGTATATATTCAAATTTTTGAGTATATGTTTATATATATATATATATATGTGTGTGTGTATTTAATCTCGGTTTATATACACATTTATATATATGTGCTTACATTTATATGCTTATTATAGAGAACAAAAGAAATTTTTGTCATAATATTCATATTTGTACCATCATCAGATATTTATTTTTATAATTGAGGTTTAACATTTCATCAATTTTTAGTATTTAAGGTTCACATTAAAAGATTTAAAACTGTTTTGATTTGCATATATATATTGATCAACAATGTATTCATGATGCTCATTTTCAGTACAAATTTTCTCTATAGCCATGAATGCACTTAATATTTGTTTCCTAATTAATCAAAATTAGTGTACCAGGAACGTTATATATTTTTGTCCTTTCTTTTTTTAATACTTTTGTTTAAATTTTATGTTTTTTGTTTTTGAACAGTATTTAAACTGGAATTAACCTCATATATTAATTACAATTTAATGTATGCATTATTTCTCTTGTACTGTTTCTCAAGTAAAGTAAACACATTTCATGTAATCTATATTCATTAATATAATCATTAGTATAAAATGCAGATTTGAGTAAGCTATTACATTACTCTTTGTTTGTGACTTTTATTTTCTTGTGTCTACTCCTATAGTCTATATTTGGTTTTTCAAATGTTTTCAAAGGTATTGGAATCAATTTATTTTTAGTACCTCAAATACATTTTCAGAATATTGATCAATTATAAATTAAATAAACAGGAAATACCATGAAGTGGTCACTCAAAAAATTAACAACTATCCTTCACTGGGCTTGAGACGACAACTTTCAAGTTAATATCCCAATGCCCTATTAATTGAACCACAGGGCATAGAAAATTGTGGACTGCCAGTAACTATCTAGTTCACCATCCTGTGATTGCCATTGTGAATTTATTGAACCGTAAGAATGATGCCATTTTGTGCACTGACTTTGGTCCAAATAGTGGGGACTGACTTGAAGGATGCTAGCTTGAACTCAGCTTGGGTCAGTTGTTTATATTTTAAATAATTGCTCCTGAAGGGGGATTTTTTTTCCTTGGAGGAAAGGGGGGGGGGTCAATTTAAATCAATGTATAACTAATTAAAATTTTGATTAAAAATAATATGCATAATTACCGCTTAAACTGGTATTTGGATGATAGTATAGCTTATATTTTCATAGATATCCTAGTAATAATTAGTAATTTACTAATAGATTTTTATAATTTTCTCTAAATGTGCTGTATATTCTATGTGCTTTAAATTATTGCTGCTATTTTGATTTGAAGCCCTCAGAATTACAGTATGTAATTTGTTTAGAAATATGATCTCCTTTTATTTGAGGTAGAGATTTTATTATTTGCATCTTTTTAATAATAAAATTAGAAGCTTATGTATAAGTGTATATATGTTAAAACAAAAGCTTTGGCTTTCATAATTTCTTTAGGGAAAGCAATAAGTATACATTTTATTTTATTACTAAAATGTTCAGTCCAGTAATTAGATAACTAATAATTGTATATTCAAAATGATGTTGCAAATCTTGTTTAAACTTCAAAATTTTCAAGAAACTTTATTTTCAATGTTAGTGTATTTTAATTAAGTGTATTCAGTGTCATTGAATCTCAACTAACTTTTGAGAGGCATATGTATTGGGAGCTTCAGACAGGCATTTTTAGTTATACATATTGACCAGTGCTAACATAGCTATGGCAGTTGTTTGTTAGATGGAATGTGACATTCCTCTCCTTATCTATAGCAATAACATTGCGTCATTGAATTGTCCAAATGGTTGATTAATATGTCTATTGTTTCCTGTTAAGATTTTCTATGTCTATTTTTATTAATTGACTAGCAATAATATTCATAGCATTTATCATTGTTGTTAATGTTTGTCATGTATATACAAATAGAGGTTTTATTGCGTTCCTAGATTCATCAGAAAGTATTATTATTTTTATGCATGTATGTATGTTCTGTATAAAAAAGAAACTTTTATCATTTATAAACCAAAGAAAATTACTTGATGTGTTAACTTTTCAACTGTTGTTTTCCTGAATAGCAATGGACTAGTTCTAGTCTCCTATTTTCTTAATAGCTGTTATGGTCTAAATCCTAGAATGTGTTTCATTATTTCATTATCTTTTTCCAATATAAATGAAATTCTTTAGGACAGAGGAAAATGCTCTGTTAGTCTCATCTCTAGTCATATTGAAAAGTTTTTCAGAAATGTTTCCAACTGATGTTACAATATTGATCAATAAATATTATTCCATGTTTTTGTTGAAATTTCATTTCAGTATTTGATTTACACATGGATTGGATGATCTTAATCATTTGGAATATTTTTAGTTACTATATTTACTAAATACTTTACAGGGTGTTTAAAAAAAATTGTAAAACTAAATATTTCTTGAACGATTGGTCTTAGACCTATGATTCTAATTTAAGAATGCTTTTATTAAGGTAGACTATCATCATGTGCAAATTTTGATCATGTGACACTGTTTAGTAAAAAAAATCCAAACGTAACTTTTTATATGAGACCCCTAGAAAATATTTTACAATTATAAAAATATTTCGTGAGAACAATTAGACAATTAGAAAAAGTTCCATTGTCATGTGATCAAAAAGAATTTTTAGTGGATAATTAGGTACTGTATAAAACTTTTGCTGAAGGAAAAGTATGCATGTAGGTTTTCAAATGGAAATTTTATCAAACGAAATTCAAATTTTGTATCACCCCTGAAATCTATGGTTTCACTGTTTCTTTTGCTTGGGTCAAAGCTGTTTTTTGACAATTTTTTCCTACAACTTTGACAATTTTTTCATGGCAAATATTATATGTTAGAGAACTGGTTTTTTCTAAAGATCTTAAAATAAATAAGGAATAATTTGCTAATTGGAACTTATGTAAAGGATCTGTTTAAAAAGTTAAATTTTGTGTTTTTTTTTATTAAAACATATCATGTGACCAAAACTGTTGTAGTCTGATAGTCTATATTTGAATCGTTTTTAAATTGTAATCACGGGTCTGCAATCAATCTTTTAAGAGATATTTAGTCATGCAATCTATTATGAAACCACCCTGTATATTATATTTTATTGAAGTTTGCTCTCCCAATATATAATTGGTAAATTCCTTCAGATAGTAGCTATTAAAAAGATAATATTTTAGATCTCAAATGTACAGTACATATACAAACAGTACTCATACATACCCAATTTGTATCAATACAAAGGAAAACTTCAAAAACCCTAGAACAAATTAATAAATTTATAATGTTCTAAAAAAAAGTTTAGAAAACCATGTCAATAAAGAAATAATAGGTGTAAACATAAGGAGGTGTTAGGTAAGTTGTCCAAGAATATGATGGCCACAGTGCAATAGGACAGATATCGATGAAGCGAAATATTATAGGAAAAAGAGTATGTAGGTACATAAAGCAAGCAATGGTAAGAAGAATAAGAGATAATATTAAAATTTTCAAATGTAAAATATGATAGGTCAGTGCAGTTTAGCCAAAATAAATAGTTCAAAAAGAAATCATACTAAAAGTAAAAGAAAATTTGGTGAGCTGATGAAGATAAGTATACATATATAAATATTCGATAGATATGTGTAAATAAAATAAAACAATGTAAATAAATAAAAGAAGTCAATTAGAATTCAGACACTATTATGTGAGCCACAATGCTGGCATCAATGTGAACCACACTAAACTCCAAAATTTATGAAGGACTCCTAGGTTTAAAAAAATGTTTTTCAATTAAAAATGCAATATAAAGACAATTAGATTTGTGAAATATAAATTGAGTCATTTTAAAAAGATTTAAAGATAGACAATAAATATTTATTTTTTCAAAAATTAATAAAAAAATATTTTTTCTCTGATAATTTAAAATATAAAATGCAGCCAAAATTATTTTAAGAGAAAACATAATAAATTGAAATCTGGATTATCACTGACGAATTGGGCAAGGTCATAAATTTTCTTAAATAATTCTAAGGGACATAGCCTTGCATAATTATTTTCATGGCAAAATTCAAATGTGTTGTGTTATGGTTTTCAGAAGTTGTTAAAGGGTTTAAATTCAAAGTTCAATTTAGAATAATAAATTGGACATTAAATATTTAATTTAGCAAGCATTATATGTAAGACAGAAAATGCATAGGAATCTCAGAAGTCAAAACAATATTGCCTATATGAGTAGATGTAAATCAAAGATATAAGTCAGATTCATTAATCCATGCTATTGCCAAAAGGTAAACATTTCATGAATAATTCCCCTGCTTTTATAGGCATGCAAGATTAAATAATAAATATATAGTACAAACGTGAGATCAGGAGACATTTTATTCAAGAAGAGCACAGGCATCACAGACCGCAAATATCGGTTGTTTAAAAAAAAAGCATGGTCTGCCGGATGGGAATGGAGTTATTTTCACAGGGAGAACTTGGAACCCAATTAATTAGATTTTATAGTTATTCAACATCTCTAGAATCAGTTATTCAACATCTTTAGAATCCACAAGTTTACTTCTTACTGTCTTTGAATCCAAACAAAATTACTCATTTTAGTGCACCAACATTTCCTCAAAGAGGAAGCACATTGAGCAACAACATTTGTGACATAAAAATGTTACAGCTTTCCCTCCCATCAGTAAGAACTCGATCTGAAATCCAATTGTATATCCCTGTGGGGCTTTAAAAGAGCTACAAAATACAATTTACTATTCACAGCTAGCATGAGATATATGCATTAAAAACTTTAAAAGGAGAAAAATGTCAATCTTCAAATTGACAAGACGATTCCTGGAGAACTATAACAGCTTTGTAAAAACAAATTATATATTTATAAACTGGATTTCCTATCCTGATTTTTCTCTTGCCATTAGTCCTTTTCTTTTTACTCTTATGTCAGGTTAGTTCATTGTATTGCACGTAAAAAGTTAACCGTTTTTGTCAAAATTTTCATTTGCTTCTACAGCTAAGAAATATCTACTAACATTTACATTTTTTTTATTGTGTTCTATATCATTTAGTATGCCTTTTAATAGTATAGGCCTTATGTTAGAAGATATTTAGATAATGGGGCTGTAAGATCGTTCGAAGGTAGACAATTGGGCAATTATTGTATTGTACAAGAATTGTTTCATGCTTCAGTAATGCATCCTTAAAAGTTCTAGATTTGTACTTTGAGTATTGTTTAAGTACATCGCATATTTCTGATTCGTATATCCCAACCTATTTTACATATAAACTATCTGGTTTATTAAAATGACCAAATATGTAGAAAGTGTTGCATGTGTGTGGTGAGGGTCTGGTTGCAATGTATAGCTATTTAACGCAAAACTTCCATCTCCCTCAATTCTACTACATATGAGCCTAGTGGAGAGTAACTAACCAGAGCTTCCCCCCTTAAATATTAACGTGTTTGCGTCAGTTGAAGTATATTCTGCGTATGTCATATTTATATTTCACATATCATAAATTATTTAATATGGATGACACAGTAATTGGCATTAAAAATGTTGCCTGCCCTAAATCACATGATAGAGAGATATAGAAATGATAGAATGGAGATTTTCAAATAGGATGTTTTCAAGTTCAAGCTGAATCCAGCTTGTTGTGTCAGAAAACAAGTCCGCTCAGGCCTGGCTTGAATAGTCGTATTGTAATAATGTCAATGGTTGATAATGTCAATGATTGATAATGTCAATAGTTTAAATTTTAGTGTTTACTCTATTATAGTAAACACATTTCCTTAAAGACGAAATATAATATATAAATATTTTGTGAGTGCAGTAGACCCCCTTATAACACGGGTTCATATAAGACGGATTCGTATAACACGGCGAAAAATTGTGATCGTGTTCATATAACACGCTAAAAGAGGCTAGTATAACACGGTAAAAGAATGAGACAGATGTTTCGATTTTATTACGTTGTTGCTCCAATAATTAATATAACTTTTGGCTGGTAACACTAAACGTCATTGTGCTTCTCAAATTTCGGGAAAACCTCATTTTTAGAGGAGATCGTCTCAGTTTGTTTCTAGTTGTGATGCACATTAAACGTGTCTGAAAAAACTTTTATATCATATGATTTATTTTATTCAACTTAAATTTGAGGGAAAAAATGTTTTAGGAAAATAAATCTTTGCGAAATTAAACCCGATTTCATCTAGAGGAAGTACATATCTGTTATCTCTGGTACATGCATACTATCAATTCAGCTGTGTTTAAAGTCAAGTGTGTTAAAAAAATTTAAAAATATATTATAATACGTACATAAATTAGGTAAGTCTAATAATTTTATAATTTTTACGTTATCTAAAATTTTGTCTTTAGTCATCATGACCTCTGCCATGGGGAAGAATTCTAAGAAGAGCAGAAAATGTATATCCCTTGAAGAAAAAATTAAAATTTTGGATAGGTTAAAATCTGGTGAGAAAGTAATAGTCATTGCTAAAGATTTAAAATTAAACGAGGCAACAATTCGAACAATAAAAAGAAATGAAACAAAATAAGAGTTAGAATTTCCTCTGGATGTAAGTTTGAATAAAACTGCTCGTATAAAAGACACTTTAATGCCTAAAATGGAAAAGTGTTTGATGTTATGGATAGAAGATTGCTTTTCAAGGAATTTTCCTTTGAATAGTAATGTGATAAAGCAGAAGACAACAAAGATTTACCAGCATGTAAAAGAGCTTGAATCCTTTTCTTTTAATGAATCACATCAACACGAATTTAAAGCCAGTAAAGGTTGGTTTAACAGATTTTCCTTGAGCAATGTCAAAAAATCGAGAAGAACATTTTACGAATAATGATCCATCGACAAAGAGCTCTGAGGAATTTAAGAAAAAATTGAAAGATTGTTTAGCTCCATATTTTGAAGTAAAAGAAGATTTAGAAAGTAATAATAATAAATTGTTGAAAGCACAAGAAGATACCCTTTTAAACAACGAAAATAACAAAGAAGAAACAAGTGAATCTTCAAGCTATGAAATAGCACAACCAACATTTAAAAGAGGATGTCGTTGGAACCTAATTATGGATATCTCCGACAGTGAATAAATGTAAAAAAAAGTGTAACTGCTTCTTTTATTTAACTCAAAATGAATAACAAAACATTTTTAATTTCGATACTATTTGTTTGTTTTGAAGAGAAATAAAAAGTATTTTAACTCATACATATTAAATATTTATTTTACATCTTTGTTAAGTATCTGTATAAGTGTATGTTTATGCATAAGTAAATTGTATGTGAGCCGCTCACTTGCCAAAACGATTAAGTCCATAAAAGCAAAGGTAGAAAATATGTATTGATAAATTTTTATACATTTCTTGTGAAAAAAAAAACATTTATTATTCAACGGCCATAAAAATTGTTGTCATGTAGTGTCTTAAGCCTAATTATTAAAGAAAGTCATTTTAAATATAACAAGTACTAAGTTAATCGCTTTGGGCTGTGAACGGCTCATGTATTTGTATAATCTATGTGATTCGTACAACACGGATTCATATAACACGGAACGTATCTACCGTGTTATAGGGGGGTCTACTGTATTTACTCGCCTCCAAATTTTTATATTTTTATCTGTTTTCTATAATTTTAGCACGAAAATTCCAGGCAATCATTTGCTTAGGCCTAGCCCGCTTATCGAAATTTTATTTAAGGCCCAAGTCTTAGGCCAGAGCAAACCTCTACACCAAATATAACTGTACAATTTCAATAATTCTCATAAACTTTATTTTATGGTGCTCTTAATTCCCCCACACACAGGTGAGGCAAATTTGGGCCCCTCCCGAAAATAATTCTTAGTTACACCCCTGCACTAGCAGTCCAGCTCGAAATGGGGGGGGGGGGGGGAGGGGGGATAATGTCTTCCAGTTTGTAAAGATATTAAAGTTTCACTTATGTTTGTACATTTACTCTATTACTTCTGTAATCGGTTTTAATGTGTAGTAGGCCGCTCCCAATAATACAAAGGCATTGCTGGCCCTTGATAGCAGTCATGATAAAATTAGAAAGTAAATAGGCCATTGTAATAATTATTGTTTTATTAAATTATTCAATTCGATTGCAAAAACATATTAAACAGTTGATTTAAATTATGATGACAACTAGCTAATTTTAAAGCAGTACCTGCGCAATAAGAATATAAATCATTTTGACTCAGACTGGCCCATGGAACTTATGACTCAACCTGATCCAGGAGGAATTTCCCCCCTTATCCCTATGGCTAGTCCGCCCCGGAAGAAGGCCGGGACAGCTGAAAGGTTTCACCTTGTGCTCGAAATCTTAGGGTGAGTCGTGTGGGGTGAGTCGTGGAGCTGAAAGTCTTAATCGTACGGCCATGGATGAAGTAAAAGCTACGCTGCAAGATAGTAATATATATATATATATATATATATATATATATATATATATATATATATATATATATTGTATATATATATATATATATATATATATATATATTGTATATATATATATATATATATAGTGTAATATATTAATACAGACTAATTAAATATTCTGTGAGGACAGTAGTCTTTAACAGAGATTTTGGTCTGAAGTTTCCAGTGAAGCTGATTCCCCATGGGGGAGTGCGCTAAGGCGTCTGGGCGTGGCCTTTTTGCCTCCGACCCATTTCCCCTAGGGGGATATACTAATCTGTGCATTGTTCCCGGGAGTTCCCACTGGGGCTCATGATGCAGATTTTCCAGGTTGCGAAGAGGGACTGGCCTTTTTGACTATATCCCCAGATCCGTTGACGACTGGAGTCAAGATTCTTCGGGATCAAATTCTGGCTTCTATCAGGTGAAAGGTTCCGCTGACTTCGCTCTCCGAATCGTGGTCTTGCCTGGTGGCGGATACCACCCCTTTCGACCTCTTTTCCCAGCATGAAAAACCATTCAAGGTTGTCGCGGAAGCTTGAGTTGAATCTGAAGCTTTACATGCTTATTTGCATATCAGAAGCAGTTATGAGCACAAGATTACTGGGAAAACATCGATTGAAATTTGGAATGGACGTATACCATCTGTAAGGCATTTCCGAATATTTGGATCTTTAGCTTATGTTCATGTTCCAAAAAATAAAAGAAACAAATTGCAACCTAAAACTAAATTAGGTGTTATGATTGATTATGCTTGAAAAACTAAAGGCTATCGAGTTTGTTTACCCTAAGCCAGTAAAATGATTGAAACTATTCCTGGGAAAATTGATGAAAGGGAAAATGATGTTTAAATACTATTTGGAAAGGAAAATCAGACTTCATTGTCGCACCATTTGAGGAAATTATGGAGAGAGAAATGCAATCTAATATTGACAAATTAGAAGAAAGTGAGTTACAGCCTCTTGACATTACAGAATGGGACAGAATTGAAAGACCCAGAACAACCCTAAGATGTATAAGGTGAAAATATAGAAGAATCTAAAACTGAGACACATTTCGGGGAAAACGATTGGACTGAAAAGCATGCTGATTTTTCCTATATTAATGCAAAATGCTACAGTAGTGATCATTTGATTGATATTTGTCAGAACGAAGTATTTAATATTAAATTACCTATAATGCATTTGATGGCACTGAATGGGTTCCAGAAAAACGAAATTGGAAGAGGAACTGAAAATGAAGAATGAACGAAATGTATGGGAATTCGTTGATAATCTACCTGATGCAAATATCATAGACAATAGATTGGTTTTACGTGGCTATAACAAATGAAAAAAGCAATATTAAACTTTTCAAAGCTAGATTTGTTACACAAGGATTTCGGCAAAAGAAAGGTGTAGATTGCTCAGAGATATTTTTACCTGTTGTTAATTTTTCAGTTATTAGATTATTTTTTATACGTCTAGTTTCATTTCTATGTTAGAAGCATGTCCAGTCGGATGTGAAAGCAGCATACTTATATGGATCCTTATCATCCAAAACGTACATGCTACAACCTGCTGGATATGAAGTCAAGGGACAAGAAAAAAAATCTGATGTGGGCAGCACATGACTTTCCCTGCAGACTCATATTCGCGTTCTCTTTATTTCTTCAACAATTCATTACATTGAGTTTAATCGCAGAAAATAACAACCGTAATCATTTAAAATTACACTGACTTTGCACTTTTAATTCAATTTTCGTTCTCATTTAGTAGCTAGGCATCTTGAGACATCTTGCAGCCCTCCGTTACCCACCACCGTTCCGGGATTGAAAACTGCTCTCCATGAGACTTGGAACTCTTTGAGCACACAACTTATCCAAACCCTCATCGAAAGTATGGGAAGTCGTTGTGTAGCATGCGTGTCTACCCTAGGTTTCCACATACCGTATTAAACTGCAGCATCACGTTGTTTTAATCATTCTGTTTCACTGAGGTTGACACTCGTATTGTAACCCTTTTTCTTTTAAACCTTTTCTTTTGATAATAAAAGTCGTTATTATCCTTGTTTTGCATTGTTTTCTTCTTCTATAACCCTATTACACTCCCGTACAGCGTTTCCTTCCATTCCGATGTAGATTTCCGGAAATTTTCACATAAACAGCTACTATGCTTAACTTTGGACATGAGTGTAGATATAAAATGGTGTGTAAGTGTAGATATAAAATTAAATATTTGCTATAGGAGTAAATTTTAAAGAATGTCAAATGACAGTATTTTTGCATCAACATACATCAGTAAACTCAAGAAAACTCTGATTGACTTGTCAAAAAGCAATGCATCTCTTCCTTTAAAGTCAATTGTCCCTTACCTCCAACAATTAAAGAAGATACAGTTGAAAATGATTTGATGAAAAAATTCCCGTGCAGATCTCTAATTGGATATTTGTCATTTTTGTCTAGCCGAAGCAGATACATTTGCCGTAAACACTATGTCACAAATTTGTAATAGATATACCTCCCAACATTGGAATATAGTAGTGGATATATTGAGCAATTTGTTTAATACAAGTCATTACAAAATTAATGTGTCAGATGTAAATAGCTCCCATTTAGTAACTTGTTCCGATGAAAATTGGGGTTACAAGTGAAGTAATCGACATTCAACTAGTGGCTATGTAATACTGATGTGTAACATTCCTTTTACGTGGAAATCTTGTAAACAAAAAATGCATAGTATTCAGTTCGATGGAATCTAAATTTGTTTCATTGACTGAAAGTGTCATCGATTCTTACTAATTAAGGTAATCCTCCAGAACTTTGTAATTGGCATTTTTCTTCTATCTCGCTTTACTGCCAAGTCCGTTATCCTAACATTTTAATTGTCCGCTAGGTGCGCTACCATCACTTTTATTTGATCGGACGTGGCCACTTTACTATAGATAGACGAACCATGTTCGCTCGTTGATCTTTTCTTATTATTGGGGATCTTATTCTTAAGTTATTGGGGAGCTTAAGGACAATCCTAGGAGTACTGCATACTATTTTGTTTGAATATCAAAACCCAACATTTAGGAATTGGCGAGTTCTGTCAACCCAGTAAATTTTCAAGGGGGTGAAAAATAATTTGAATATTATATTCATCAAATATCATCCATTAAGAATTGTATTTCTTGGTAGTTAATATCTAATGGTAGTTAATTGATATTCAATGTATCAATTTTAACAACGATTCTAAGACTTCTTTTATAACAAATTATTCTTTTGTTAATTATAAACAATTTCCTGCTTTTCCAATAAATTTCATCGTTTGCAAAATATACTATAATAAATATGCAAATCAATTCCAGTCATTCTACCAACTGAAACTGCTGTAAGATGCGTTCTTTACGAGATTTTACATAAGAATAAAGTTCAAATTGCGATGATAAGTTGAAACGATATTTTCTTAAAGATTACGTAAATGTTATACTAGACGTAGAACAAAACTTTAAACTTTTGCTAGGAAATGTAGAATTAGTTTTAAAATGCTACATTTACTAGGTTAAATAATATATCAGTCCGTTACCGTGTTTAGAAATTTTCCTATCCTGAAAATTACTTTTAGGAAATAATTTATAATATCTTTATACAACATAAGAATAAATTAGTCAAAACAAACTTTTCTCATTCTAAACTTACTATTATGTATCCAAACTGCTATAAAATTTACGGACAATATTGTTATACGATGACAGTAAGAATAACTTTCAGCTCTACAAGACGTTTTTACACTTTCCAACATAGTTGAAAAGTGTTTATGACTTTGGTCATTTTGTCTATCTGTCTGTTCGTTCGCACGATAACTGCCTTAAAAATTACTTTACCAAAATGAAATTTTAGTATGTTGTTGAGGCGATTTGTGGAACATATGGGAATGCAAATTAATAATGCCACCCAATTAGTCTTGGATTGAACCCGGGTTGAAAAGTGAAATACATTGAACCCTATGGGACCTAATTCTTCAAACATTTTTTAAACGAAGTTCAAATTCGGAAATTGCTTTGAAAATTGTAGGAAATATTAAAATTATCCCATAAAATACAGAACAAAAATTTGAGCAAAATATGTTCGGTAGTTTTTAAAATAAAAATTAAAATAATAATTGCACTCATATTATATGAAGCGATCACGTGACCCACTTCAAAATAAAATATGTCATCCATATTTTTTTCCAGTGTCAAAATCGTGATTTTAAAGTTCCTTTAAATTTATATTTAGTGTTGCATCCGTCCTAAAACCGCTTTATTTTTGCGTATTTTCTGTGCATCTATATTCTTCACCAACGCAATTACAATATATTTTAGCTTAAATGACCATCAAACTTTGATTATTTCTACAACGAAACCTAATTTTAACGTATGCAAAATTTTAACTTAGGCAGAACAAATCAAGCTGTAAGATGAGTTGTATAAGAATTGCTGAATTTTTAAACGCAAAATTATTTAGCTCTGGAGTCTGAGATATAGGTGATATGAATGAAATATTCATTCTCATAGAGAAGCAGACGATTTTATAGCATTACCTTTTTCGATGAGGTTTAAAGCTTGGAGTTAGAAAGTACTTTTACCTCCATGGTTTTAAGTTTTTAAGTAAAATAAATTATTGTAGTACTGTGATAATTTAATAGATATCACCGCTGAATGTATCGCACTTTAGAGATGTTTAAATAAAATTGCATTGCAGTTTGAAAGTGTTTCATAATCAATGCTTTATGCATGATTGATCTTTCTTGTTTAAAAGTTATCTTTTTTCGTAATATCTAAAGATTTTCATAAAATCCTCTAAGAAATCTAAAAGATCTAGAAAATAATTTGAAACGCTAGTGACGGTGTTATATGAGAACTTTCTGGTTCTTATCAAATACACCTAAGATAAAATTTATAAGATTTTTAATTTTATTAAATATTTTAAATGAACTTTTAAATGAAGATTATGGATTACCTATGCGTGATATGGTTATATGAAAAAAAAAATGTTTAAGTTGCATAAAATTAAAGTTTTATTAAACTGAGTTGTACTGAGAATAAGAGCTTATTTTCAGCATTAGATAAGTTATACTGTGAATAAGTGAAATAAACTTTGTGCAAGGGATAAGGAAAACGTATATCACAATAATGCAGCTTACAGCTGTTTCGAGGATACGCTGGATCCCCTTCGTCAATGCAAGAGAACCGACAAACCCGAAGTCCAAAAGAGAAGTGTGCTTACTCTTCGGGTTTGCTGGTTCTCTTACACTGTCGAAGGGGATCCAGTGTATCCTCGAAACAGCTGTATTCTGCAACATTGTGTTATTTGGGCTTATGTGCGTTGTTCAAGTTTTCCTTATGCTACACTGTGCATAAAATACGTATTCTACACATTATAACATGTCAATATAGATATTTTCTAAAATATCTTGCTAAAGAAAACTGTGCGGGAAGTGGAATTCATGTACAGTGCTGTAGTACTTTGTGCAAACAGCACTGCACAAAGAAGGTAAATAGAATAAATTTTTAATATATAGATGGTCACACACACACACACACACACACACATATATATATATATATATATACATATACAGGGTCTTTCAGAAAGGACTCCCTAACTTTGAAATGACATAACTGCGAAACAGTGATAGACAGAAAGATGAAACAAGTGGTATGTTGGATAGACAGGTCTGGAATTTTAAATACACAGGTTTGCAAAATTTACAAGATTGGCTAACAAAGGGTGCTGCAGTTTCAGTGCAATGTCCTTTAAATAATGGGTGAGACTGTTTTTCGTAAACAGGGGTCAAATCACTTTACCATGGATTTGATATGGCCACCGTGTATAGCAGTAACATGACGCAAGCGATGGGCGAAGTTTGAAGCCACCTTCTGCAATATCTCTACTGAAATGGATGCACATGCCTCACAGATGAACTAACGTTTGAGGATTCTTACTGTAGAAAATGTTCTTCAAATGGCCCCAAAGAAAGAAGTCGCATGGATTGAGATCCGGGGAGTATGGAGACTGAGCGTTCTGTACTTCTGAGCATTTATAAGTTATTTAAAGCTCACTGTGCTTGCAGCGCCTTCTGTTAGCCAATTTTGTAACTAGATTTTCAAACCGGTGTATTTAAAATTCCAGACCTGTCTATCCAACGTACCACTTGTTTCATCTTTCTGTTTATCACTGTTTCGCAGTTATGTCATTTCAAAATTAGGGAGTCCCTTCTGAAAGACTCCCTCTTTCTCTCTCTCTCTCTCTCTCTCTATATATATATATATATATATATATATATATATATATATATATATGGAACAGGAAGAACTAAATATTTAAAGATGGCCAGGAGAGGGTTTATGACCCCCGCTCCCCGGTTAAGCAGGATTTATGCCGCGACGACACTCCCGGTAGACGGTTCTCAGCCAAAAAAATATATATGTATCAAATCAAAAGATCGAGAAATCTGCGACATTAAATCCATACAGAAAGGAAAGAACTATACGATAGCCATTACTAAAAAAATAGTCATTAGTTCAAGTACCCAAAACCTTCCTTTAAAATACTCAGTACATACATTAAAACAATAATATTCAATATAAATTAATAAGAAAAAGGTACGTGTCAATTACCGATACAACTGAAATATTTTACCCTAGAGTTCATGTTAAAATTATACACTCTAAACGAAGGCGTCCAAATGGTTACCTTACACCTTTCTGGTAGGTCGGACGGTCTGGGTCTCAAACAAACAAACACTCAAAACGAACTAACCGTCATGCCATCACCATAACACTAAGTCAAATTACACAACCTGCCATGTACTAAACATTCTTATACCAACCCCTAACATCAACTCAGACCAAATAATACCTGAAACAATCCGTTACGGTTATGTCGTAAACTCTACATACAATGTTTGATAAAAACCTCTTTGGGTATCCTTGTCCTATTGCCATTGACAAAAAATTGCGGTCGCATAACAATCTGTCCTGCGATATACTATTCAAACGCCTACTCCTTAAAAGCTGATTAATGATGATATTCCGGAAAACATTTCTGTGAAGAGTCGTACTCCATGGTGTTGTTGTTGTTGAGACCCAGACCGTCCGACCTACCAGAAAGGTGTAAGGTAACTGTATGGACGGCCGGGAAGTGCCACCCAATTTAGACCGGAACCCAGTGGGGGAGGCATCCACAGGGACCGTACCCTCCTTCCCCTACCACCAACCTCTCGGAAGGACTTACGGACCCACATGTTTAACGTGATCGTACTCCGCATGAACACGGCGGCATTTGTGGCAGCGTGCAAATCTAGCGCGCAAACCACGGGGATACCGCACCCGAGATGGCCAACAGCACGCGGCGTTCCGAGGTGGTCACCCACCAAGTACTAACCGCGCCCGATGCTGCTTGACTTCGGTGATCTAACGAGAACCGGTGTTTTCAGCACGGTACGGCCGTTGGCCTGTACTCCATGGTGTAATGAAGTTGATATTAAAACCAAAATCCTTTCTTTTGTCATATAATTTAAACTCTGCTCTTCTTCTGTTATTAGTCATCCAAGAAATTCAAGCTGTCATCAGAGTTATGAGGAGTCTCAATTAGTTTCAAATTCGAAGGATAGAAACCGAAGTCAATTATAATATCCTTGTTTCCATATCCCAAAAGGACATTGTCAACGAATCTAATATACAGGGTGTCCAGAAAGTTCCGGAACGGCGCAATATCTCGAGAAATACACTTCGGATCAAAAAATAAAAAAACACGTATTTAATATTTTTAGAAAAGCTATCCAATGATACCAAAATTGACCTTGACCAAAATTGACCCCAAAACTTCGAAATCTTCAACTGGAACCCCCCATTTTTTTTGCAGGTTTGGATTCTCCAGAAAAATTACATACATTTAACCTACGATTTTGATTCAAGCACCCCGATCGTGAGAGGGAAGGGGAGTTACAGAAAAAAGCACCCTGAGCATGAGAGACAAGGGGACTCATGTTAATCAAGCACCCCGAAGCGAACAGAAAACTACTACGTCCACATCATTGTTCCTGGGTAGTGCTAAAAGTAGTTTTGAACCGTTTTCTAAACTGAAGTCAACAGTTGTCGCTGAAGTGAACTGTTAACGGGTGGAGGGGGTCAATTTTAGCATCATTGGATAGTTTTTTTGAAAATATTGAACACGTAATTTTTTATTTTTCTGTTCGAAGTGTATTTCCCGAGACATTCCCATTTTTAAACGTTTGTGCCCCACTTCCGTTTTTCTCGATTATAGCGCCGTTTGTGGGAGCAAAAACCAAAAATCGTAGGTCAAATGTATGTAATATCTTCTGGAGAATCCAAATCTGCAATAAAAAATGGGGTTTCCATTGAAGATTTCAAAGTTGCCCCACGGGGGAAGGGGATCAATTTTGGTATCATTGGATAGCTTTTCTAAAAATATTGAATACGCGTTTTTTAATTTTTTGATCCGAAGTGCATTTCTCGAGATATTGCGCCGTTCCGAAACTTTCTGGACACCCTGTATAAGAGTTCGTTTAAGGGGTGTGTTCCGTCTTCAAACTTATTCAAATAGATGTCAGCTAAAACAGATGAACAACCTCCCTCCCTTAGGAATACCTTGTTTCTGTTTATAAAAATTAAAGCCATCATGAAGCACCGTTTCGAACAATACCAATTAAACAAGAGTTTTATATTTACTTTTATTAATGTGTGTTTTAATATCATGTCTATAGTATAAATCCATAACGATATCATATAGTATATTTACGTCAATATTACTAAACATATCTTCAAAATCATAACTTTTGTAATATAGGTTTACTGGTATTTTGTTTATAGTACTGATGATATAGTTTGTGATGATTTTGTTTATAGTACTGATACCGATGTGGATGATATTTAAGCATGTAAGTACGATTTCACTTCACGCCACTGAGGACGGATGTGTTGACACCCGAAAGCGCTCTGGTCTTTTTTAAAACTATTTGTACGTCTATAGGATGTTTATTAAATGACTTTTTAGAAGTTAAATGACTTTTTAGAAATGTTTCGTCTTGAATTTAATTACATCATTTAAAATCTTGACGTGTTACTACTATATGTCTTGTTTATATATTTTATAAAATGCAAACATATAGAAATATATTTGTCAATTTAGCGAGTTATATTTTAGATGAATTGTCAGTGAATCGGTTTGAAAAAATCTGATGTAGGCAGCACATGACTTTCCTTATATAATGCAATGAACTTACTACTTTTACAGTCAAAAAATAATGTATAAGATTCACGGTACTGTGTTTTTATCGTTGAATTGTACATTTGGAGATTTTCCGGATGACAACATGTAAAACTATTTCAAAATACCCAATTAACTTATATTTCGTGCAACTCTAAATGAACAATTATCAATATTGATAGTATCCTCAATAAGCGATATAGCCCATATATTAAAATACTGTAATAATTAATTCATCAATTACGCATCATTTTCATTAATTTAGCGCCATTTTTGCAATTTTGACGATATTTTTGTTAATCTGGGAGCGAAATACCTCCAAGTTGGCGATACTTTGCTAAATTATTCACCAAGTTCGCCAAATGCATCACGAAGTGTTACAGTCAAACGAAGAGAAGATCATTTCTTATATATTAGAAGGAATGGCCGTCATATGACGAAAATCAGAATTTGCGAAACATTATTTTCCATTTGGCGTCATTTTTATTAATTTACGACATTTTAGTCATTTTGGAAACAATTAAAATTGTCACCACTTTGGCGACGTGTCTCTAAATTTCTCGCCAAGCGTTACGGACGGAGGGGTGGAGAAACAGGTCGTTCTTATAGTCTACTATTTATGTTTTTTCCAAGATATTGAACTTTCATGAATTAGTCGTCATTTTCATTGATTTAGCGTCATTTTTATCAATTTGGCGACATTTTCGTTAATTTGGCAACACTTAAAATGTCGCTATGTTGGCAACATTCCGCGAAAATTACGCCAAGTGTTATGCACGCAGAAATAAGTTATTCTTATAGCAAATAAATAACTATTAGCGTCCAAATACAAAAGTATTACCCCAAGTATTTTTCTCATTAATGTAATGAGCTAGATCCACTAAAAGGATGTAACCAAATTTATCGCACGATATTACTTATGAAAAGTGAACATATTTCACAGTAGTTAATATTTATTTTTATTTTATATGATTTTTTGATAAATTTTTTTTGTGTAATATCTCGAGAACGGTTCGTGCTAGCGTTCTAAAATTTGTGTCAATCGTTTTCTAATGAAAAATTACATAAGCAATGACTATTTACGTAACTTTACTAAAGGTTTTGATTTTTTGATGAATTTTTAAAATTTTACTCGAAAATTTAGGGGGGTTCTGAACATCCGATTGCGAATAAAGAAATAGGCTTCCAGTATTCGAGGGTTGCAACTTTTGTACCAAGTTTCGTTCGAATCGCTTCATTTTTGCGTAAGATATCATATCCACAGGCTCACTGACACACACACACACACACACACACACACACACACACACACACACACACACACACACACACATCATCTCAAAAACGTTTGATTCGTGTTCAGGGATGTTTGAAATGTGCTCTCGGTCAAAAACTCGAATTCGAATTTTCGATCCCGTCACAATACTTTTCTTATACATTATATGTATATAAGGAAGATAATAATGTATACGATCCACTGTACTGTGTTTTTATCGTTGAATTGTACATTTGGCAATTTTCCGGATGAAAACATGTAAAACTATTTCAAAGTACCCAATTAACTTATATTTCACGCAACTCTAAATAAACAACTATCAATATTGATAGCATCCTCAATAAGTGATATAGTCCGTATATTAAAATATTTTAATAATTAATTCATCAATTAGGCGTCATTTCCATTAATTTAGCATAATTTTAACAATTTTGTCGATATTTTCGTCAATCTGGGGCGAAATCTCGCCAAGTTGGCGATATTTTGTTAGATTATTCGCCAAAATGCATCATCAAGTGTTGCAGACAAACAAAGAGAAGAGCATTTCTTATATACTAGAAGGTATGCCGGTCATATGACGGAATCAGAATTAACGAAACTTTACTTCCCATTTGGCGTCTTTTGTATAAATTTGTCGACATTTTTGTCACTTTGACAACATTTAAACTAGTCGCCAAGTTGGCGATGTCCCGCTAAATTTCTCGCCAAACGTTACAGACGGGCAGACGGAGAAATGTGTTTTTCTTATAGTCTACTCTTATGTTCTTTCCATGAAATTGAACATTCATCAATTAGTCGTCATTTCATTGATTTAGCGTCTGTTTCATCAATTTGGCGAATTTTCTATCGATTGGGTGACATTGTCGTCAATTTGGCAACTTTTTAAAAGTCAGCAAGTCGGAGATATTCCGACAAATTCGCCACCAAAATTTTGCCAAACGTTATACGGACGGAAAATAGGTTATTCTTATAGTAGATACTGATATTCTTTCCAAGATATTAAATGTTCGTCAATTAGTCGTCAATTAGCCGTCATTTTCATTGATTTAGAGTCATTTTTATCAATTTGGCGACATTTTCGTTAATTTGGCAACATTAAAAAGTCGCCAAGTTGGCAACATTCCGCTAAATTTGTCGTCAAAATCTCGCCAAGCGTTATGGACGGAGGAATAAGCTATTCTTATAGTATATAAATGACTATTGGCGTTCAAATACAAAAGTATTACCCAAAGTATATTTTCTCATGAATGGAACGAGCTAGATCCATGAGAATAATGTCACCAAATTTATTGCATACTATTACATACGATAAGTAAACATATTTCATAATAGTTAATATATTTTTTTTAATTTATGCTATTTTTTGATAAATTTATTTGAAAAATGTGCAATTTCTCGAGAACGGTTCATGCTAGCGTTCTAAAGTTTATGTCAATCGTTTTCTTTGGGAAAATTACATAAGAAATATCAATTTGCGAAACTTTATTAAAGATTTTGATTTTTTGATGATTTTTTCAAAATTTCACACGAAAATTTAAGGGGGAATTTAAGAAAATTTAAGGGAGCATTCAATTGCGTTTAAAAGCAATAGGCTACCAGTATTCATGGATTGTAATATTTGTACCAAATTTCATTCGAATCGCTCCATTTGTTGATGAGATATCGTCTTCACAGACTCACTGACGCACACATACACACACAGACATCACCTCAAAAGTGTTCGATTCGTGTTCAGGGATGCTTGAAAAACTCGAATTCGAATTTAAACCCCGTCACAATACTTTCCTTATACAGTATGCTACGTATATAAGGAAAGTAATACGTTGTTTACGGCTTCTATGATGTTCCATTATGTTAAACGAAAATGAACAGCATGTGTTAATTCAAATGAGGAAAACATACGAATTTCTTTCAACATTTAATTAAAAAATCAGCATGATATAAATTTATCAATACAAAGGTAATTAGTCAATCGATATAAAGTTTTCATAATTTGAAAATAATTAACTTATTTTAGCATTTTCTACGCTTTCAAGAATTGTTAACCAGAATTATTTTTTACTTTGTTCGATTTTAAATAAAGACAGTCTTACAATGTAATACCCGAGAGAGTAATATTCTAAGGTAAATGTTATAAAAATAAGTAAAACAACAAATGATATTTATCATTCGCTTTAATTGTTAAATTTAGTAGTTAGATAAAAGTTTTTCTTTAAAATTAAAACAAACTAAAAAGTAATGAAATATTCTACTACGTAAAATCTCATTATAAAACTAAGGAATTACTATCTTTGATAACCAGATACTTTAACAATAATTAACAATCCGATTAAATATTTGACTATTAACCGTAATTATGGTAATCATTTATAATTTGATGTTTATCACATTTTCAATTAATAGATAAAAGTATTTCAACTATTAGCATTTGTAAAAAAATATACAAAATACATTTAAAGTAAAGTATATAAGCTGTACAACATTCAATACACATATACAAATAAATCATGGCGAAATTAAAATAATTTAAACACAAAACTGAAAGTAACTTTTCACCTGCTCCTGAGAATATATTAAGTCTATATCATTGTCTTTGGAAGCATCCACCAAAATTCAAAAGTTTGTGCTCAATGAAATCAACAACATGGTGGAACTTATATACAGTCAAACCCGCTTTTATGTTTAGCCATTTTGTACGAAGAAAGGATCCATTAAACTCGATATTCGGTGAAACGCGAACACTTCTACTTCATATGATCACTTTATACTAGTTTATATGCGATTGTCCAGCAATCGAAAATAAGTTAAAGTCATGAAATTATAATTCAGATGATATATACCTATTACACCACGAATATTCCTATATTTAACATCGCTATATAATGTGCATAAAATTCTATACATTATTCACATAATTTTAGAAGTATCTTGAGTAACTTATTCTATAAAACAAATTTTATATTATAGTTTACACTGTTGATTTCGAATACTTATTACAATAATTGTTGTTATTCCATTAAACAATATTCCTAACCGGAGAAATTTGCGAATGAAATAAATGATTTGGATTTCGGAATGATATTAATATAAACGGAATATTCCTTTAACTAATATTCCGTTAAGCGGGTTGGACTGTCATACTTGTTTCTGAATAATTACTAGGCACATGCACATTCCTTGACTATCATGCCTTTTTGACGAGTGACCATCAATTCTGGAGGAGTCTTGTCATTATAATGAAGCAAATCCAGCGGCCTGAGTTTGCGAGGAGCACAACAAGGCCGGCTCACTTTACGGCCCTGAATGTTTAAAATGCTCTGCATCAAAGCATGAGTACTGGCAAAGTCATCCGATACGTTTCGACACCGGCCTTTACAGTAGTACGCTTCAAATTCAATAGGCTGGACAATCCAGTCCCATCCAATTTCTTTAAATGAAATTTTGAGGGGCCTTCGACAACACTCTCGGTTGCACGTAGACCGTTTCCTACGAGACTTTCTCACTAAAATCTGGAGTTTGGCCCTCTTGCACAACCGTCCATGACATTCCACTTGTAGAACGTCGTTGGAATTGACTTTCCACTTTCGAACGGTGGAAGTAATGTCCATAGTTGTTGAGTTTGGGAATCGAAGTTTTGCCCACTGAAAGCTGCTTAAGTATTCCATCTCTGGCTTAAATATGAGGTAGTTGTCTTTTTTAAAACCTGCAAAAAAAGTTCATGGATGAGATTAGAATAGTTTGGATTAGATTATTTTGGAAAGACATGACACTAAAATGTACGAAAGACATTAAAATGCAGTGCAAGAGAATAATTAAAGTTCCCCATACGTGAAAAAGTTTAAAACTGTTCACCAAAACTGAGTTTGTGAAAGTTTTAAGGGAGTATGGAGCTCCATTAGATACTGCGGCAAATTTAAAACTTTCAAATATATACTTTCGAAAAATAGTTGCTCAAAAATTGCTGCAATAAAACACAACAAATAAAATTTTGTAAATACAGCATAAATACAAAAATAAACTGGTCTTTTAGTTTCAAAGGCAAACAATAGCCTTCTTCTTCAGGATCGTCAAGAAGCGCGACCTCACTTACTCGAGTCAAATCAGCAACTATACTGACTTTAATAGTTATTTCAAAATTTTAGATTCAATATAACAAAATTTGCAATTTATCACTTAAGCGTTTTATACATGGACAACTTCCCAAGTCACATGTGCATTAGAAACATATTAGTAAGGATAGTAATGTATCAGGTGCCCCTTAATATCAGTGAAAATCATTTTGGAATTCTGGATCCACAGTAAAGATTTGTCAGGGACTCTTAATTTTAATTATGGCACTGCTCTTTTCCGAGCCATCGCGCTTATTTAGGGCGTAATACGCCAGTATTTAATTTTTTGTTCTAAGCGGGCGTATCGCTAAAGAAATAATTGGTTTTCATGAATTCACTATATGTTCCGGTATAATTTTAATCAGACGTTTGCATCTCAAATCACGGGCAACCTTGGGTATTCACTTTATAAGTATGAACCAGAGCAATTTCGACTTCCGGAATTGTCTGACAGAAAACGCGAATACCTTACATTACCTGCATCTTATTAGATATGATTTACAATTTTTACGAAATTTTATTTAATCCTCTATTTTTTAGAAGTTTCTTAAATACAGTGGAACCAGCATATAGCGAAGTTGCATAAGGAACAGGAAATATATTTGTTATACCTGATAAAAAGTTTAGGCATGAGATAAATAAATAATTTATCTGCTGCTATTGTGAAACAAAAAATCATTATAGTAAGGTTGAAATGGATTGCTCTTTTATTTATACTTAATAAAAGATATGTAACTTTCTTTTGAACACTTGAATTTACAACACATTTGCATCGCATTTTTTCTATTAGATCTAAATTATAACTGCAGTAAAAATAGTGAGCTTCGAAATAGAGGCTTTCCAAAAACAATTTTTGATGTCATCCTACCTCTTTTTAAATAAATTTCGGATTCGGAGTAAATAGAAGTATTATCAGCAACTGCAACAATAAAAGTTTAGCATGAGTGGTTATATACAAATGGGTGGTTAACGTGGGTGATTATATAACGATAATGGTTAGCAATTATCGGTCTCTTGTGCTTTTGTTTCAGCACAATCATTACTTGCAGCATAATTGTCAAAAGTCTCTTCGCAAAACTCATTTTTCTCTAGCACATTAAACTATCTTCATACACAGGATCGGAAATGAAAAATTGTTGGATTTCTCATAAAAACCCAGCATGTTTCAAGTAGTGTTTTTCTGTTTGCGGATAAACATCACGCCAAGCATCATCTAAAAATTTGCAGGCAATCTTCATGTGTTTAGGCTATCTCAACGTATCTGGAAGTGAACATTTGTTACCAAACAAATTGTTACTCGTGGGATTTTGCTTTTACTCCAAGAAGTTCCATGAAAATATTTTTTCCCTTACCCCTCCCACACTAAGAACTTCGCAGTAACCGAAGAACGCGTATCTAATTGTTCGCTATAAACGATACGTTTAATATAATGAAAGTATTGCAGATCCAAGGTGACAGAAAAAAGTAGTAGTAATTGATACTTTACTATACATCCGAGCTCGCTATAGGTGGGTTTATTGTAGTTTCATAATGCGTAAAGAAAATATTGTTGGCTGCAGATAAACTCAGCATATGAGTGACAAAAGCTAAAGATATTTTTTATTTTATTATTTTTTCTTCTTTACAATTTACAAATTTTTTATATTTTTTATATAGAAAACATGTAACAATAAGATAACTACAGTTACTCCAAAGACGTTATAAATCCTTCTCATCAAGTCAGAGACAGTGAGAACAGTAGAAATATAAATACCATTTCCGAGACACCAAATTGTTATTATCACCTAACTGTCATATATCTGCTTCTATCAAGGAAGTTCAAGGAATTTGTGTGCTCACAAATAGCAGTTGCATTCATTGTGGAACTTTCTCTTGTAAATACAACTTTTATAAATTAATCAGACTGAGGTCTGCGAAAATATATTTTAAACTTTGTACACCAATGCTAAAAACGGAACTCGAAATTTGCGTGTAAAATCGGCTAAAAATAGAAGATCCTTCTGAAATATTAAAATACATGTTGCTTGATGGTTCAAATAAAATGCCATGAAAAATTTTCTAACTCGTCCTTTTAATAAAAAAATTGTTTTATTTATTACGCCGAATCAGATATAACCATATTAACAAAGGAGGGATGCTTTTAGTGGAGAACTTATTAAGAGAAACTACGCAGTATTTAGGTTGCATAAGGGAGAAACGTGAAAATTTAGTTGCACATCTCAATACCGTCGAGCTGAGGAGCGAAACCTCACTCTGCGATTTGAATTTCCGCGTTTCAGTGGAAATCAATCCAGAAAGAGCGTTCCAATGGAAAAGTGAATTATAACATACCATTTTCTACAGAATCTTAATTTATGCATTTACCTCTAAACGCCATTGTACTAGGATACAAAGATTTTTAAATATGTTTTTTCAATTTTTTTTTATGAAGTTTAGACATTTATATTTAAAAAACTCACCCCCCCAAATGCAATGAAATTTTATGCTGAGATACAAAAATTTGGAGTAAAGCCAATTATATTATTTTCTTATAACTTATCTTTCTAATTTTTTCTTCCACATAGTAAACGAGCTTAAATTTCAGCTTTTCTTATGAGTTACAATACAACATACTTTAAAACTAAAAACATGTCAATGGATAAAGTTATTAAAAATACATAGATGAAAATTTATTGGGAAAGTTACATTTTAGAGGGTGCAATGTTTCTGTTGCCAACATAAAAACGAATGCTTATAAAGACACAAAAATTTGTGATTAGGGTCTTTTTGATAAGACAAATTGATTGAAGCAAAAGGAAAAAGAAATACGCAATGCTTTGTTGCAGTTTCTCTCAAATTTTTGTGAAAATAGAGGTGATGGGATAGGCTAGGACTAGGTCTATAACCTGTTACTTGTGAGCGTTTTAGTCTTGAAGTTGTGTTGGTGAATATTTTATTTGCATGTTCATTCAGAACTTTGTTTAAGAATAGTCAATTTTAAATCTTATACAGTAGATAAAGTAACGAATTTTTGACTAATTGATGTCTAAAAAGAAAAATATGTAATTATAATAAAAAGCATGCTCTCACGGCATATATAGGACTTAATGCGAAAATTAAAAATACATATTGCTCTGTTAATCAATAATTACTAGATATTTTTTTTTAATTATTTTTTATAATTCTGCAACAATATATATATATATATATATATATATATATATATATATATATACACAAAAAATTTATAGAGGAGCCTTCATATGATGGAAAATGGTGTGTTCACTTAATTTTTGACGGAACTATTAAGAGTTTTTATTCCCTTTTGCATACTTATTTTGTAATGATACGGATTTATGAAAAACCGAAAGTGACATCTCCAGAACCGGAAGTGGAAATCCTTAGTGAACCCTCAAGACCTGCTGGAATTCAATGCTGATTCCACACCAGTCATCATCTAAGCTCTATCTGTACTCAATTTAAAAAAATAAATGTTTCGAGGAAATTTTTTGAACCTAAAGTGGGAAAAGAACCAGACGTGGAAATTCTTAGTAAATCATTCTACCTCTTTCGCACCAAATTTATATCAATTTTCATCTAAACTCTATCTAAGCATCCAGTCTTGAGAAATAGATGTTTCCAGTGGAAATTTTTGAACCAGAAATGAAAAAGAACCAGAAGTGGAGATCCTTTGAGACGGAACTTGATGCTAAATCTATAACAGCTATCATCTAATCTGTATTCATAGCAGACTCGGAAAAATAGAGGTTTCAAGGAAAGCATTTTCGTAACAATAGTATTGTCAAATTGTCAAATTTTTGTTACCAATAAATTTTGTAATTGACAAAATTTCGTACTAACATCTAAAATTGCATTAAGTTTCCTTAAAGACTGGTAAAATGTGTGCTACGAATAAATTAGATAATAGTTGCGTTTAGTTTATAAACTACAATCGAGAGCATTTTGCATAAGTTAATTTAGTTATTTAAACTTTATTTTAAAATCCGAATTTTAGTTGTAATTAAAGTACATTTTGTTAAAAGATTGTAAACATTATGAAAGTCCAAACATTAATTTAATTAACATACAAAAGCTATGTATATACTTGTTTGCAAACATGTTAATCAATTATTACCTAAACGAATTCAATACTGTGTTGGTGCTCATTGTGTTAAAATGTTTAACACAGTGCTAGTGCGCTCCCTGGCAGAATATTTATATAGTCCTGGTGCTCCCTGATAGAATTTTACATAGTGCTGGATAGAATTTTACATAGTGCTGGGTGCTCCCTGGCAGAATTTTTGTATAGTTCTGGTGCTCCCTGAGAGAAGTTTACATAATGCTGGTGCTCCTTGGCAGAATTTTATATAAGGCCAGTGCTCTTTGGCAGGATTTTACATAGTGCTGGTGTTCCCTGTCAGAATTTTTGCATAGTGCTGGTGCTCCCTGGTAGAATTTTATGTAGTGCTGGCGTTCCCTGGCAAAATTTTACATAGTTCTGGTGCTCCCTGATAATAAAAGATTGCTAATATTTGCTTTAGAACAATTATAAATGTTGAACGACGTTGATTGTTTAATTAAAATGCGAAATATTTCCATTGCATCATTTTCTTTCTCCCGATTGCATATCCACATTCAGCCTATCAACTCCTGGTAATAATTACTTCTAGTAAATGCGTATTTTTTATTGAAATACATCTGAATTTATAGAAAGATTCATTTTATTTCAAGCACTCTTCTCTAGTTGTGCAGTCAAGCTCAAAAATGAAATTCAATATCGACATCCCTCCTGGGGTCATCAATTTCTTATTTTACTTTGCTATTTTATATTATTCATTAAATTATGTTTTTCCTATAATTATAGATGTTTGGTATGAAAAAAAATATTAAAAAGATCATGAGCACTGCAAAAGTAAACATAGAGGATTACACGAGAGTACTAATAGGATAATTCTATTTTCTCTAGCTGAATCAACGGTTATAACGCCTTGCTTGAGGAAGTTCTTCCGACTTTCTTATCTCGAAACTAGCCTTCTTCTGCCTGAGCTATTAAGTACCTGAGGGGGGGGGGGGGGGATTCTATGTCTTCTTTTTATTTGAAGGGCACCCGAATTTATTTTGGCCTCAACAATGCCCCCTGCATTTGAACCCATCGCTCATTTTATGCCCAGTATTTACAACATCGTTCGAACGCCAGTATGAAAGTTTGGCCTAGGGAAAGATTTGAAATTCCGTCTAATATCCCGAGATCAGAGCTCTGCCGACCGTGCTACGGTACTGGCATCTACGTTATGAGCCATTGAGATGATAGTGTTTTTTTTTATATGTGAAATGGGCCCTATATTCTCCTCCTTTAGATTTCAGATCGAGATGCAATTTTAGAACTGCACGACTAAACTATTCCTCTGTTTTTTTTTTCTTTATAAATACAGGAAAACACCCTGCTCGTCGTAACACTTTGGAAATGATAAATATTGTTATAAGTCCTAAGACCACTGGAAGAATCAAAATTTGTTATTTTTGAGACCTCGGATATCCATTGCATCTTATCTGCATGTTTAAGTTGGTCGGTCGCCATTGTAAGGAATTCATGTCCTAGCCGAGATTCAAACTGTGATTGAGACGATGCATATGATACGCACTACTCGATTAAAACGATATATATTTAAAGTGGACCCTACAAGATAGAGTGAGATATGGGGAGAGAACAATGTCTTTAATTGAGGATTTTGTGATAAAACTGCGCCTTATTTATGTTACATGATAGAAAAATCATTAAAACTTTATAACCATAGAAGAGTAGATTCGGGATTTCACCCTTACTACTGTTTGTTTCTTTTATAATTTAGAGGTCAGCGCTGTATTCAATTCATGGTATGGCTAACATACTCAAGAGGAACCAAAGAGTCTGTTATTTGCCTCAGATTTTGTATATTTGTAAAATAGGGTATCCACATTGCTATCTTTGTCAAAAATATTTGAATTAGTATTAAAGTTGCAAAAGGCGTTAATTTTGTGACCAGCGGCTTGATTATCTATGATACAGGGTGAACGTCCAATACATTCGGCCATGTATCATATCGAATGAGATTATTTTTACTTTCCGTATATACATAATGTATAAGGGAAGTATTGTGACGGGGTCGAAAATTCGAATTCGAGTTTTCGCCGGGAGAGCACGTTTCAAGCATCCCTGATCACGAATCAAACATTTTTGAAGTGATGTTTGTGTGTGTGTGTGTGTCAGTGAGTCTGTGGAGAAGATAACTGGCGAACGAATGAACCGATTCGAACGAAATTTGGTACAAAAATCACAATCCGCAAACACTGGAAGCCTATTGTTTTTATACGCAATCGAATGGTCAGAACCTTCCCTAAATTTTCGAACGAAATTTTGAAAAAATCGTCAAAAAATCAAAACCGCTAATAAAGTTACGCAAATAGGCATTTCTTATGTAATTTTTCCTTAGAAAACGATTGACATAAATTTTAGAACGCTAACATAAACCGTTCTCGAGATATTGCACATTTTTCAAAAAAATTATCAAAAAGTCATATAAAATAAAAAAAAAATATTTCTTATTGAGAAACATGTTCACTTTTAATATGTAATACCATGCGATAAATTGGGTGACATCATTCTCGTGGATCTAGCTCGTTCCATTCTTGAAAAAATATACTTTAAGTAATACTTTTGTATTTGAACGTCAATAGTCCTTTATCTGCTGTAAGAATAACTTATTTCTTCGTCCATAACGCTTGGCGAGATTTTGGCGACGAATTTGGTGAAATGTCGCCAACTTGGCGACTTTTTAAATGTTGCTAAATTAACGAAAAACTCGCCAAATGGATAAAATGACGCTAAATCAATGAAAATGACGACTCATTGACGAAAATTCGATATCTTGGACAGAATATAAATATCTACTATAAAAATAATCTATTTTTTTTTTACTGTAAAATTAGTAAATTCATTGCATTATATAAGGAAAGTCATATGCTGCCCACATCAGATTTTTTCATTTGTTGATACTCACAATTACTGAAAGCACGGATCATAAAATATTACATGACTTTTCATTTATGAAGTCATGTAATATTCATTTTTCAAAAACATTTACAACCCCTTCCATCTGACCAGACTTTTTAAAAATTGTATTAAACACTAAGGATTAAATTTCAGAGTCCATTTCAACAATAACAGCATGCAATTTTGTCCCAGTAGTCCAATTGAGAAAGCGCCGGCTGGCAAGTGCGGAGATCCATAGTTCGAGTTCCGGTGGGACAGCAAGTTCTTTACAATGGCTCCTGCACAAATTAATCCTGTAGGTTAGTGCAGTGATGTTGGGGTTCTGAAAATGATCTTAGTACGATTAATACGGACTCAATGGACTCTGGCATATTGGGCGCCGATTTCAAATCGCGAGGCCAGCGACCACGCAGGATACTAACCTGGATAAAAATAGTATCCGGAGGGTAACCTGGGGGGAAATAGCAGGAGGTGGGTATTCGAATTATTAAGTTGCAAGTCAATCAGACATTAGAGGGAGGAGAATGCAGAATCCCGTTTCGACGATAAGAACTTGCAATTTTGTCCCAGTAGCGCAATTGGGAGATCGTGGGCTGGCAAGTACGAAGATTCGACTGGGGCAGCAAGGTTCGTCACACAGTTTATTTTAATTTGAGTACATTTGTAGTCGATTGAAGTATGGAAAAGTAGATATGGAAATGTCAAGAGCGTAGATTTCAATTTCTGTCTCACGTACAAAATACTTATACTGCTAACTTTAAATTTTAAATACTTTTGTACTGACATTTCAGTTTTATTTAATGATAATTTATCCTTTATTTCTATTATAAAGTCTATGGCGACTGTTTTTTAATTCAATGGGGGCTGAATCTAATATATTTTATTGAACAGTTAATTTTTTTTAATATAATAGGAGAAATACAATAGCTCTAGGTAAAAATCGGCAAATCTTCAATCTTATCTCTAAAATATTCACAGTAAAGCTGTGTGGATGAACCTCTGACTTTAGCGACCTTTTATCCCAGCCAGGGTCGTCATAGAGAGAAGGGACTAATACAACTCGAATGGAAGAGTCAGCTTCAAGTTTTTTAGGAAAGGGAAAGGCATGAGAGATTTGCAAAGAGGGGGGGAATCTAATATGGTGGGGGTCAGGAATGGTTGTTTGTAGGGGCCCGCAAATTGTTTAGGTGGCTCTGCTTCAAAATGGCATTTACATCTCATATACAGAATTCCCTTAATTTCACACACTGATCACTTTAAATAGGTCTCACTGCAACTAGGGAGTTTATATCCAATATCATCACACTGAGATGTTTTGTTTTCTTAAATGCTTTTCTATTTAACAATCACTTTAAAATGCATTTTTTGATAAATTTGTAATTTCATTTTAAATAAGCTTTTTTATGGCGATGTTACTGCAGATATTACTGTAATTGTTTTCACGTTTAGATCAAGAACATGAAATATCTAGAGATTTATAAGTGGTGTCATTAGCTTCCAAATAAAAAATCCCATATTAAATGTCTTTTTCGCAATATTTTTTATACATAAATATTTTTTATAACTGATTTTCGATTTTAGAAAAAAGAAATGTTCGAAATATTAAGTGCCCCTTGTCCGTTCACTTCGAAAATCAATAGGCCCCCTGACTTTCTCGAATAGAAATAATTATATAAAATACCATTCTATTTTATTCATTTGTTTATAAAATATCGTGTCCACAGGCATATATCATTGATTCGCATTTAAGTATGTTAAAAATACATAGATATATCAAAATTCGACAGTCTGATGCTTGACTCTATCACAATACTTTCCCTTTACGTATACTTATGTACGAAAAAGCAATAAGACGCTGTAAGGGATTAAGATCAATAATTGCAAGCCAATCGCTTCCACGTATATGGTGACTTTCTTATCTATGCATAAAGCGAGAACGCCGAATGAAAAGCGGAATTAACTCAAATTTTTGCACTTGAATAATTTACCTCATCATAATATAATTTAAATCATAATGTATATTATATGAATCATAAAAAAATAACTTTTCAATGTGTTGCTCAAATGTATACATAAATAAAACGAACTACGTTGAACCAAATCAAACAAAGCAGAATAGCTCATTACGTGTAATTGTTATAAGAATAATAAAATACTTCATTTTCTTTAAGGAAAAAGTTGTTATGTTCTGGGCTCCGCAAATATCCCAGGTCGCTATGGGCCATTTTGTTTCTTGTGTCCCTAGGCGTCACTTAATGTTAATTATGTCACTGCAAATTACATAAGGGTCACAGTCACATATATGCATGGATCAAAAGTGGTTAATTTGTATTCAGGTTTACTCAAAACATGTAGATTCATCAGCATTCGTGAGTTAAAATTTTCATTCATCAAAATACTTTTTCTCTACATATATTAAGGGTGCAGAGTATGTAGCCTTATATTTTTCTAATTTTAATAAATTATAAAAAGGAAACTTAAATTATAAAAAGGAAATTAAATATACATCTATTTATTTATCAGTTATCGACTTCTTAAATGATTTCTGTTTCTGCTTCATTGCCATATAATTAAAAAAAAAAAATCAATTTCAGAAAAAAGGCAATACATTCAATGGACACCAGTTTAAAATTAAATTTCAATCGTTTGCTTAAGGGGACGGTGGACGTTGAAATTTTTTTATTTGTTTATTGACTTAGAAACATGAAAATTTGTATAAATATTCTTCTTAACATTACTATATAAAATACCATTCAATTTTTTTCAATTTTGCATTTTTTTTAATGTAATTTCTTTTAACTAAAATTTGAAAATGCTCCTTGCGTGCCATTTGTTCACATTTTTGATTAATTTTACATTATGATCACTCAAAAACATATTATGAACAAATTTGTGTATTAATTTTTAAATCCCTTAGAAAGTTAATTTTTTAAAAATATTTTTCTGCATTAAAACTTAATTTTCATCATTTAATTGGGTTATTATTCATTTTTAATTATCTTAATAAAGTTCAATTATAAAATGCATACCCAGTTTCATTAAAAAGTATGAAAAGTGTCTTCTTACCGAATTTCATGCATCTCAAACAAAAATTAAGACGCATGGAGCATTTTAAAAATGTAAAACCTTTGAAAATTCCGTTTCGAAAAAAATGCATTTAACCTTTTGCTTACGGGTGGGACAGCGTCCATCCCAAACGAAGAACTTCCCCAAAAGACAGGTATTTGACATACCCTATCCCAAACAGTTCGACTCCCCCACCCCCTTTGCAGACATTGGCGTTCATGGAAATCACCGGCAGAAGCATGAAGCATTGCACCTGCTGCAGCAGGTGCAATGCTGACGGCTATTTCCATGGACGCCAATGTTTGCAAAGTGGGGTCGAAATACCTGTCTTTTGAGGAGGTTCTTCGTTTGGGATGGACGCTGTCCCACCGGTAAGCAAAAGGTTATATGTGTAAAAAAATGTTATATATTAAAAAAAAAAAACTTTTTTTAGTCGATTTTTGCTCATTTCAACGTCCACCGTCCCCTTAAATGCCCAATGTAACATCAATACTGACTGGCAATATTAGTGAAATATTGGCTCCCATATAGACATATTAATATTGGGACAATATTATTGTTTTATTGGGAAAATGTCCAATACAACTCCAATATTGGGACAATATTGCATTTCCGATATTTAGCCAATATTCGATGCTAATCCTCAGTATTGGCGTTTCATCTGAAATATTTCCAATGTAACACCAATATAGGCATAATATTATGATTCCAATGTTTAGCCAATATTGACAGCTAATGCATCCCTGATATTTAACCAATATTGGTGTTGTATTGAAAATATTTCCAATAAAACACCCAGATATACAATATTGGCACGCTACCAGGGATTAAACAAAATATACAACGGATCACATTGTATTAGAAACAAGCTAAAATTATTATTATTATTTTTTTTTTTTTACAAATGGCCAGGCACTTGATATATTCATCATTCGCCTATACACCGGCCAGAAACGTGGACCATTTAGCGGTCACATGACGTTGCCCCGGCACACGAGTGGGGGTGGAACACATTGCGCCCAACGACACAACATCCATGCCCGCAGGTGGGACTGGAACCCACAACCCGGCAGCCGAACGATCGCTAGGAAACGCTTGCCTTGACCGTTCGACCACCGCGTCGGTCAAACTAAAATTAAATCCTAATTAAAAAGCCGTACAAGAGTTTAAAACAAAAAACTATCAGCACATAGTGCTATCTAATCCCATTGGGCCATGGTAGGCTAGGGTCTGCACACAGAGGCCTGACTGCACGGACCTAGTTCGGAGACAAAAGCCTACCTGTATGGACCTAGTCCGGACGGTAGGACGTATTTAAGGCGGTTTGGGCCTCACAAAACTTTGAGCGCCCTGGCTCTTACAGGCTTTATTTTGCAAATTTTAAGCGGCTTGAGTTTTGTTGGAATAGAGTTCAAAAGCATTAAAAATAATTACTTAAACCCCATTTCTCTATGTTTACAAGGTGTAAAATAATGTTTTGCAATATTAATCAATTAAGTGTAAGATAAATAAGTCTTTTTCCTAAACAGCTACGTATGAAATTAAATACAGAATCATAAATACTGCTTTCGCACATTAATTTGCACATGTATACAATTTGTCACTTTTATTTTCGATACATTTATCTTCTCTTTCATTATATAAATTATTGTCTGAGAAAAAAAATGTAAACGTTCATTTAACACGCTGTGTTAAATTTTCTTCTCACCGAAATTAAGAACGGACCTAATTTTCCCATTTAATTTGGGATCAGGTAAGGACGGCCTAATATTTAGTTTAATATTCAGCTAGGCTCAGTTCGGATCTGCTGAAAACTCTAGTTTAATCCGGGCTCGTGTCGTGCCGGTCTGATATTACGATTTAATCAGGACTCCAGCAGGGCTTGAATTTTTCGGTGAAATGAGGGTTTGGGTCCAACTGAGCGCTAGCATTTCGGTCACAACTTTTGATCTCTATCCGCGAAAAAATTTAAGTAAATATAAAATGGTCAGTTACTACAAGTAAAAAAATTCTTTAAAAATAAAAGTAATATAAAAATAAGCTGAGAATATACACTATTAAATTACACAAGGAATTAAATTACATAACTACTTATAAAGACTCTTAATAATGTTCATTGAAAGTGAACAAATGAATAGAAAATAATTCTGATGAAACTGAAGATGAATATATTTCAAAGAGGCACATAAAAATAATTCAAAAAATATAATTAGCTTTGTAAGTTTGTGTATCATTTTAGTTTTTTTTTTATCAATGTTATTAATTTTAGAATGCGTTTATTGTTTTCATTACATTCAAAGAAACTAATTCGATTAAAATTAAATAAAAAATAATATATTTTTATTAATTTTTAGTAACTGGATTATAAAAATATTCATTTAAAAAAAATAATTGTTTTTATTTTCATCTACGATATTACTGTATTTTCAGAATAATTTTTACTCAAAACGCAGCTTATAAATCTCTATTTATTTTCAGGTGACTTTTAAAATATTGCTAATTATTAATCTGGTACTGGCCATTACATTTTAAAAAATCATTAAAGATCTTGCATCCTAACATAGTGAAAGCAGTTTAAGTATCAAATATTATGAATAGATGGCAGCACCAAAAGTTTATAGACCCGCCAAAGAGCAATTCTTGTTGATTCACGATAAGAATTGATTGCATAGAACATTTGAAATAATTTCAAAAGTATACATTTACTTTCTCAATTTTCTAATCAATAAGGATATTGAAATATATGCCTGATATTTGGAATTTTAAGGAAAAATTAAAAGTGTATTCATAAAATTATGTTTTTTTTTTTTTTCAATATGAGTTTGTTTACATTCAGAAATTCTGGAAGAGCGTTTACAATAATAATGAATTTCATTTGGAATGAATAAAAACTTAATTTTGCGTTTGTTTTTGCTCAAGTAAATAAGTTCGTTAAATAAATATGCATAAAATATCATTTTCAAAAACAGCCATACACATTGGTTCTTACTTTGAACAAGGCGAATATAATTTTGACCTGATAAACATAAACTCACTGAATTCCATATTATATAAAACGAACATAGAAAGTTATTTGAGCAAGGAAAATACTTTCAAGCAATTATACCAATAGTTCGTTATATTCTATTATACAGTAAACAATATTTGTTATCCAAAACTGCGAATTTAACGTCATATAAAAAATAAACTGAAAAGATCAAATTGTAATAAAAAAAATGTATCTGACCTGTATGGTGATATGTAAGAAGCTCTTGTTCACTTTGTCGCACTTTTCTGAAGTAACGGCGTGTCATGCGTTGTAAATGCTCCACCGTTGTGTTGACATTTCGCATGTCTGGTGGATGTTCCATTCCAAGTCCAGAAAGAATACGTGATTTGAGGTCGGCCAGGGCGTCTTGCGCCTCCGGTTCATGAACCGTCGCTGCCACCGCTGCCACGAGCGCTGCCAGCAGAGCCGACCAGGCCCCATGCATAGCCTTAGAGCCACTGGCATGAACACGGCTGCCTTCAGCGGACCACGCGGGATTGTTGCTTTCCCGCCTCGAAACACGCTGCTTTTGGCGAGCGACTTGGCGGCGAAAACGGAGGCGGGGTTCTTCGAGGAATGTTTCAGGAGCGATCGATGGTACCCAGAACCAGGTGGAAAAAGCCTTCTAGAGATGAGTCAGCGCGGGATACGAAGATTCACTCACGCAGTTGGCATTCGTAAAAATCCTTCCAGGATTCTTAAATTCTACGCGGCTGTGCCAAATCCGGAAGCTACATTATAGATCTCGGAACCGACGATTAAATTGCTTGACTGAATCATTTCGCTAGAAGGCGATGTATGACATTTAGGGATTCATTCCGTTACGTATACAGTCGGACAATGCTCCCCAGGGCGGCGCTTTGTCTTATTTCACTTGACTTGACAATATTTGTCTGTGACATCTGGACACCCACTATCTCATGGGCCGGACTTTTTAAAAGGGATTCATCTGAGACCATTCTCCGAAACTCCTGTAGCAAGGTTATTAAAAAGAATCAGGTCTAAAATTTCGGCATTTGATCCAGCACGGTTGGAAGGAAGGACTGGATTTTCCGCTTTCTTTGTTTGTTTGCGATTGCATTTGCCGTTCCACAAGAGAGCTTCTGCGAACAGCACGGCCCAATCAGTGTCCGCTGGAATTCCCCACATAACCAAAGCAGGTAGAAAGGGGACCGTCCACGAAGTGAGAATCTTTGCCCGCCCGCCACAGATGACGGATCCTTTTAGAAAAAACCATTCGCTGGACCTTCCCCTCCCCCTCACTCGCACCAAGGCCGTGCAACACGGTGGAAAAAAGGAATAAATACGAACAATTGCTTTGAAGGGAATAACCCACATGACGTCGCTTGCTTTGACTCGGCTTTAAGACCGACGAAACGTGCAACCTGGACAGGAATGTCTTTTATCATCGAAATTATACTATTAATCCTCTTGGGAAAAAAGCGATTTCCTGAAACAATACTTTCGAGGAAGGTTTAAAGATTCAGCGATTTCTCTTCAAATCAGTGGCGGAGCTTGGCTTAGTTGCATCCCCTTCTGCTTAAAGCATTTGCTTCCCCCTTAACACTCATTCACATAACGCTCATGTTATCACGCCCTTTTATTGTTTAAAAATTGTTTTTTAAATGTAGAGGATTTTATTATTTATTTTGTACATAAATATTGTTTTAATATAAAAGATTAAATTCGTAATTAATGTTTTACTTTTATTTCTAATACTTATAAGGAAACAGTTAATTTTTTTTTTTAAAGATATAGGATTGGAATAAATGTCTGGAATAAATTATTAAAATGTACAATAAAATATAATTGTGCAATATATTTACATAGCCTCTATAACATCGTATAATATAGCCTTTTACAAAATTAAAAAAAGGTATGATTAAAAAATATTTAAAAAATATATAGTCTTTTACAAATAATTAAAAAGGTTTTCTTCGAGACTTTGATGCAAGAAATGAATGTATTATTAGGTGCAATGATAATTTAGGAAAAGTGTAGTACTACTACGTATCCCAACCTCGATCCGACACAATTAAATTATCTGTTTAATCTTTTTCTTGTTTCTTCCAAGAACTAACGCCCTCCAAACCACCTACGTCCCCCACCCCTGCAGTTGCAGGGGCTCAGCAGAAATGCAATTTTGAAGTGTGTTATCGTTATAGGAATATTATTCGGACCCGAATATTCGACTACTTTGATCTCAAAATGAATACTTTTCCGATTGAGATATCGGAGATTGGAAAGGAGACTCACGCATTCTCATTTAGTTAACTGAAGCCAAGTCATAGGGGTGGATTTACATGCTCGGGGCCTAAAGCGAACCCTTCCTGCAGAGCCGCCCAAAAAGAGGGCGGCGCAAACTTCAATGGGGGGGGGGGTCTAGGGGAGTCTAGTCTCACCAATTTTTGGAGGATGGTAAGACATGAAAAATTCATAAACTGGGGAAAATCAAATATGAAGGACTGTGTGTTTGATAAATGTTTGTAGGGGTGCCCACAATTTGTAAAGGTGGCCCTGTCTCTTTGAGATCCCCTATGAAATAATCTTATTTGTGTCGTCATAATATAAATTTTATTGTGGTAAGGGGATGTCACATTGGTGTCGTACAATTTGATATATGTTTTTGCAATTATTATAGTGTTAAACACTATTAAAGCTGGTAGAATTGAGTGGCAGAGATACTTAGGCGATCGCAAGACTCATATCCCCGTAAAAAATAACCTTTCTCACATCATCAAACTAGAGGAATCTCGAAGGAGAGGAAGGCTCCACAAGATGGTTGCGCAACGCTTGAAGTACGTCAGAAAAGTCTTGACATTCGTCAGACGCTTGAAGTCCAGGACTGTCAGACTGCTTTGGATAGGGATGATGAAAATGCATTACTGAAGCAATCAGGGACAGTAACAGGCTGTAGCACTGAAGAAGAAGACATTCAACATTTGCAACTTAGAATTCAGAAACGTCTGTACAATACTGAGGGTCCAAGGCATAGCACTTTTCGAGCACTCCAATCATTAGAAAGTCTCATTACATTCCCTTCAACAGTTTTATTATCAGGAAAAATGTTAGTTTGGATAACTAAAATTCGGTCCTGGGCGATATTTTAGCGATTTTTTAAGTTAATGCGGCCGGGGAGATTGCTTAAGGCGCCAAATGAAAAATGCAACTTTTCCGATCTATCAGTGTTAATTGCAATTGTTTTACAAACATGCTGAGGGTTGGAAAAATAAATTTTCGCAAGTTTCTTACATACGAACAATAGATGATATTTTCCCATTTAGTAAACTTGAAATATTGAGGTGTAATTATGTTTTGGATTCGTTCAATTGAGAATTTTTTTTATACAAGTCAAGAAACAAAATTGCAGATTATATTTCAATTGTCAATTGGAATGTAAAGAATTAAAGTATGTATCTTGAGTCGCAATGTCATACATTATATTTTCCACTTTGTTATCTCCAGAATTTGAAATTTGTTAAAGTTTGTAAGCTTCATTGAAATTCAAGCGGTAGCATTAACATTATGATCCCATTTAGTATTTTGTGTTTGTAGTTTTGTAACATATCTGTCGGAGTGCAATGAGGTCAATACCCTTCTGTGGTATCAACAACAATTATCCGTTTGTGGTATTTTTGTGACGTCACACTGTGACGTGTTTGCAACGTTAAATTGCAGCGAAACTTTTCAGTCTTGTCATCATGATATAAGGTGGTCAATAACATTTTATAAAAATTCTAATAAATACTTCTTAACAAATACATTACTAAATCATTTATTAACTTATTAAATATTAGAACTACAAATTAGTTTATTAACATTTTGAATTTTTTTTATCAAAATTATTATTTTATTTATTAAAATTAATAATTTTATGAAATAATAAATAAATGTATTAATTAAATAATGAATAAAAACTAATACATACTTTTTAATACATAAAATTTACTGAAATTTTAAAACTTAAATAAAATATTAATAAGGACTTTAGGTTAATGAACTTTTTGAACTACATTAGAGTTGCTATATTGATTTCTCAGCTATATGCATCAAATCGAAAAAAAAAAATAAAGTTGTGTTAGGTCTAGGTCATGAAGTGGCTATAGTCGTCCCTGAGTCAAGCAATAGGGAGGGGTCCCCCAAGATTAATAAGGTATTCTACGGGCCTTCGGAGTCCCCTGGATTATTTCTTTCACTACCGATATCCAAACTAAGATAAGTTATGATTTTTATACCAACCCAGAAACGCAAAGAATAGTTTTAATATAAATTTGGAAATTCGGTATTCATTTTTACCCAGTTAAAAATATCCATATTAATAGTTGAATTTAAAAATACTGATCACGTGAAGTAACTATTTATTGACATATGCCTTCTTGCCTATGGTGGTGTAATTTCACTGTCTTTTCATCAAGAAGAAAAAACCTATTTTTGCCTCTGAAAGCTGTTGATACTCTTAATCAACTACTTATGCTGTCTACGATATATTTTTTTTTTATAAATATTTAAACATTTGTCCACGCATGATCATGAATCTTGCAATGGCAAAAGTGTTACTGTATAATAGTTATACCCTACCTATTAGTCCTCAGGGGAAGTAGTCCTCAATTATTCTGTATTTCTGAGCTCCCGAAACTTTCATTCGGTTCTGGACATTGCAGAGTTAGTATTGAAGATTCAATCCCGACCAATCAAATCGAATTTGCTAAACATTTTGTGTTAATTGAAAGTACAGTCCTTTGAAATATGTGTTCATTCTCGTTTTGTCAACATGATAATGTGAGGCCATATCTATCAAAGTTCCAATTATCAATTGGATACAATAAGATGGGTTGTGTTTTGAAAGTTGCCTTAATGGGCAACACTGATAAAACGAAAAAATGTGAAGGCACCAGCCTGGCGATATTCTGGACAGTTATTTATCTAAATTATTTATGGTATCATACATACAACAACAGTAATCAACATGTTTTGCAGTTTTTCTTCCGGACAGTTGACGAAATTTGAGGTCAAACATGTGACATTACGTGACACAACATACCAGCCAAATAGAGCTGAAGGCGAGTCATCCCTGTTCGTTCCTAGCCCTCCAGCAAAAGAAGACGAATTTTGGGTCTCGATCAGAAAGAGATGTATCATAAGAATAATAACACACACACACACACACACACACATATATATATATATATATATATATATATATATATATATATATATATATATACATATATATATATATATATATATATATATATATATATATATATATATATATATATATATATATATATATATATATATATATATATATATATGTATATATATATCAGTAGCGTAGCGTGATATTTATGATGACTGGGGAGGCTGAGCGATTGGCGTTTAAACTTGGAAACGTTTTCGTATTATAAGGGAAATTTATATTGGAGTTCGCACTTTGAATACGTTTTATTTCTTTGGTAAGTAAAATAAAATAATTTAACATAAAAATGCTAAGAGTAAATGAAATGCACGATATTTTAAAATATATTACCTATGTAAGATAAATACGTACAAAATATAACAATTTAAATGTTTCCTTATTTCTAAATTAGTTGAACTTTTACAACCATTTTATTAAATATGAAGTTATGGTCGCTCCCCCCCCCTTCTCTCCTGGAAAACGTTCTATGAGCGCTCATGTTAAAAAGAGTGCACTTAAAATTGATCAGAAATCTGGAACATAAGCTTAGTTCAAAATCAGTGTAGTTAACAATGTCCTTAAACAATACTCTATATTAATTATTTACAAATATTATACTATGAAAACTTTAAAATATCTTATAATTACAATATGCTAATAATTCGCTAGAAAATTATCGACCACTTTTTTTATCTAACTGAGATTCTCGTGTAACATGGAATTTTTAAAGGGAAATCAGATTTATTCTTTCTAAAACTCCCAAATACGCAAACGGATGCTTTATCACATTGATGCCGATGCAAAGAGCTAAGTCTACTTTGCAAATAACTTAAGTTTAATGAAAGTCATTCTTAGTATATTTCTTCGTCTTGACATTATTTAAGTTAGGTAAATGCTAGGTTATTCGTGAAAAATGACTCACATTCTTTAGTATTACAAATAATGAATATTTTCTGCGAATATTATTTAATAGAATCATGTTTGACCCGAAATGGGCGATCCATTAGCCTTGTACTACCCACCCTCACTTATTCATCATTGATAAAACATCAGGTCCCACATCCAGTTATTGATTGCTAATAAAGGGTTGAAAATGGGAAAGCAATAGCTACGCCTTTTCTATAAGCTAGCTTCCATGTTAGTTAATCAGCTAGGGAGAAGTGTAACAAATGGGTGGCCTTAATGCCATGCTTCTCCTTATAGATCACGAAGGCTGAATGATTTCAGCTTCTAAAACATTAAAATATGCGTTTTAATAGGAAAATTAATTTGAAACGTACCACTTTAAGCAAATAAAAGGCAACAATTTTCTAAATAATACATTTATATATTCGCAAAGTTATTTAAAAATTAGAATAAATAAAAATTTATTTAATTAATTCTTTAAATTAGATTTTAAACAGGGGAGGCTCAGCTTTTTAGCCTCAATGGACGATACGCCACTGATATATATATATATATATAGCAAATAAAAGTATGAAGGAAAAAATGGGAATCAAGCAAATGGGAAAGCATAAATGGCCGAGGGGGATTGTGACCCCTCGTTCCCGGTTATAGCATGCTATTACACCTAGGTAACACTCCCGGAACCAAATACTTTGCCGAAACTTGACCTCCGAACTGGTGTCGAGCACAAGACACTGACCGTGGAAGTGAGTACAAAACTCAAGAATCGAAAAAAAGTCCGAAGTACAAAACCGAAGTAAAACACATAATGAAAAAGGCCAAGAGTCGTTAACAAAGGAGAGTGCAATCCATATATAGCATTATACTACCACTAGGGTGCGCTATCAGCAAGTCCATTTTTTCCTTCATACTTTTATTTGCTATATAACTGCTTTACGTACTTGTGCAGCATTGCGCCATCTACGTTAAGCCTTTTTTCATACTTATGTATGCTTACGTTTTCTTCATCTGATTACTTTTGTATTATATTATATTATATATATATATATATATATATATATATATATATATATATATATATATATATATATATATATATATGTATATATATACTAATTTTATTCCATTTATTTCATATCCACACTTTTTGGGAGCTAGAAAAGGCCTAGCTCATGGAGCTACACTTTGTTTTTGATTTGCAATTTTTCATCTTATACATTAAGTAATTATACATTAGTATTTACACCTTGTATGCTTATGAAGGGTAGCAGGGGATTAGCACCTTAGGTAACTGCATTAGATATGAGTTAAATTACTTTCTTACATGCTCTCATATACAAGTTTTAATTCACTCTTCTTTACAGTCTATCTCCTTACATTCACGATACTTATGGCACATAATAACAGGAGTATTTTTAAATATTATAATATGTGATATTATCATAATTACTTTTATTGTTTTTCAGATACAACAGCTTGTTGTACAGTCTTTTAGTTACCACATCAGTCCATTCTCATTTCTTTTTTAATATACAGCATTTTTCTATTAATGGTAAATCTCGAGTATATGTATATATATATATATATATATATATATTACCAGTTAAAATAAAAATCTTTAATTATATATATATATATATATATATATATATATCAGTAGCTTAGAGTGATATTTTTGACTGGGGAGACTGAGCGATTGGCTTTTAAACTTGGAAAAGTTTTTCGTATTATAAGGAAAATTTATATTGGAATTCGCACTTTGAATACGTTTTCCATTGATTGCTGAGTCTCCATTTAATGCTTATTATTATGTAGGCATTTTTTTAAAGTTAGGATTTTTGAATTGCAATCTCTCTCTATTTTATCATTGGATTTCAAACTATTATATATATATATATGTGTGTGTGTGTGTGTAATATAGGCTACAATAGTCCAGGGAAGAGACATTTCACAATACTCAAAATCTCTTTTATTATATAACACTGGAAACAGATATAGTTACATAGGCCAATCGCTCCTGATCGTCGTCCAGCTCTCAAGAAATCTCAATGCAGTCTGCGTTGGTTCACACACAATGTATAGTTACACCGGAAGGGGAGGGATATGAGGCATGGGATACATGTTGCCTTCTCGTTCTTTATTCTTTAAAAATGTGATGGGGAAGCAGTTTCATATGAGAAAGTTTACGCAGAGGTCAAGATTAGTGACCATATATGGTATGGTCGAGGAAAAGAGGAAGTGCTGACAGACTTAGTTGATATTAACGGCGTGGGATAGAATTTACTATAGTTGGAATACGTGCTGGACGTGAAATAGGAATATGGAATAATAATTATGAAAGAAAAGGGCGCGTTATTGGGAAAGGCTTAAAATTTCTGTATCATATATATAGAGAGAGGTTAGATAAAGGAATTAATGTTAAAAGCCCCATGAAGCTCCTGCTGAGATGATACTCTCTGCTCCATTTTGATGATATCAAAACCTGATAGCAAATTTTCGACTATTGTCTGTGCTAACAGTAAGCTGTTTAATGACAAAAATGCTAAGTGAATCGCCAAGCTTCGAATCGATGGCCACTGCCAACGGACAGTGTATCATTGTGTATCACCCTTTTTGATCAATTACACTACGAGGTTGAATATTTAAATTTATGAAATTCATTAAATCTCGTTTCGATTTAGCTGTCACACTAGGAATGTAGATGTTTTTAGAGTTGATCTCTCCCCTTACTTTATCCCTGTTATTCTGTAAATATTTGCTATGTTAAATAATAAATTAATAGGAATAATTAGGAAGTTGTGAACTCCCACTTAATTGCAAAATTTACTTCAAAGCTGAGGTAAGTGTTCCGACGCGGGAGTCAAAATTAGTGGGCTATTACACACAATGCAATTTCTAGGAATGTTAACGATAAATTCGACGAGTTTAAAATTATTAATATTTCGACACAATTAAATTGTTAATCCACGCTTTTAGTGAAATTAAACTTTTTATTATCACATATATAAACACAATTTATTTAATGTCATATGTGTAAACACAATTTATTCTAACTGATTTGAGACACATTTTTTATGATTTTTAGATAAGGAAATATATATTATGGTGCTCCGATTTATTTATTTCACTGAGAACACTAAAAATTATCGTTTAATATCTATTGCCTCCGAGAAGATGATGCTATTATTTTTATTCGCATACTAGTATTTAACCCTGTCAAGGACAGGGGAATTAGCATTCTTAAACAATCAAGCTGCAATTAAAAAAGTTGCAGTTCAATTTTTTAAGACTGATAACTAGTTTAATATGTTTTATTTTGTTTAATAATGGTGCTTAGCATCGCAAATTTGTTGTCTCAATTGAAGATTAGGTTCTATCTCGTGGTTGAATTTCAGATTTTATGTCTCGGGTGGGGGCTGTTCTGAGAGACTTTATCCCCCATTTTGTCCACTCCGGGGATAAAAATTGAAAATCCGGGTCAGTTAGTTTCAATCCAGTGGTCGACACTATATGTGTGCAAAGGTTCAACCTTCTAAGCCACCGGGTGGGTGCTTAAGGATCTGAAACGGATTATAAAATCATAATCTCCACCTCAGAGGGGAGGGAAGGGGTTCGAGAATCTGACTACATTAGATTTTGTCTGATAGAGGATACTATAAGTGTGCAAAGATTCAGACTTCTAAGTCACCAGGAGGCTTCTGTATGGCCTGTAAAGACTTTTCGAAACATTCCACTTTCTCCGCCCCTCGGGAGGATAAATCGAAAATCATTTGCGTTAGGTCCTGTTCTGTAGTTGATACTTGCCGAGTCCACTTCCACAATAAGAACTTGCAGCTTGCAATTTCGTTCCAATAGTTCAAAGATAGAGCGTCGGCTGGCCAGTTCGGAGATCTAGGGTTCGATTCCCGTATGGGGCAACAAGGTTCTTTACAATGGCGCACGAACAAATCAACACTGTAGGTTAGTGCAAAGACGTCAGAGGTCTGAAAGTGACCCTAGAACGACTAGTACGGATTTAGTGGACTCTGAAAGATTGAGCACCGATTTCAAATTGAGAGGATAACGACCACGCAGGATACTAACCTGGGTAAAAATAGTAGTAGCAGGAGGTTAACCTGAGACAAAAATAGTAGTAGCAAGCGGTTAACCTGAGATAAAAATAGTAGTAGCAGGAGGTTAACCTGATATAAAAATAGTAGTAGCAGGAGGTTAACCTGCGATAAAAATAGTAGTAGCAGGAGATTAACCTGAGATAAAAATAGCAGAAGTTGGCCAGTCAGATTGTGTCAGTTTTCCGCCAATCTTACATTAGAGAGTGGAGAATGCAGAGTCTACTTCGACAATAAGAGCTTGCAATTTCGTCCCAATAGCTCAACGGTAGAGCTCGGTTGGACAGTTCGGAGATTCAGGGTTCTATCCCCTATTGGGGCAGTAAGATTCTTTATATACTATAATTGTGCAGCGATTCTGTCTTCTCGGTCAACGGAAGAGCTACTGCAGAGGGTCTGGAAAGATTTTTCAAAACTCTAAATTTTCTCCTCTCTTAGTGGATAAATAATATATATATGCAAAGATTCAGCCTTCTCGGTCACCGGAAGAACCTTGTAGAGGGTCTGGAAAGATAAATTTACGTTAGACACAATAAACAATTATAGAGAGTTATTTTTATTGTTTTGTACAATTTCTTTATATGGTTATGTAATTTTCAGATACAGAGGGATTTGTTATGTAAGTTTTCAATGTCCAAATTGCAATAGTTAATTTCAAGGACAGATCTGGTGTGGGTATGTCACATCCCCCCCCCCCCCCCCCCCCCCCCCGCATAATTTCACGGTATTAATCTTATCAACGGGATCGTCAGCCAATCCTCTTATCACACCCCGCAATTTACTTTACCAGCAATTGACTTTTAAACCACACCTTTTGCAATACTTTCTGGATCCGTCGCTAGGAAATACCTGCATATTTGTGTACTCAAAAATGGGGGAATTATTTGTATCAGTCTTCACATTTACATGCAAGTAGAGTCGCCCAGTGTATAAAGGTCAAACTTGTAAATAATGTAGCAATCGGAGCTATAATTCATTTGCTGCGGTTGTCCTATTTCTGGGTTACTCAAGGAGTTTTTAGTTCTTAGCATTTTCTCAGTAACATTGCGGCAATTCTTTTGTTGCTTTAGGAATTCCCAGAAGAAGTGAAAGTGAATTTTAATTTAGGAGTTTCCTTCCTCTGGCAATATTTTACGTAAAACAATATACAGGGCTCCTTGAAAATTCCTTAAGCAACCCCCTAATAATAAGATTGTATACACGTTAAGTTTATCTATATAAATAAAATTGAAAATCTGTCTGTCTGTTTGTCCCGTCATCACGGGAGAACGGCTGAACCGAATTTGATGAAATTTTGTGGGTAGCCTGGAAATAGTCCCACTTAAAATTTAGTCTATGTTTGGAGTTTCTACAATCAGTGGTTCTCGAGATATTAGTAAAAAACGAAATTTTCGCTTGTCTCATCATCACGGAAGAACTAACTGCTGAACTGAATTTGATGAAATTTTGTGGATAGCCTTAAAATAGCTCCCATAAATTTAGCCCAAGTTTCGAGTATCTAAGACCAGGGGTTGTCGAGATATTAATGAAAAACGAAACTTTTTCCTGGGAGTTCTACTCTCTAACTCCTTGGTTTATCCAAACGAAAAGCTTGAAAATCGTTTGAAAGTGAATTAAAACTTTATCTCTGAGTTTGATGGGAGATTTTTTTGCGCCAATTAGTCACTTTCTGAAAACATGAATTGCTTGAAAATCGTTTGAAAATGAATTAAAACTTTATCTCTGAGTTTGATCGGAGATTTTTTGCGCCAATTAGTCACTTTCTGAAAACATGAATTGTTTGAAACAAGATTTAAATGGGAAATCTATCTCCATGGTTTATATTTCACATGCATTTACTGAACAATGAAATGTATAAAGAAAGCAAAATGGTTATTTAATTTCGCAGTTTATGAGGAAGATTCCATCTTATATCATGTTGCTCAGAAACGCAATTAAATTAAATCTGTCTGTTAATTTTAATTATTATTTTTTCGATTTGAATAATAAATAAATAGATATAAAAATATATTTTAGAAAAAAAAGCCGATTTGATTTTTCTTATAGCATTTTTGACTGGATAATATCAATTACGGTCTTCAGGTTTAAGCATTATTATTATTGATATTTTCGGGGATTATTGATTCATGGATTATTGATATTTTCAAGTTATTACGTCATCTCTTTTATTTTGGCAAATGTTTTTGAGACTCATACTGTAATACGGGTAATCTTCTACTAACACACTGGCATATTTTCTAATCTGCAACAATATTACTACGGGGTTGCATATATTGATTCAATTTCAATTTTTTTTTGTAAATTTGCTTACAAAAGGGGCCAGGATGTTTTATTCTTCAGATCTGCCCGTGAAGATAATTTTGCATAGTGAGAACAGATATTCTTAAACTTCTCTTTAGGAGCAATACATTTAATATTTTAACAGAATTTGCACATGATTGTGAATTATAAGTTTCTTTATATCATATACTCCATACGAAGAGTGGGTATGCTGCTAGCCTATAGTAAAATGATGCCCAATCTATCAAGGCGTAATTGCAGCGCTCCTAGTGGAGAATTAAAAAGTTATGATAACAAACTCGGCTGTAAAGTTAGATAGACGGAAAAATCCAAATACAAAGTTATAGAGCATTATCTACTTAGAAGACTTGTCTACTTACTTGTAGAGAATTGTCTACATGGAATCGATTCTAGGAACTGCGTATACGGAAGACAATAAATACCTATTAAAAAGTTGTATGATCAGGGCCTCTAACACAGTGACACCTGCAATGCTGGTTAGAGTACTCGATAATATCTTTTCTGGAATTCAAATATGCATTGTCTTTGACAGAGGATATTTTAAACAGACTTTATACCGGATTTCTGTTCATGCAGGCCTTGTTTACTGTATCATTCCTGTATATTACAGCAATTCGCCAATAACAATACCTTGTCAAAACAGTGTCTTTTGTAACAGTTTTATTGTCGATTTCTACTCAGTAGATAAAGTTCTACAATTTAGTAATTGACTTCTTTCGTCTATTTGACTTCGTTGCGTGTTCGTTATTCTAACTTTTAAAAATTCTCCAATAGGTCGCTGAAATCAGTTTTATCCGATCGGGCATGGTCGGTTTACTATAGGTGAAACTAATGTGTTCACACATGGACCTTTCCTTACAAAGTTATTCTTGTGCTTAAGGACTCTCAAAGGAACACTGCATAGTACTGAGCAAATGAACTCATATTTCAAAAGACAAAGAAAAATATCTTACCCAATCTAGATTCAGTATAAAATTATTAAAATTATTATTATATTAATACTAATATTAAAAAAAAAACAGTATTCCATGCTGATGAACGAATAATAAGCGCGAAACCGGTCCATGGATATTGTCATCTGCAATGGACGTGTCTTCCATATTTTTGGAAACGCCCTTTCTGGCGGGTTCTTGTGATTTTGAACTTGGCCTTTTCAACTTCGTGTAGCTCGAACTAAATTGTGAAAAAATTTTATGCAAGCTACATGAAGGACTGCAATCAGTTACCACTGAAGTTCACAAAAGGACGGTCACGACAGTCAGTTCAAGGACAGTTATAGTTCCCACTGAAATTCACGAAATTGTGGCAAATAGTAAGTTTTCTTGCTGCCATTGTAAATAACGTCCATGGGTCCCCAAGAAAAGACCTCGCATAAGGCACCAAACTTATAAATACCCCTATACTATGATATGAGTATTTCTATAATAATCACTGATTGTGAGATAGAAGGGTTGATTCACCACCAGTGTTTCTTTCAGGCATACATCCGCGGGGCGAAGTCCCCCTCCTCCCAGAGACAATTATTCGCCCCCCCCCGGGAGACATTTTATATTTAGTTTCTATTTATGTGACAGCATTTAAATATATTTATATAAGGCAAATAGAAAACTTGCCCCCCTAAAGTCCCAATCGCCCCCCTCCCCTTCCTAAGTCAAAAAGTCCTGAAAGACTGTCTGTTCACCACTCAAACGAGCTCACGGCTGCAAGTTCGATACAGTGGATGTTTGATATTTGAATAGTACGAATGCTGAAATTGTCCGAGTACGAAAGCTGATAATTATGTGTGTACTAATTCCCTCGTGGTGAAGGGGCGCCTATACGCACCACGTCCACAAGATCCCCCCCCCCCCCAGGGTGTCTCATGGCGAAGGGGAGGAGATTTGCAGCTTCACTTTTATAGAAGGCCCCCGAGGGGTGGAAGTCTGACTTGACTTCGACATGACAACATCCATGCCCGCTGGCGGGATTCGAACCCGCAACCCGGCAATCATGCCCCTGACCTCTCGACCACCGGATCGGCTGATAATTATAATTGGTAAGAACTAATCTTAAAAGTATATAAGAAAACTATTAGGGAATGCTGAAAACATGTGAGTTTCTTTCAGGCAGAATGCAAAAGTTTATAAAATGTTCGAGGGTACAGGTACGTGTATGTATTGAGCACGTTGACATCATTGATTAAAAGCATTACATTCTTTGAAATTACCAGAGCAAACTCTACAGTATCTATTGATCATTTTGTCCTTTTTATAATTTCTACTCCAATCATATCATTCCTTCCGTGTGTGTCCAGGCATGGTGGCAACAATTCTGTATAAAAACGATCGATAATCGTTTGTACTGTAGGCACATGATTCAGAAAACTCCGTAATTGAAAAATACGTTTTTACGCAAAAGTCGAAATATTTTATGCTCTGAGAAAACGCTCTGCTGTTTTTCATTTATGAGTTTTCTGGTTCGATGTATTTATTTTTTCTTTCATTTTCAGTGCTTTGCACTTTATGTTTACGTCTGTAGACATATAGCTCAGAAGACTTTGCAATAGAAAAATACGTTTTAACACAAAATTTGGAAATGTTTTATTTACCGAGAAAACGCTTTGCTTTTTCTTATTTACGACTTTTCTCATTGGATGTTTTTCATTTTTTAGAGTTTTATATTTCATGTTTGTACCTATAGATAGATACTCAGAAAACCCCACAATCACTATATGTAATTGGCTAATGTGTCTAAGGTGTTTTTGTTTTACAGATCCTACGAAAGCCCCCGGTAACTTAGAAGGCTGAATATTTGCCCACATATTGTACCGGTTACCGTACAGAACCTGACGGAGCAGGATTTTTGATTTACCCTCCGGGGGCAGAGAAAATGCGGGAGGTCAAAAAGTCTTTTCAGACCCCCAGAAGCCCCCTACGTTGCTCTAGAAGGCTGAATCTTTACAGATGATCTAAGTATTGACTGCCATACAAAGACTAAAGAAGCCGGATTTTCGATTTATCCCCAGAAAGCGGAGAAAATGAGGGATGTCTATGTCTTTTCAGAACCGTGGTGATCCAAAAGGCTGAATCTTTGCATACTTATAGTTTCGAACATCGATTCGAACCTAACGGAGCCAGATTTTCGATTTTTTCCCCTACAAAATCGGGGGAAGGGAGGTGTTAAGTGTCTCAGAACTGTCCCGAAGACCTCACTGGAGACATAAAAGTCTGAAACTCTACCACGGGACCAAACATGGCATGACCAATTTTAATTGAGATAACTAGTTTTAACGCTAAGAATCCTACATTGTTAAACAAAATATGACTTATTTAAAAAAGTTGCAGCTGTATTTATTCAAGAGTGCTAGTTTCCTGTCTTTGACAGGCTTAAATACTAGTACGTTTTTCATAAATGTTGGAAATACTTGATGCTCTTTGGGAATACGTTTTGCTGTTTTTCATTTATAAGTTTTTTCATTCCCTGTTTTTCATTTATAAGTTTTCTCATTCACTGTTTTTCACTTATAAGTTTTCTCATTCGCTGTTTTTAACACTTTACAACAAAGTTGAAAAGTGTTTATGACTTTGTTAACACTTTACAACAAAGTTGAAAAGTGTTTATGACTTTGTTCATTCTGTCTGTCTGTCTGTCTGTCTGTCTGTCTGTCTGTCTGTCCGTTAGCACGATAACTGCCGTAAAAATGACTTAATCAAAATGAAATTTTAGTATGTTGTTCAGACGGTCTATAGGACCTATGGGAATATAAATGAATAATATCACCCAATTAGTTTTGGATTGAACCCGGGTTGAAAAAATGGAATACATTGAGCCCTATGGGACCTAATTTTTCAAGTATTTTTTAAGCGGATTTAAAATTCACAAATTGCTTCGAAAATTTTAGGCAATATTCAAATGGTTCCGTAAAATATATAAAAAAAAATTCAGCGAAATATATTCAGTAGTTTTTTAAATAAAAATTAAAATAATAATAACACCTCTTATATGAAGCGATCACGTGTCCATGATATGAAACGATCACATGACCCACTTCAAAATGATATATGGCATCCATCTTGTGTCAAAATCGTGATTTTTAAAGATCTTTTTAATTCATATTGAGTGTTGTATCCGTCCTAAAACTACTTTATTTTTGCCTAAATTCTGTGCATCTACATACGGAAGCAACGCAATGACAATATATTCCCGTTTAAATGCTCATCTAAATTTGATTATTTCTACTATTAAGCCTATTTTTCACCTATGTAAAATGTAAACAACAAAATATGTAGAATGAGTTGTATTAGAATCGCTGTAATTCTTTAACACAAAATCAAATAGTCCATGGAGTCTGCTTAGCTGATATGAATGAAATATTCATTGATTTTAGAAAGAGAAGGACGATATTTTTCGATGAAGTTTAACGAATAGAGCTTACTTACTTGTAGCTCAATGGTCTTAATTTTTAAATAAAATAAATTATTATAGAATTGTGATGAAAGACATGAATGGGGGAATTATTTATGAATGAAATGTTGCTTTTATAGAGAGAGCCAGGCGTGTTATTTTTTTATGACGTCATTTGAATGAATTTCAGTTGTTTTCGATGAAGTTTTCAAATATAATAAATTATCGTAGTATTATGATAATTCTAAAATTATTACCAAGGAATGTATTACATTTTAGAGATGTTTAAACCAGGCAATTTATACTTTAATGCCGTCATTTGAATGAAGTTAATTTTTTTCGATGAAGGTTTAAGGTTTCAAATATAATAAATCAATGTAGTATTGTGATAAGTTTTAAAATATTACCGAGGAATATATTGCATTTTCGACTTTTTTAAATAAAATTGCATTGAAGTTGGCAAGTGTTTCATAATCAATGCTTTAAGCATGATTGATCTTTCTTGTTCATTTATAAGTTTTCTCATTCGCTGTTTTTCATTTATTCCATTTTTTAGTGTTTTACACCTCATGTTTGCACCTGCAGATACATGACTCAGAAAACCCCGCAATTAAAAAATACGTTTTTACGCAAAACTCAGGAATATTTTCTGCTCTGAGAAAACGTTTTGCTGTTTCTCATTCATATACGTTTTCTGATTATCTTTTCATTTTCTAGTGTTTCACACGTAATGAACTGTTTACTGCAATTGGTAAGAAATCTATTTAAATTGTTAAGTGTAAAGAATAAAATGATGAATTATCCCATTTACTTAATTAAGATTTGCATTATATCATGACTAGACAAGATGGACAAGTAAACTTTTCATGTTTTCCTCTTGGTTCCTCATTTTATGTCAAACCGCAAAATAATTATGCTCATTAATGCAGTGACCGCAAATTCAATGCGCTGTTCAAAACAGAATAGTCTTGTATTCTAAGAATATGGGTGTCCCATGGCATATTTTTTCATGCATTATATATGTTCGCATTTAAGAGTTATTAAATAAATTGACATATGTTGAATGCTGTTGCATTTAAAGTTGGAGAAAAAATCATTTTATATTGCTATTAAAATTCTAATATTTTAGCTAGAAAAACACTTTTTTTCTTTAGATTTCATATTTTCAAGCCAACTATTTGTAGAGAATGCAAATTTAGCAGAGTCCCAAAAATACGAGTTGGATTGGACCAGGACTAGCCCGGATTATTGAAAATTCGGATTAAGCGGAATAACTATGTAAATACGTGAAAGTGAAGTTTAAGCAAAAATTTAACACAAGTTAAATTAAAAAATAAGTGTAAATATATTTTATAACTGTTAATGTAACAAGTTAACTTGAAAAAAAATTGCAATTTAAAGATACATAAAATAAAAATATGACATTCAAATTTAAAACATTAATAAACTGTAAAGAATATTTGCATTATGTATTGCACTTTAGGAAGTCATGAAAAATGTTTTGTTATGAGGGTATAGTAGTGGTGCTTTAAAACGTGGGAAAGACGAGGAAAGAATATATGTTAGAGGTCGATTTTTTTTTTCTGTTTTGAGAAATCTCGTCTTACTGTTATCAATTTTCCTTTTTTCAGGCCTTGCTCGGATATAAACTTCAAAGTCCTATTCAATTTCAGTGAGTTTGGACCAAACAAAGATGTTCTAACATGCACTGTTTGTTCTCAAGCTACTATAAATTTTCTTTTAATGGCAAAACTAAAAAAAAATATTTTTACGAGTGTAAAATTAATCTAAATTTAATAAGTATTTAAGACATATTCATTTACATTAACACCATTTATTAGGAATTATTACGAATCATAATCACTCTGGAGCATAGTCGTAGCCAGGATCTCGTAAGGATGGGGGGGGGGGTGTCAATGATCGTTAGGGGAAGGATCGATAATCGCATGGGGAGCCGTTACAGTAATCAAATGGTAAAAATATTCCAATGTTACTGGTATACCCAAACATCAAAATTTGTTAGTTTGTTGTGAGCGTTATGCATTGGACATATCAGATTTTTATCATATTATTATATTTCATTAAACGTTAGGTTGAAGACATTCTTTATTAATTTCTTAAAAATAACAAGTCTAAGAAACTAGTACTGTGACATAAAAAATTCATTTTACATGCATAAAAGCAACTCAAATTTAATCATTTTATTTCTAGAAGTTATTGAATTTATGTGAATTAAAATAATTCTTATTAAATGGGACAAAGTGTACCTTAAAAATTATAGAAACATTTCCGACTATATCATGGTATTTTCCTTTTCTGTGATGACATGATTTAGTCTATATTCTTGAATGTTTCATCTGGAAATTATTACTTTCCGTGCAATATAGTGCGTGTATGTGTGTGTCTGTATACAGTGTTTCTTTCAGGCATACCTCCGGGGGGGGGGCGAAGCACCCCCGGAGGAGACGAGTATTCGCCCACCCCCTCGGAGACATTTTATGTTAACCTAGTTTCTATTTATGTGACACAGCATTTAGATATATTTATATAGGGCAAATAGGAAACTTGTCCCCCTAAAATTTTATTCGCCCCCCCCCCGGCCAAAAAGTTCTAAAAGAAATACTGTCTGTATAGAAACAATATCTCTGTAGTAAATTGAGAAATCTCTGAAACAAATTAAGCAAATCGAATGAAATTTGATGGAATTTTTTTTCAGTCGATAAACATCAGAGGCCTATTGATTCTCAGGGTGAACGGAGAAAGGACACCTAATGTTTCGACTTTTTTAACACTTTACAACAAAGTTGAAAAGTGTTTATGACTTTGTTCATTCTGTCTGTCTCTGTCTGTCTGTCCGTTAGCACGATAACTGCCGTAAAAATGACTTAATCAAAATGAAATTTTAGTATGTTGTTCAGACGGTCTGTAGGACCTATGGGAATATAAATGAATAATATCATCCAATTAGTTTTGGATTGAACCCGGGTTGAAAAAATGAAATACATTGAACTCTATGGGACCTAATTTTTCAAGCATTTTTTAAGCGGATTTAAAATTCACAAATTGCTTCGAAAGTTTTATGAAATATTCAAATTATTCCATAAGATATAAAAACAAAAAAAATTCAGCAAACTATATTCAGTAGTTTTTTAAATAAAAATTAAAATAATAATTACTCCTCTTATATGAAGCGATCACGTGACTATGATATGAAAAGATCACTTGACCCACTTCAAAATATAATACGGCATCCATCTTGTCTCAAAATCGTGATTTTTAAAGTTCTTTTTAATTCATATTGAGTGTTGTATTCGTCCTAAAACCCCTTTATTTTTTATTTAAATTCTGTGCATCTACATACTAAAACAACACAATGATATTTGAGTTTAAATGATCATCCAAATTTGATTACGTATTTCTACAACGAAGCCTATTTTTCACTTATGTAAAGTATAAACAGCAAAATATGTAGGATGAGTTGTATAAGGATTTCTGTATTTTTTTAACGCAAAAGTATTTAGATCATAGAGTCTGCATAGCTGATATGAATGAAATATTTATTGATTTTACACAGAGAAGGACGATTTTTTTCGATGAAGTTTTAAGCATAGAGTTTAATTACTTGTAGCTCCATGGTCTTATGTTTTTAAATAAAATAAATTATTTTAGTACTGTGATGAATGAAATGATTGTGAAAATGTTATGAATGAAATGCTGCTTTTATAGAGAGAGCCAGCCGTGAAATTGAGGAATTTCATTCATCACAGTACTTAAATAAAATAAATTATTTTAGTACTGTGATGAATGAAATGATTGGGAAAATGTTATGAATGAAATGCTGCTTTTATAGAGAGAGCCAGGCTTGTTATTTTTTCTATGACGTCATTTGAATGCATGTTAGTCGTTTTCGATGAAGTTTCCAAATATAATAAATTTGTGTAGTATTATGACGATTTTAAAAATATTACCGAGGAATGTATCGCATTTTAGAGATGTTTAAACCAGGCAATTTATATTTCAATGCCGTCATTTGATTGAAGTTCATTTTTTTCGATGAAGGTTTAAGTTTTCAAATATAATAAATTAATGTGGTATTGTGATAAGTTTTAAAATATTACTTAGAAATGTATTGCATTTTAGAGATGTTTAAATAAAATTGCATTGGAGTTAGAAAGTGTTTCATAAACAATGCTTTAAGCATGATTGATCTTTCTTGTTTTCTATAATATTAAACCGTTTAAAAACGATAATATTTTCAAAGATGTTACAGGAATGGCTATTTTATATGCATGTTTATAAAATTTAAAAGGAAATTGCATCATTTATAGAACAACATCATACTCCGTTCTAGAGATATTGCACATTTTAGATCTAAAATGGAAAGAAAGTATTGATAGAAAATAAATATTCTCTCCATTGATTTATCTTTCTAAATACTTTTAACGAGAAATTAATGCGCCCCATTCTGAGTTATAAGTTGTTGCAAATTTTAATTTTTCGAGTGGAGCGCAATATCTTTAGAACAAATTCGGAAAATCGGATGAAATTTGGTGAGGTTTTTGAAATTAATATACGTCAGGGGCTTATTGATTTTAGGGGTGTACAGACCAAGGGAAGGCTCGCAATTTATCAAATATTTTTATTCCTCGAAAATTGAAGAAACTTTATAGAAAGATAAATATGTTGAAAAATGTTACAGAAATAATTTTTAAGTAATTAAAAGTATTTTTAGAATAATTAAGTGATTAGTAGAAAGTTAAGTATTTATATGCTTATGTTTACATTATAACTCAAGTGGGTAAGTTGTGTACTATGCACAAAAAAATTCTACTTGCATGCTACAGATGCCAACATGTTTTTGGCATTTGTCAGCAACAATTCATTTTATCGGCGCCTGCACCCGAGTCACCAACTCCCTTAGCAGTAAAATGGAAGAAAGATGCTTCAAAAATAGCGATTCATAAGAAAAGTTTTCAAGCTGCTAGAAAGTACAAACAAGTTTTAAGGTAAAATAACTCTCGGAAAGCATGAGAAATGTGTACATTAGAATGAATTACCTCGCGATGCCCGAGTCCTAATTAAGCTTCCGGTACATAAATAATAGAGATACAAGTAACAACACTCAATTTCCAACTCATTCATTTCAGTCCAAATTTTTTAGTTTCAACACATGCGGAGTCGCGCGCAACTGTGTGCCACACATATGCACAAACATCCATTTTCCTCTTAGCTACATCCAGCAAATCGAAGAAAGTACGAAATCCAAAATTTCGATTTTTTATGCTTTTGGTTGACAGTTAAAAGGAAATCATAAAAATGACTAATTGGAAATATTTTTTTTGTTAAAATGTGAAGATATACACTCATATTTTTGCCAAACTATAGAGTTGTGCTAATATTAATTTTTCTAATGGGACAAAGTAAAAAGTTTAAAAAAATTATACCTATTTAGATGTATTTAAAAATAAGTAAATAAATATAAAGGTGTTTTCCAATGGGTTCGGTTCAAAGATTGTTAGAAAAAACATTTTTTGATCTTTCAGATAATATGGAAAATCGTTGATAATATTTTCGATCACCAAGGGACCAATTTGTGTAAATATCGCTTAAAATCGTGCTGTAGCATAAAATAAGTATAAAACTAATTCGAATTAAAAAAAATGTCATCGAGGTCTGTTGTACTAGGAGCTGTGACGAATCATAGTCTAGAATGTAGGTCATGCGGAAATGATTATTACTCTCTTCCCCCCCCCCCTCCGAATTGTCAATCGCTCTGCAATATTCAAGGGATTTAATGGTGATATTAATAATGATAATAAATAATGTTACTACTATTGTGTAATTTATTGAAACTAATGCAGGGATTTTGTGGCAAAATAAATAAATAAAGAGCATTCATTGAAAGTTTCAAAAATTTGCCCGTATTCTTCGAAATGTTAAATTTAATTCCATATTCCCATTATTTAATCTTTTAATGCGACAATTAAAATTGTGAAAATTTTAAATTTTGAATCTTACACGTATTCTTATTTTTAGGAAACACTAAGAAAGGCGAACAAATAAAATAATGTGTTCAGATTTTTGCATCCTGTTAATCATGTGTGCAAATCATATTGAACAACCTGAAAAATCCAAGTATGAGTGCTTTTTTTTAATCTTTATGTACATTCTTGAGTCAATGGGGATTGGATCTCCCTTTCATTATTATTTATTTTAATCTTATTTACTAAATTTCTGCTTGAAAAAGATATTTCTAACAATTCTTGAATAATACATTTATCGATCTGATACAAACTCATTATTTTCCAGTTGAAGAGTTTAAAAAGTAGAAAAAAAAATGAAGCTGCTTTACCAGTCACAAAATGATAGTATAACAAAGCTATATTGTAAAGATGTATTGCATTAAAAATATATATTGCAAAATTGCAAATCATATTTATTCACTAGCGCTACCCACTATGACCTGGAAAGTTCTGTTTTTAGACTCAGTAGGGCAAAAATTCGGCCACATGACCTGGCACCTTGCCATGCGCTGGACTGCGAATCCCTCCTTTATAGAGCTACAAGCTCAGAAGCACTAATTTGGTCCGGGGTTTGGCGAAAACTTCGTAGCTTCCCTAAGATATCACAATAGATTATCACGTTCAATGAAAAACATGAATGAAGGCGCTGATGAACTGCTTTAATCTTCAGATGTATACATCGATCTAATTAAAAATATCCAAGCAAAGTACTACAGTTTTTTGTTGAATGCAGAAGATTTTCTTTTTTTTTAAATTGTCGCTTCAATTCTAATGGTCTGGCGGCACCATACTGCAGCATTCGCCACTAACCGAGAATTTAGCTAACCCAGTACCGAATTTCGTGGTAGTCCGATTTATAGATTTTTCGCCACAGACGACACATACACACAGATAGACAGTAAACAAACACCTTCTTTCATTTTACCTTTCTTAGGACAATCGATACTAATATAAGTCACTGCTTGCTTCACACATAAAAGCTCTTTTCTACATGTGGTGGTTTGAAGAAAATTAAGGGCAATTTCACGTATGTTTGCTTTTCAATTTTCTCGTAAGGTATTATATTTCACATGTGTTGCTCCATGTTTATAACTGAGATATTTATTTCATGAAAGTAGTAAAAAAAACTCAGAATACTAAATCCAGAATATTTAATACCAAATAATTAATATACAAGACAGCCTAGTAACTTGTACAATTGCACAAGTTACCAAACAAATATAAAATTATATTTAGCGAGGGAATATTTTAAATTCAATTTTTCTCCGTGGACTTAGTATTACCTGATCTTTAACCTCAGATATCTCAGTACATATATTGAAATTTAAAATTCGGGCTTTGGCATGACCTAAAACATCATTAGTTCAAGGTATGTACTAAATTTTATTCGAGTTTTTTTACTATGTCAACGAAACTTTCATAATAGTGCATTATATTGCATGTGTTCTGTGTGATTGCCATCCCAAATTATTAAACGAAATATATTTTACTTTATGACAGTCACAATGGGTCTTAAAATATGTATATAGGCAGTGGCGTCGCCAATGAAGGTTAGGTGTCACCCCGGAACCCATCGGAATCCATTGAAATTCGGAGACATAATATTTGGAGAAATGGAAAACATCATATTTGGTTACCCCCCCCCTCCCCCAAATTTATTTCTAGTGACGCTACTATATATAGGTAAAATATCTGAAAATATCGTAGTAAAATATCTGAAATATTTCAGCCATAATCCTTAATGAAACTTAACAAACGAGTTAAAAAGCATGTAGAAGTACGAGTTAAAGAGCATATAGCATGAAAGCAACATTTATAGTTTTCATTGTTATATTTTAAATCGGTACATAATCGAAAATATTTTTAATCATAAACCTTTATTAAGTTTAACAAACTAGTGATAAAAGTAGGCAATTACGAGCCATTTACGAGCTATAAACAGACAAGAAATTGTGACAGACAAGAAAAATTTTGAATTATTGTTATTCTAGTCATCGCTATCGGGTGATAAAACTTGCATGGAAATATTCACTGGACTCCGAAATAAAAATGCCTGAAACGAATAATTGTCTGAAAAAAATTAACCAAAATCCTTCGCGTGGTTCATGAAATATTTAAGTTAGAAGAACGTATTGAAAACTTTCTTTATATATATATATATATATATATATATATATATATATATATATATATATATATATATATATATATATATATAAATAAAAATTGAAAGATTTTAATCGAAAACTATGCATAAACTACAGTATGTACAAAAAAAACCATCTCTAGCATATCTGTTACAAATGAGTAACTATAGACCAAGGCTAAGAATAAAGATAGAAGGTAACATATCACTACAATGGAAAGGGGGATGAGAAGAATATTAGGATACAAAAATCACAATTAAAAAGTATATATGAAAATAAATAAAAATGAAAAAGAAAACACGGCAAAAATGAGAAAAGGCAATAATAATTAGCTCAAGATAAAAGATTAAGACATAGAGAACAACAATTGAAACTACACAAAAATGGCGGTTAGTTCGAAATTGCATTCTCATCAGGACAGTCATACAATTCTAATTAGGATACAAAAATCACAATTAAAAAGTATATATGAAAATAAATAAAAATGAAAAAGAAAACACAGCAAAAATGAGAAAAGGCAATAATAATTAGCTCAAGATAAAAGATTAAGACATAGAGAACAACAATTGAAACTACACAAAAATGGCGGTTAGTTCGAAATTGCATTCTCATTAGGACAGTCATACAATTCTAATTAAAACCGATAGAATAGCCAGTTTCTGACAATGGCGATAGTATTTAACTATAGACACCATTGGAACTGTCTATTGGCTAGTGGAAGGAGAAAAATAAATCAATTGAATTACAAATCAGAAAAATAATACCTCCTCGAACAGAAATGTTAACTCACAAGCATTGCTACCACGTGTAGGTTAAACAAGCGACTGAGCATTTCACCTCACTTCGTCAATGCGAGTGGGCACCGGAATGAATACATTTGAACGATACATAATATGTATGGAGACTTTCAAAAATAGAAATCAATATAGGACTCAGGACAAGTGGAAAATAGTATATATAAATATATATATATATATATATATATATGGAAATTATATATATATATAAATTGTGATTTTTGAATCCTAATATTCTTCTCATCCCCCTTTCCAATGTAGTGATATGTAACCTTCTATCTTTATCCTTAGACTTGGCTTATAGTTACTCATTTGTAACAGATATGCTAGAGATGGGTTTTTTTGTACATACAGTAGTTTATGCAAAAAATTTTCGATTAAAATCATTTAATTTATATATATATATATATATATATATATATATATATATATATATATATATATATATATATATATATATATATATATATATATATATATTTATATACCTTTGTATCACACATTATAATTTAAACTATAACTCCAACCAAGCAAATCTTAATCTTTTTACCAACTTTTCAACTTTTGAGCTAGGTTGATCCGAAAAACGGTTTCAAGATACTGAAATGCTCAACAAGTGCATTAAATTTTTCAACTAAAATTTTGATCTATCTCCTTATGAACATTCCACATTATTACTCGCGATTAGTTTTAATTTTGGTTAAATTGATGTATCAATTTATGGTAATCGCTAACTTAAAATTTTTTTATATTTAATACTTTAACGTGCATTTATGTTCCCATAAAATCCAGGAGAAATATTTTCAGGTCATGCATAGCATTGTGTTAGAGAATGCAACCTACTATTACCTATGATCAGACTGTATCTTACATAATATTATACTTATAAACTCTAAGATCCATTGGGCTACACATGTCAGATGTGGACACCGTTGTAAACTAAAATATAACTTTTAGATACTGCAATTCATGATATGGGCATTGCTTGGTCGATGATCGATGTTTAATTTTAATCTATGTTTATTTTCTATACTATTAGATATATTCTAAATTATGATTCAACAACGGTTTAAGCGTTGGTTTCATTGCAACAAATTTTGAATCCTGTTTTGATTCAAGCTTTGAACGCAGCATTTTGGTGTTTTGGTCGAATATAGCAAAAAACTTTCAGTGCAAATCATGCTCATCAGACATTAGTATGGAACTTACTATTAATGAATTCTAAGACTAGACCGCTAACCATTGTGACTCAGGTGTGCAGATTGATCTTTCGTTCCATTAAAGTATTTATTATAGTTGCATCAAACTTTGGAACCTGTTTTGATTGAACCTTTTAAAGCAAGATCTTTGTTTCAGTTCAATCTAGCAGAATATTTTCAATGCATAAATATGCTCCTCAGATATTAAAATTGAACTTACTACCCATCATCCCTAAGACCAGAGTGCTAACCATTCTGACTCAGGTGTGCAGATTGTAAATAGAATAGATTTTAAACACGCTAGTAAAACCCAGATCTTACATGAGTGTGTTCACCTAATCACAAAGTGTTGCAGGTACTTTCATCTCCTCAGGAAATACCGCCCACATAGACCAAGCAGACTGAGACAGGTGATTAAATTATGAACGGGGAAGATTTACAGCTTTTAATAGAAAGAGATTGCAAGAAAAGTCAGCCTGCGGAAAGAATTTCGACTATGCGCTTGTAAACCGTTTAACAGGTCTAATTTCTCACATGTTGTTCGCTCCGGAGTAAAACTGACACTGTCTTGGCCGCAGTCATTCATACAGTACCTTGAGATGTTATGTAAAGACAGGCACGCTAAAAACGAACTACGAAGCGCGGTTGTGGCTTCCGGAAGCTTTAAAAAATTTGTGCGAAAATGTAAATAGAAAGAGGAATCTAAACTCGGCAACTCTTAGATATATTTAGCAAATGGCCGGACACGGAGGCCGTAAATATTGCATCGGAGCTTTTTTTAACCATTTTTTAAAGCTTTCAACTTATAATACAAACGTCCTGCGTTCCTTGCATTCGTTGCATCGGAGCATTATTAATAAGTAACTAAAAATAGATTTGAATTGAAACTAGAACAAGTGCAATTTTTGGCGTGTTTACTGGTTTTTAGCGGACTCCCGCTCGTTTTTTCTCCTTTTTGCGTGTTGTCAAGTATGAATTGTATGAGGAATGAGCCTTAAAGGGTAAGAAATTATTTTAAAATAAAATATTACTTATGGAAAATGTCGTTCATTTACCGAATCGCTTATTTCTTCGATTCAAATACTATCTTTCAATACTATCTCAATTACTATCTCAATTATTATCTTTTTTATATCAGTTTTAATTTTCAGGTTGTTTGAAGTTAGTACACTGAAAAGAATCGTATTAGTTTTGTCATTTAAAACAGCACAGTAACTTATTTCTTGTTTGGTTAAAACAGTTACTTTAAAAAGTAGTGAATTCGATTTTAAAAACAAACAGTATTTATTCTTTTGAGTTCTACTTAAGGAAATATTTACTTTTTTGCAGTGCCTCAAGTATTATGATATAAATACCACGAAATTATAACCACACATATTATACGACGACGATTAGACAACGAGGGCTGCAAATATTCGTTTATGAACTTTTTCTTTGAAGTTAAACTTTTTTATTGGTGATGTATTGAAGTTCGCAGAGTTGTAAATTTCGGGAGCGTGCTATTTGTTGTTGCTTCTTGTAAACGGCTTCACTAAAAGTTAACAACGAATAACAACTACAAAGTTAACAATGAATCTTGGTCGGTTTTACGTATAGGCTAAGCTATCAACTTAAGGCCTAACATTACAACAGGAGCCCTTCGGTTGCCTTAATAACATCAAAACAATAATTGTAAAATAGTTTCATTTTGTATTAAAGCCTACTTACAACATTCATTTAAGGAAAGCACATCCAATATCTGGATGCTAGTCAAATTATCAAGATATTTTAACACCGATATTTATACGAAAATACCAATAGGAAAGAAGGGCGAACGAGTTGATACAGTGGAAGTTGTGCAATAATGCGCTTTTGTAATCTTGCCTCTTAACAAAGGTAGAAAGAAGCTTTCATTTATGCCAGTGTTTTTTAAACTTGTTTGGTCACAGAACCCTTTTGAAATTGATGGCGGAATGCCGAAATAAGGAAAAGTCCAGCGTGGTTCAAATTAAGCATACAAAATGCTACACGTTTCTTTCAATTTAAGAAAATTTACGCGGAACTATCACTTTGCGGAATCCACGGAACACACTTTTAAAACACTGATTTATACCGTCAGTATGCACAGTATGCAAAATTATCCTAGAAAAACGCTGTGTCTTAATGAAAAGTAAATTTTTGCATTGCTCTTTAATATCTTCTGAGCAATTTGGATGAACTTTTGTATAACTTTTCAGATTGAGGGCTTATTTCGAGTACTGAATGAAGATAATTTCCGTGTTGTTCATTGTACTTATTTACCCCTATTTCTACGTATCAGGATTAAAATGATACACTGTCATTTGCAGCAAATTTATATTATGCATTAACTTAACCCAATTGCACTCAATTAATTACCTTCATTTGTTCTAAGGACAATGGTTCTGAATTAATAGCACGAAATCTTACGGATAATCTGTAAGAAAAATATTGAACCTGAAAAGCAAAGAAATAGAAATATTGATAAATCCAAGAAATGAGTTACATAACGTTCATTATTTTTATTCATAACGTTATTAATATCAGATATAAGAATTTGCACTCCATAGTACTATGCTTATATATTTTTTCATTGCATTTTCCTTGACAGTACCAACTTATTCCAGCAAGAAGCAAATTGATACGTTTCCACTTACTGACCAAATAGTCTTTCACGGATTTCTGACTATAATCTCATAAATTTTTAGTGGCGTAATCAATAGTGGAAAAAATGAAGTGAATTTTAATAATTTTTTTTTTAAGTAAATAGAAAATAATACAAAAAGCAAAGATCAAGAAAAGGATTAACTTGCCCCAGTCTCCCTATATTGATATTACCCGTGATTCATTTTTACTAATCTGTTAGATTGAAATCTTTGTGAGGTCTTAATAACCTTTTAATTATTATTTCTGTAATTTGCATTTTACTATGAGTTTCCTGTTGACTAAGAGCTTTTGGTCGGAAGGACCACCTAAGCAAAGGGCGGATTCTACAAGTGGAATAGAATCAAGTTTTAGGCAGATCCGTCTTTGAAGTGCGTTTCACACACGTTGTATTCGCTCTCTGAAGTATTCTCTTCCTAAATTCATTCCATTAATATTTCAGTCATTTTACTCCTTACCGTCTGCCCAACATATTTTTGAAAAGTGCTTAAAGTTCAATTTCTTCAGTCGAAAATTATTAATTTATTACTTTTTTTCAATTCTATTAGTTTTGTTACTCCTTGTTCTGCCAGGTGCACTTGCTCTTCGAGGTGAGAGCCTTCTTCTCAAATGATTTATTTTATCATTTTACTTTTATATCATTTATTGTTTCCAGTCTTTATGGTGCATATTTTTAGTCAGTAACTGCTAGCTCTTTTATAAATAGTTTTGATGCATTGTGTTTTAGTGTTTTCATCAAATTGTTTCCATATCTATTTGTTTCTCGGAAATGCCTTTTTTTTACTTATCTCAGAAGGATGAAGGGGGGGGGGGGGCGCCTGTTGTTGATTAAACAATCTGGAAACACACGCAGTGAATGTCGGCTTTCCTTTCTTTTGACACTCAATTCAAACCGAATGCAATGGGGTGGCAACCACAGACATCGTGCCCTCCTTCCCCTGACATTATATGATCACCTCTTGGAAGGACTTTCTAACTTACTGATTACAGATATCTTAGCAGAATAGATGGATAAGAGACGCTCAAATAACGGCCCATAGTTGTTTCTTAGGTAAGTTGTAGCTAAGCAGTATGGATTTTTTTTAATGACCCTATTTCCACGAAATAATTAAGAAAGTATATCAACACTTATGATCTGCACAGGCAGTCGAGTGTCAGATCGTTTTTAACAGTCATTAATTCTCAAGTTGGTTGACATCCTGTAGAGCACGGATAGATAGCACCGTATCAGCAGTTGATGAGCAGAATATCAAGCAAAAGTAATCAATGACAGATGTTTGATACCTTCTTGTCAAAACCATGAGGTCAAAGTGAGATTTTTGAGGGAGATGTTATCCCCGGATTTCTATTATTGTGACAGATCTGAAGACTCCATCTACTATTTAGGATATCTACATATTAAACTTGCTTATATTTCGCGTAGACACGGAGATAGTTTGGGCAGCGACGAGGATTGAATTCGTGTCTTCCTCGTACGATCCTCTCGTTACTGGGCTATTCCAGCCCTCTGAAATACATTTCAGCATCAATTAAAGTATTTTACTTAGATATGTGCTCATAATTGTGCTTTTATCTATGCTTTACATGTAAGTCCTTAAGGTGGATGTTAGATTTTCGTCAAGTTTCAAGATAACGTGATTAACAGGTGGAGGTAGTTACTGATGTATTACTTTAAGGAATTTCATTTTATTGTTACTCTTTGTATGTTTCATATGTTAAATTTATTTAAAAGTATATGTTATTGTGAATTAAATTTATTTGAAAGTATATGTTATTGTGAATTAAATTTATTTGAAAGTATATGTTCTGGTGAACTAAATTTATTTAAAAGTATATGTGTTATTGTGAATTAAATTTATTTAAAAGTATATGTTATTGTGAATTAAATTTATTTAAAAGTATATGTTATTGTGAATTAGATTTATTGAAAAGTATACAAATTATTCAAACATTAATAAAAAATTCCATATAAAATTTAAATACTTACTATAAAAGTAAACAAAACATTTAAAAATCGAAGTTTTATTATAACTGTCAGCATTTCCATGAATTTTTCAGAAATTTTAAGTTTTGAAAATATTTACTTTACTTTCATTTATTTAAATTTTTAAAATACTTTGTTTGATGTTCAACATTTTATGTTGTAAAAGTAAAAAGACTTTAATACTTTTCATATTTAAATATTTAATTTTAAAATGCTTCTGTTTACCTTTGAATGATCTAAATTTTGGAAATGCTTTGTTATTTTGTAAGAAACAAAAATGTAGCGTAAGAAAAGTAACTTGAACTTTAACCATGATTAAGCTATTAGTGCTGATAGAAGAAAAACAGTATTTTCTTGTAATTAATCAAGCACATTTAAACATAAAAAAGTAATAATCAAAACAATTTTAAAAGTAATTATCAACATTTAAACGTAAACAGTTGATCAATTTGAAGTTTAAAATATTTAAAAATGAAAAACAAAATAATTTAAAATTGATTTCGACAAAAAATAAAAAAATTGCACTACTTAGCAACCTTGTTTTTCTGACTTCACTCTGATTGGTTGCCACGTTGCTAAAGTAACAAGAAATTATGTATTTTTGTTATGTGCTGAAATGTGATTTGCAGCAGTATATAATATCCCTTAGATGTTCTAATATATGTATACAGTTTATAAATGATATGGTTTAAATTCAAGAGTAATCCTAAGAATAATATGAGCGTCCCTAATGTTTCGAAATGATTATATGAAATAAACTCATAATTTCACGTAGTCCAAATTGTCACAGGCTGTTTATCTTGATGTCTTTTTCTGATTCACTCGAGAACATATGTGGTTTATAACAAATCTACATTCACTTCATTCTACTTCATTTTATTTAAAAAGGAGGACATATAGTTAGTTAGTTTTAAATAACTTCTAATTATTTTTTCTAGAATACTTAAATATAACTAGAAGTAAAATCAAAACTATATAAAGCAATATCTTAAGACATTAACATTGAATTTGTGAAGCACATTTTAATTGTTCATATTCTTTAAATTCATTTTCTTCATTTTTAACACTTCACAACATAGTTGAAAAGTGTTTATGACTTTGTTCATTCTGTCTGTCTGTCTGTCCGTTAGCACGATAACTGCCGTAAAAATGATTTTATCAAAATGAATTTTAGTATGTTGTTCAAAATCGTGATTTTTTTAAGTTCTTTTTAATACATATTGAGTGTTGTATCCGTCCTAAAACTACTTTATTTTTGCTTAAATTCTGTGCATCTACATACTGAAACAACGCAATGACAATATATTTGAGTTTACATACTCATCTAAATTTGATTATTTCTACAACTAAGCCTATTTTTCACCTATGTAAAATGTAAACAGCAAAATATGTAGAATGAGTTGCATTAGAATTCCTGTATTTTTTTAACACAAAATAATTTAGTCCATGGAGTCTGCATGGCTGATATGAATGAAATATTAATTGATTTTAGAAAGAGAAGGACGATTATTTTCGATGAAGTTTTAGGCATAGAGTTTAATTATTTGTAGCTCTATGGTCTTAAATAAAATGTTTAAATAAAATAAATTATTATAGTATTGTGATGAATGAAATGAATGGGAGAAAGTTATGAGTGAAATCCTGTTTTTATAGAGAGATCCAGGATCCAGGCGTGTTATTTTTTCTATGACGTCATTTGAATTAATTTCAGTTGTTTTCGATGAAGTTTTCAAATATAATAAATTATCGTTGTATTATGATAATTCTAAAACTATTACCGAGGAATGTATAACATTTTAGAGATGTTTAAACCAGGCAATTTATATTTCAATGCCGTCATTTGAATGAAGCTCATTTTTTTCGATGAAGGTTTAAGTTTTCAAATATAATAAATTAATGCAGTATTGTGATAAGTTTCAAAATATTACCGAGGAATGTATTGCATTTTAGACTTGTTTAAATAAAAGTGCATTGAAGTTGGAAAGTGTTTCATAATCAATGTTTTAAGCATGATTGATCTTTTTTATATTTAGTGTTGTATGCGTCCTAAAATCGTTTTGTTTTGGCTTAATTTCTGTGCATCTACATTCTGAAACAACGCAATTACAATATATTTGAGTTTAAATTATCAATGCCATCCATCTTGTGTCAAAATCGTGATTTTTAAAGTTATTTTTAATTAACATTTTACAACAAAGTTGAAAAGTGTTTATGACTTTGTTCATTCTGTCTGTCTGTCTGTCCGTTAGTACGATAACTGCCGTAAAAATGACTTAATCAAAATGAAATTTTAGTATGTTGTTCAGATTGTCTGTAGGACCTATGGGAATATAAATGAATAATATCACCCAATTAGTTTTGGATTGAACCCGGGTTGAAAAAATGAAATACATTGAACCCTATGGGACCTAATTTTTCAAACATTTTTTAAGTGGATTTAAAATTCACAAATTGTTTCAAAAATTTTAGGAAATATTCAAATTATTCCATAAAATGTATAAAAAAAATTTCAGCAAAATATATTTAGTAGTTTTTTAAATGAAACTTAAAATAAGAATTACACCTCTTATATGAAGCGATCACGTGACCATGATATGAAAAGATGACATGACCCACTTCAAAATGAAATATGGCATCCATCTTGTCTCAAAATCGTGATTTGTAAAGTTCTTTTTAATTCATATTGAGTGTTGTATCCGTTCTAAAACCGCTTTATTTTTGCTTAAATTCTGTGCATCTACATACTGAAACAACGCAATTACAATATATTTGAGTTTAAATGATCATCCAAATTTGATTATTTCTATAACGAAGTCTATTTTTCACTTATGTAAAATGTAAACAGCAAAATATGTAGAATGAGTTGTATAAGAATTGCTGTATTTCTCTAATACAAAATTATTTATGTCATGAAGTCTGCAATATAGCTGATATGAATGAAATATTTATTGATTTTACAGAGAGAAGGACGATTTTTTTCAATGAAATTTTAAGCATAGAGTTTAATTACTTGTACCTCCATGGTCTTAAGTTTTTAAATAAAATAAATTATTTTAGTACTGTGATGAATGAAATGAATGGGAAAATATTATGAATGAAATGCTGCGTTTATAGAAAGAGCCAGGCGTGTTATTTTTTCTATGACGTGATTTGAATGAATTTCAGTTGTTTTCGATGAAGTTTACAAATATAATAAATTATTGTAGTATTATGATAGTTTAAAAAATATTACCGAGGAATGTATCGCATTTTAGAGATGTTTAAACCAGGCAATGTATATTTCAATGCCGTCATTAGGATGAAGTTCATTTTTTTCGATGAAAGTTTAAGTTTGCAGATATAATAAATTAATGTAGTATTGTGATAAGTTTTAAAAGATTACCGAGGAATGTATTGCATTTTAGAGATGTTTAAATAAAATTGCATTGAAGTAAGAAAGTGTTTCATAATGAATGCTTAAGCATGATTGATCTTTCTTTTTCATATTTAGTGTTGTATGCCTCCTAAAACCGCTTTATTTTTACTAAATTTCTGTGCATCTACATTCTGAAGCAACGCAATTACAATATATTTGAGTTTAAATGATCATGAAACTTTGATTATTTCTACAACGAAGCCTAATTTTCACTTATGGAGAAGTTAAACACATAAAGATGTTGGATGAGTTATATAAGATGGATGAGTTAGATGAGTTGTATAAGAATAGCTGAATTTCTTTAACACAAAACTATTCAGCTCTTTGAGTCTGAAATATAGCTGATATGAATGAAACATTCATTGATTTTACATAGATAACAAACGATTTTATAGCAGACTTTTTCGATAAAGTTTTAAGCAGAGTTAAATTACGTTTACCTCCATGGTTTACGTCCAAGATTTTAAATAAAATAATTTATTGTAGTATTGTGATGATTGAAAGGAATGGAATAAAAGTGTATGAATGAAATATTTACAGCTTTTACATAGAGAGCCAGACGATTTATATTTTAATTACGTCATTTGAAAAAAGTTCATTTTTTTTCGATGAAGTTTTAAGTTTTCAAATATAATTAATTTATGTAGTATTGTGATAATTTTAAAATATTACCGCTGAATGTACCGCATTTTAGAGATGTTTAAATAAAATTGTATTGCATTTGGAAAGTGTTTCATAATCAATGCTTTATGCATGATTGATCTTTCTTGTTGTCTATTACTTTAGTGATTACCAATTCGAATAAGAATTTACCTTATTGCACTTTTTAAACTGTTATTGATGTCGCTGGCATAGTCTTCATTACAGTCAAGTTACAATTTAACTGAAATACGGTCACAATTTAAATGAAATACTGTTTGTAGGGAACACCTAGTAGTCGAGGAAATAAATGTCTGAAAATATTTTGAATAGTTGACTGTTTCAAATTTATATTTAATACTTGAAATATTGAGTTATTTTTTAATTTAAATTTTAACATATTTTAAAGTATTTATAGTATAAATATAGTTATTTGAAATATACTTAGCAATTTAAAAAGTTTTGTTATTTTTAATTACCTTTTTTTTAATAAATGCACGTCCATAAATTTTTTATTGGTTCTATGTAGAGCTTAAGGCTTGTGGAGATGTTCGGTCGTTATTGGAGATTTTGACTTTACCAGTATTAATCCCAATTCTTAAACGTGACATGACTCCAAATTGTGTTTCTGAAAGTGTGAAAAATCAAATCCTAACGGTCAAGGGAAAATACCTCACACAGAATTTAAGAGGTCAAGGAGTACACTTGTTTTAACTGATAATATACAGCCTTCTCAGTTAACAGAATCAACCAAAAGTCGGTAACTCTCGTACCTTAGACAGACCCTTAAGACACATAAATAGACATTTAGACGTATGGTGGCAATATTCACTCAGAGATACTATTTCTTCAAAATACTGCATGCCATCCAAAACAATACAAGGGAAAGTTGACTTATACCTGGTTACGAGCGAGGACCTTATAGCCGATGCTGGATTCTTCAGTTACTCGAACAGCAATTTCCGACCTCCTGGTCTAAGCATCCAGACGTCCTATTCTATTAACAATCACAGCCTAATAGCATGACCCCAGCGCGAGTCAAATGCATGTCATCTAAATAAAAATCTGATTACTCATCTGGGAATCGACTGTCGAAACTTTGATTCCACCTCACTTGTAGCATCCGCAAATTGTCTGGGCAGGTCCTTCAAACCGGAGCTCTAATAAGCTGTTAGTCAACAGGAAAGTAATAATATAATGCAAATTAAAGCAATCATAACTAACAGGCTATCAGGACCTCACATGCTGTTATGTTTAAGTCATCATATAGTTAAAAAAGTAATCAATATGGTTGTTGTTCTTATTGATGAATATTTGCTTCTAAATGTAGTAAAGTAACTATAATGGAAGAAACTAAGCGTTAAAACACATTTTCATATATTTATTTTAATAACTTTGGCCAACAAAATTAGTCTTTTATATAGACAACTCGTTAATCAAAATAACCTTCCACTATATTCTGGATCATTTGCTATTTATTTCTTCAAAATTATATAATGGTCTTTTAAAGTATTATTCAAGGTATTGGTGGTAAAGCAATTTTTTCTCTCTGTAAAACATCCGCGATTTATATCCTTAAATAGGAATTAAATGTCAAGTATTGAAATAATTTAATCAACTTTTTTTAGCATAAATTATAGTGTCTGTGTAATGAGGGTGTCATCATACAATGTGAGTATTTCATTTTAACTATGAATGATTAATAGCCGCCACGTATTGAGTAGCTCTTCCTTCCAACGCACATGGTTGTCACTTTCACTCATTATTCGTTTTGTAATATATAAAGAAAATAGTTTCTCTTATATAAATGCGGGGGCCATGATAAATTAGAGGTGACATACAAATATCACCATATTATTCCATATATGGATGATTAATGGCATCTATATATGCGAAGTTCAATTTTTCGAAGTGCATATCGCCACTATGACTTATCTAGGCACTGTAACATCCATAACCTCTTCAACAAAACGTTTGCCAATTTACGAAATTTGTGCTATTCTGTCTTATGATAATTTTTGAGTTGTAAAAGGCTTGATGTTTTCATAAAGAAATGGTTTTTTAAAACAAATTTTATATAATTGAAGACTCAACTGTAACAATGAGCTAACCACAATGTAGCAGGATATGTGATAACTCGTAATGTTCCTTATTTAATCCTGTAACATGTAATAAACTCTTTCAGACATGTGCAAAATATGAGAGAGTTTTGTAAAATGCGCAAATAAATGCATTTTTCCGATCACTTTAACTTTATAGTTCATTTTCTCAGTTTTTACAAAATATGGATTCGCCAACTTTTAACGTAAGAGCTTCAATTTTATCAATGGTCCACAGCAGGTCTTAAAAATCAACTCTTAATTTCGAAACAGGTGGTCTATCGGTCGAGCTAGGAAAAGTATGTTAGAAAACGTCACATTTTCTGATCCTGAATTATGAAAGGTGCCAATCATATTCACGTATTTCTTTCATGACTTTTTCACATTCTTTTCTCCGCCTTTCCCATTTTTACAACCTCCATTATTCCGCATTCCAGGCTCAACAACGTCCAAAATGAAGATCCTGAACACAGCTAGACTCCAACCTGGAATCCCTTGATCACGAGATAAACACCATCAGAAATTACCTATCGAGTCTGATAGAAACCTTTGCGCATTACTTTTGATTGTAAATCTCTGATCGGACTGAGAAAAAATGCCACATATTAATTTTATTATAAATTTCATTTACTGAACTGAGAAAAAATGTCACACATTACTTTTATTGTAAATTTCCTTGACCTGTCTGAGAAAAAACGTCACGCATTACTTTTATTTTAAATCTCATTGATCTGTGATTTTTCCGAGACATGGTGCAAGCTTAGCATTCGGGAAAAGTTGAGGCTTCTAGCATTTCAAAAATCCCTCTCTCTACCAAATGTTACTTTTCGTCACGTGCTCCCAGTGTTTGTTTCTACATCCCACCTCAGCATTCCTGAATGAAATTTTTAACCGCGAGTGACTATGGGAGCTGCTTTCGCAGAGTTGATGAGTAGGGGAAATTTGTTTTGCTTTCTCTCTCCCCTTTGGCAGAACTACTTCCAGAGCTGTTAAAAGAATGCAGCTTTTGCAGCTTGTTGACACTAAAAAATATTTTGTTCCATTTTCTCTCAAGTTTTGCTGCATTCATCCACGTGTAGAGTTGAATGATGACTCCTCGTGAGTAAATATTTTAAACCTTCAAGATAATGCTCCCATTGATGCCGTCCCTAGCCGAAAAGACAACAGTTTATCGTTAATTTTGTTTAATACATAGCTAGCTTAGCCACCATACACAACATCTACTGTTACAGGGTAAAATGATATAAACCAGGTTTCACGATACGGCAGGGGTAATTATCTTGCATTCTATTTAATATATGGGGTAGTTTACAAGAAACGGGTGCAGTTGCCGAACCTTTTCAAAAGAGTTCAAGGTCTTGTTAAGACTGATTAAAAATGAAAAGAAACCCGCATATCTTTACGATAATTGCAACTCATCTTACAAATTTTGCATTATTCATGAAGTGACAGAAAAAAACCCAGCTTGAAAGTTTTTAGGTTGATAGACAAAAATTCATTTCTCAGAATTGGCAACACGCAGAGCACAATAAAAACATTTCCCATATTTGAGAAGCATGCGGCTGCCTAAATCCACTGAAAATTGAAAATGTACAGGTGTCGGGTACAATCTCAGAAATAAAATTATCGACAACTGAACCGTTTTCTTGCAAACTATCACATATAGCCATCGTGCACAATATTCACTGTTCTATGTAAAGTAGTAAGAGATAAAACTAGATTCTGCGAACGACGGGAGTAACTATCATTCATTCTGTTTAATACAGTACTTCGCTAGTATGCACAATATTCATTCATAAAGTCCACAATATAGTGTGCGTGTATGGGGGGGGGGGGTAGTTATTGTACATTATGTTTAATACTTAGCTTATCAAGTATACTATTTTCTGTTACAGAATCAAAAGATATAACTAGGTTTTACAGTATGGTGGAGATAGTTATAGTTTATTCTGTTTAATGTTCAGCTATCATGTACAGTATCATCTATTTCAGGAAGAACTAGGTTGTTCAATATGGAAGTAGTTATCGTTCATTCTTTTCGAAACCTAGCTATCACACACAATATTTACTGTTAGAGAATATAAAAAAATCACAATATGACGGGGATTTATTGTACATTCAGTCTAATACATAGAATATCAAGCATAATATTTAATGTTAGAGAACAAAAAGCGATCAAACTAGGTTGCACAATGCAACCGGGGCATAGTTATCTTTCATTCTATTTAATACTTTGCAATAATACTTAATATCTGTAGTTCAATAATAAAACGTTTCCGCAATATAACGGAGGTAATTATTGTACATTCTGTTTAATATTTAGCTACCATTCTCAATGACAACTGTTACAGGGTAATATATATATATATAAATCTGTGATCCATAATATAACTATAGGTAGTTATTGCCCACTTTTCTTTATACTAAGTTATCATACTAAAAGATAAAGCTCGGTTCCAAAATATGACGGTGATAATTACGCTCAAGTATTTTATTCTATCAAATATTTGATGCAGCAGTGCTCAACCTGACTTAAATATATTTAACACGTTAACTATCAGTAGTTGACTACCTGTCAACGGACGCCGCATTCGAGTCATCTTATAAAACTTTAAGGGCCAGACGCAAGCATATTCGTAGCGAATTGATATAAATAATAAGTAGTTTATACTTTCAATAGATGGTATAGCATCTAAATATTGAGATTCATCTTTAGATCTAATTTATCTCCAAATGTTGGAAGTTGTGTACTGCATAAAATAGAATTGTTTTACTCGGAATGTTGTTGGGAACCATTTCACCCAATTACATTGGTAATTAGCGGCTTTGCATGCGTTTTGATTGCAAAATTTATATACTAATAAACTTTGTTGTTCATTTAAGTGTGCTGGGGGCAAAAGGGCCAATAATTATTAGCCAAATATTTTTAATCATTTTCTTTAAAACATATAAAATGTTAGTGAGCATAATATTTTGTCTTTTTTACAGATTTTACTTTCTTAAAGGTACTCATTTTTTGTACGGAACGAGTTTACTTTTAGTAGTCGATCTTTAACTGTAGACTTTCAAAAGAAACCACAGAAGAGTAAAGAGCCGGGGAAATACGGGGATCATGTCGTTCGGCCATCCAACGTGTTTCTCTAGCTTATGTGCAGTGCACTTCGAGGATAAGAGCTTACAGTAGCTCAATTAGTAGAAAGTCAGCTAGACAATACGGAGATCCTTAGTTTGAGCATCGACTGGAGCAGCAATGTTCTTTGCAATGACATCTGAGCAAATCAAGTGCAATGATATTGGGGATAGTGCAATGATTTTCGGGATCCAAAAGTAAACTTCAGTACAACTAGAACAGATTCGGTGGTCTCTGGGATATTGAGCGCCGATTTCGAATTGGGAGGCCAACGACCACACTGGAAGCAAACCTGAAGGATAAAAGTAGCAGCAGGAGGCTGATTTGGGGTAAAAATAGCAGAAGGTGGTCAGTCAGATTGCCAAGCTGTACATCAATCTGGCACTAAAGGAAGAAGAATGCAGAGTCCACTTGGACATGTGATGGTGGGTGATACCAAGATGATTGTGGATGACATTGACAAACAATTAGATACCATTGAACCTACACAATCGAATAATGCAACATTCTGTATTTTTTACAGTACTCCAATAAAGATTTATTTTTGAGAGGAGAATAACAGAGTCTCATTTAACATCGGAACAATAAAGGAGGCTGGTTCTTTGACTGGTACATAATATTATTAAATTTGTAGAGAATAATGTACATTTATTTATTAGAGCTTTTATTAGTCCAAAAATTTTCTTTTTCTATATTATGTAATCGCAAAGAACCATTTTGAAATATTTAATATGACTAGAAATTGAAATGCACTTTTTCGGATATACTATTTATCTACTGAAATTTCTGTGTTGAGGCCAGATACTTTAAAAGTATTAGAAATAAATCACTTAAAGTACATTGTTGAACACATAATTTACTTAGTGAACTTATCACGCTAATTACCAAAATGTTTTATTACTGCATTGAACGCTATATGCAATATTTTGCATAGCATATCACAGAGGTCTCCAATTTTATCCATTAAGAACTACCTATTTAAAACATAATATGTGCTTTATAAAAACGAATTATTTTATTCTATAGTTTTAACTGTCGAAACTAATGTATTTTAATTGCAATAGGTTAATTTGCATCCACGCGGTGAAAAACAAATTTGGCTGGTTTAACCGATTATGGATAAGTCACATTTTTATACATCGACAAATAATAATTTTCAACAATTTTACACTTTGAATACTTGTAACTCTCAAAATTAGGGTCATTTTTTCAGACAGTCACGTCATTTTTAAACTGTATGAGCAGAAAAACTGAAGCCAACTTACAATAACTTAAAAATTTAAATAAATGTAATTACCAAAAAACTTAAATAACGTAATCTATTTCTGAAATACGAGTAACTTACTGAACTGAAATAACTTCATGAAACTTAGCTGCGCAAATCAAGTAATAGAATACGAAATTAGAAGAAAAAGAAATGTGAATCTGTATTGGTACCGTTGAAGAATACTGCATCACAAAGAAAGAGTACACGACTAATAAATATATTGTTACATTGATATCAGAACTTTATAGACTTGTCAGTTTCTGACTGCATTTGTTAAACAACATTAACATTTTAAAAATTGAACTGAAAATTCCTTATGTGAATGAAAAGTTTTCACATTTTGGGACAATCTTAGTGCAGTGTAGAATTTTGTCAACTTTTGAGAGCAAGTTGAGTTTTAATAAAAATGAGAAAAGCTATTAAAAGAATGAAAGCTAAATTATTTGTCAAAACCTACATTTATAAAACTTGCTAGATGATATTTAATTACAGATATTTTGGGTTATGTGAAATAACCCCAAACACGCGTGTGCAGATCAGCGTGAAATCTCTGATTGCGGAATTAGGGTTAGGTCTTTGGACCCATAGGTGCTGACTTCGAGTACCAAGTATGAGAGAAAAGCATTGAACATAGATAAACGTTTGAAGTAATTTGTAATTCACTTTAAATTGTAGCTACCTATTAATTTAGCCATCTTGTATGCAAAATGTCCGTAGAAGTCCTAAACGACTCGTCTGAACTCTAAATGACAAGTAGAAAGAAAATAAATTACAATTTCATCTGTTTTTTGACGCACGCATATTACATCTTTATAAAATGATCTTTTTATAGGCGACTAAATATTTTTCAATCAGTTTTCATCGGTATTTAATTTTTACGAAGTTCACACAACTATTCGTATTATCTTGAAGTTTCAACATTTCGTCTAAAATTGCTGGTTTTCCAAGCACAGAAGCAATTTAATCTTTTACGTCAATCACGTTAAAGCCCCGATATCAACTTTTTCAATGTCTGCAGATAAAAAAGAAGGTCACATGAGTAAATTTACCAGCTCGAGCACGGGAATATGCTGTTACTAAGCGTAATTGCACTCTATACAGCATTCTTTGCACAGATACCAGCATCCGATTAATCAACTCTCTTCATAGTCTGAGACGATAGAATATACAGTAATATAAACCTAAAATTGCGAAAAATATAACTTTTCTATTAAGGAACTATAGGTCTACACGGACTCGGGCATAGCCTTTGAACTTAACCAAAACAATTTTGTCCTAAAAAAGAACGTTTTTTTGCAAAAGTTGTAAAGATCTCACCGTCTCAGCCGAGTATTGAATCGCAAATCTTCGAATTGGCCAGTCAATGTTCTAACCTTTGAGCTACTGGAACAAGATTACAACTTCTTATCGTCGAAGAGGGCCCAATTATATCCTCCCTCATGTCAGATCGATGTGAAACTACCCATCTGTACGACCACCTTCCTATTATTTATTTATTTATTTATTTTTTATTAATCCAGGTTAGACTATTTTGTAGTCGTGATGTTGAAACTGGCACCATAATTAACAGGGTCCACTAAAAATTCATATCTGGGTCTTTTCCGACTTCCATCATCATTGCATCTAACCTACAGGGTTAGTTCGTTCGTACGTCTGCCCGAAAGGAGATTGAACTGTCCAAGCCGGTCACTGTCCTAGCCGGGTTGAACCGTGGATTTTAGAACGGTTGAGCTACTGGGACAAGATTGCAACTTATTCTCGTCGAAGTGGTGTAAGTTGTGTTCTACAAGTGTCCCTATAAGTTGTGTTCTCAATCTCTTTTGGCTTTTGAAATGTCATCACAGTACGCGTGAGTATGGCCATTTCTCCACCGAGATGAAAGTTGAATTGAAAAATCAGGTCTACTCTTAGAACTCAGGCCATTAACATTCTGTAGTCTGATGCAATTGGTCTAACTAGCAGAAAAACCACAAAATTGTTCACAAGGCTTTGAGTGGATGCCCAATCGCTGCAATTCTTCACATTTGGCATCCAGAGCGAAAAATTTAATTTCACTGGTTTTTAGAAATTTTTGTGTATAGAGATAATTAATCATCGATCAGAAATGTAACAAATTAGTAAATTATTAATATAGTGTTCTAAAGAGTAATTTAAATTGTAACTACAAATTGTAAAGCCGAGACTTATAGAAATTTCTTGTGTAATTTTATTAGCATCTGAATACCACCATTTCGTGGTATCATTATATAAAAAAAATTGTTCTGGGATGGGATCAGCTTTTAAGTTAAACATCGAACATCAGATATTTTATTTCTGGAAAGTAATTTTTAACACTTTACAACAAAGTTGAAAAGTGTTTATGACTTTGTTCATTCTGTCTGTCTGTCCGTTAGCACGATAACTGCCGTAAAAATGACTGAATCAAAATGAAATTTTAGTATGTTGTTCAGGCGGTCTGTAGGACCTATGGGAATATAAATGAATAATATAACCCAATTAGTTTTGGATTGAACCCGGATTGAAAAAATGGAATACATTGAGCCCCATAGGACCTAATTTTTCAAACATTTTTTAAGCGGATTTAAAATTCACAAATTGCTTCGAAAATTTTAGGTAATATTCAAATTGTTCCATAAAATATATAAAAAAAATTCAGCGAAATATATTCAGTAGTTTTTTAAATAAAAATTAAAACAATAATTACACCTCTTATATGAAGCGATCACGTGACCATGATATGAAAAGATCGCATGACCCACTTCAAAATGATATATGGCATCCATCTTCTCTCAAAATCGTGATTTTTTAAGTTCTTTTTAATTCATATTGAGTGTTGTATCTGTCCTAAAACCACTTTATTTTTGCTTAAATTCTGTGCAT